>OY764963.1:88601321-89038821 GCA_963668005.1 Melieria crassipennis | reverse complement strand
GTCATCGGCCGGCATCGCCTTCAGAATGTTGGTACAAGCCTTTTGGATGTCCTCAACGTCCTTATAACGGTTTCCTTTCATCGGCAAATGCAACTGACCGAATAAGTAGAAGTCACAGGGAGCCATATCAGGCGAATACGGTGAATGATTGATGGTAAAAATGCGATTTTTGGTCAAATAATCGGTCGTAACTAGGGCTCTGTGAGCCGGTGCATTATCATGCAATAAACGCCAACTTCCTTCCTCGCGATATTCTGGCCGAATACGACGAATGCGATACACCAAACGCTTCAAAACTTCAACATAAAACAAAGCGTTAATTGTTTTTCCCGGTGGAACAAACTCTCGATGAATTATTCCCTTTGAATCGTAGAAACAAATGAGATGAGTTTTGATTTTTGACTTCTCACGGCGGGTTTTTTTCGGATTTGGCTCATCTGGGTGCTTCCATTCGGCACTTTGACGCTTTGTTTCGGGATCATATTGAAAGCACCACGTTTCGTCACCGGTTACGATGTTGAACAAGAAATTTGGATCACGTCTGGCTTCCCGAACGATGTCTTTTGCGTGCTCAATTCTCTGCGCTTTTTGGTCGTCGGTTAAAGTGTGCGGAATGAAGCGAGAACACACTTTACGGAGACCCAAATGTTCGGTTAAAATGCGATCAATTGATGTTTTGGAGATGTTCAATACCATTTCCATCAATTCCAATGATGATTTTGGCTGCATTTTGATAAAATCACGCACAGTTTTGATGGCATCGTCAGTAATCACAAATTTCGACTGGCCGACGTGTTCGTCGTCATTCAAGTCTTCACGACCATTCTTGAATCGATTCAACCACTCATTAACACGGCCACGGGATAAACAATCATCACCATAAACTTGCTTTAACAATTTAAACGTTTCGGTAAAAGTTTTACCAAGTTTAAAACAGAACTTAATATTAGCTCTTTGTTCGATCGACATTCTCGTACCAAAGTTAAAAACATACTGTCACATTGAGCGGGATATTTCGGCGCCTACTAGACCAAATGTCATGAAATTTAGACAGTATGTGAATGAAAGATGTACCTTTCCAACGCATGTCCTCACACATAGATGGCGCCACCAGAAACGTCCCTATTGCAAAAGTCCTGTTTACTTTGGGACGCACCTTGTATTATTGCCAAAGGAACCAATGGAAAGTAGGGGATTTTTAATCAAACTTTGTGGAAATTGTGAACTTTTGAAAACAATTAAGCGTTTTTATTCTAAGCATTTATCCTCCATCTAGAAAAGTTAAAGTGACTGAACTATCGTCTACTACGCCTTAAGATTTAGAAAAACAAAAACAAAAGCACTGCCAAGTCGCAAGTCTACTCGTTTGGCGGCCAAAGCGATATTGCCCTGTCGTACTGGGCTAATGTTTTTTTTTCAACAAATGTTTTAATGGATATGAGTTCACTGAGTGGATAATGTATGGAAACAATTCCCATGGAAATGAGTTCAGTGGGTGGATGTTAACAAATTTTTTATGGAAATAAATTCACTATAAATTCATGGATAATTACAACAACTTCTTTTTATGGAACTGAGTTCACTGGAGCTTTTGGATCCAAAAGGTTTCAACTTATAGTCATACGGAAAACAATTTTATTGTTGCACGCCGTGGCGCACGCAGGGAGTTCAACCCCTCCCCCTCCCCGCCAATACACGGGCTTAAAAGGTGTACACAAATCTTACTCCAAAAGAAACCCTGCGTACGCCCCTGTTTGCATATAACAACAGAACGCGGCAATTTTCAGATACAAGCATTGTCGCACACAGGGGGGTTTTGGGGGTTCAACTCCTCCCCCCAAACACAAAGAATTCTGGTAAAAAAAGGGTTCGAATGGTATTCTGCTAAAAAGTTGTACGCAAAACCGCCGCCCCCCAAATTAAATCCTGTGTGCGCCACTGGATATAAGGACTACAAAACTAAAAACATATTTACTTAAGACCTTCCATGTTTCGATACCAAACATTATGTAATGAAAATACAATATTTCTCAACAAACAATTTCGCTCAAAAAATTTTATTTCATAAACAATCGACTGTCATTTGCATCGCTACGCAGTAGCAATGAGAAGCCCATTAATCACACTGTCAACACAAATTTCACACAATTCGCCTACTGTGCGCACCTTTTTAAGGAACTTCAAATATAATTGAATACTTTTTTTGTTAAGTAATAAATATTCGCATTAAGTGCGATTAAATTCGAGGGCGGTCAACAAATTTAACGTTCAACGCCGTTGCTGCTGCGTGTGTGGTGCGTTTAAATTGGGTGATTAGGTGAGTAAACTTTTCAAGTGTACATGTGGATATAATTTTTGTTGCCGGTTTGTTTGTTGGCTACTGATTTGCTTAATATTTAACAGATAATAATAAGCCGATAACAAATACATGCAATTTTTATTTAACAAAATAAATAGTGTTTTAAACTGAAGTAGTGATAATGTGTTCAGTGTTACTATGTTGAAACTAAAATCGTGTTTTAAACTATCAACCATGTGTCATTGATGTTACGGTGAATATTTCTTTTGTTTTTAATAAAACTATTACATCACATTTGCACATACATATGTTGAGCTTTTGTTTTATTAAATTTTTAATTCCACTGTTTATACAGAAGTGCACTGCACACTGCAAGCGGACTGTGCACTGCAATTCAGCCAACACGCTGCAAGCTCAATTATAAAGAAATTATTGCCTGCTTTTAGGCTGCCAGTTGCAGTGCATAACAAAACCATTAAAGCATGAAACTTGGAGGGTTGCCATACTTTGAAAATAACTAAACATTACTAATTTGCAGCGCATATACGATAATGTAAACTAAAGTAAGTAGACAAAACACATTCGAATTCAAATAAACTTAAAACTTACGGTTCAGCTTCTATGGATTTCAATTTGGCAACATAATTTGATGGTATGTAGCCTTCCTGGCGTGTTTTCTTGCTGCGTGCCAACCACCAGTCACCCTGAAAAGTAAACTCAATTTAGTGCATGTTTACAGTTTAAGCTTAACTTGAAATAAAATTGAATTTAAACTTAATCCTAACATAGAATTTAATGACATTTTTAATGTTATTTCCAGGGAAAAGGATTTTGTGGAAATTGCCTTTTTTGTTTGCTACATTTCTGATTGAAAATGAGCACGAATTAGGTCCTCCTGATTAGAAATATACCACTTTTATTTTGCCTTTTTTTCCTTAAAAAGGCAGTTTGCCTTTTTCACCCATAAATGCCTTTTTTTAGTGCGTATTTTACCTATAAATGCCACAAAATGCCTTTTTCAAGATTTGTCGAGCGCTTTTTTATTTTTCTCTCGTTTTTAATATTTTCCCCCTTTTGTTTCGCCTTTTATTTTGCCTTTTTTATAGGTTTTTAGGTCCTCAAAATCCTTTCCCTGGTTATTTCAAACAATTTTGAGAGAAGATTAAGTGAATTTAATATATTTTGAAAGCTTTTAATATATTTTGAGAGCTCTTGCAGCATTAAAAAAAATAACATTAGCCGTATTCACGATCTGTGGTTTTTGGTCTTGTATCCTGTATTCTTGGCTTTGTGGTAAATTTTGTAACTTTACAAAATCAAATACATGCAACTCAAAGTACAACCAATTCACCAAATTTACAATCGCAATAACCTATTGTAACATTGCGTAATATTCTGTATTTTCTTGATAGTGTTCTCACTTTATAGATTCTTCTATCGATAAATTCTTCCACTCAAGTGTTCTTCCACTGGCAAGTATTATAATTTAATTTAATTTTCGTCAATTCTTACAAAACTTGTTCTAGGTTGGGTTAGGCCGCGGAATTTTTTCTGTAACAAAAATTTTCATCTCTAACAAAATGTAAACAAAGTATTTACAACGAGGTCGCTCACGATCTGATGTAAAAGTTGATAAATTTTACCAAATTTACTACAAAAACCACAGATCGTGAATACGGCTATTTTTTAATAACCACGTTTTATAATAAAGGAAATAATTACATACAAAATCGCAACCGTTTGAAATGTGTATTTAACACTGTTTTTTTGATTTCAAAATGGGTTGAAACACACATTTCAAACGGATAGGGAAAGAGCAATATGCTACTTTGTTGACATCTGAACCCTCTATGATTTCAAGAATAAAATTTTTTATTGGCCTTTTAAATAGTATGAAGTTTTAGGAATAATACAAAATTTAAAAACTAAGTATTTAGAATTACAAAAGATAAGTATACACTTTTTTAAATGTCATATCTTTACATAGTTAGTAAAGAAAAAAAAAGCAGAAAAATAAGAGACTTTTTACTTTAATTCAGAGGTTTTTTTAAATAGTTTTAGCTGAATTAAACGCAGAAATATTCAATTTTAGTCAAGCGTAAAAAATTTGATGTTGAAGTAATTATTACAGCCACCACTCTAAAAAAATTGTTAGAAATTTGTATGGGATGTTGTTAATAGAACCTTACAAAGACTAAATCAATAAATTTAAAAAACTTTTCACAGTAAAAACCGTTAGCTGAAGAGTTACTAATGATACATTATTCACTTCATAACATTAATTCAGCATCTTAAAGCTTTGCCACATTTCAGGAAAAATTCCAGATTGTATTTTTATTATTATTCATTTTATGTAACAAATATTAAATACGTTTTTCTTTAATACATTTTTGTCTGAATTACAGCTGCTCTGTTCCACTTTTTTCCTCTCTAAAATTCATTGAAAAAATCCAATGTAAATTCAATTATATTTGATCAGATAAAGAAATTCGCCACACGCGAAACGTCATAGCCTTATAAATAAACGTACTGAATGCTTTTGCTGTAAATGAGTCAGAAGCACACAAGCCAAGGAAAACAATCAAATAAATGAAAGCAAAGAAATGCACTAAAAACAAACAAGACTCAAATACCGTTGAGCAGTGAAGGCAAAATCAAATTGCCAAACACATCTGCTATGTCGTACAAAAGGAAAATACAAAAAATATATAAGGCAAGAAAGAGGGGAATACCAAGCGAACAGAGAGCAAAAGGTATGAAATTGGGTCATGTGCCAAAATATGTTTACAAAAAATGAAAAATTCGATGCTTGGGAGCCACACTAGCGGAACTATCAAAATTATCTTAATTGGGTTTTTGTTTCATTTTTGTTTACTCGAACAACAAAGCGAGATGAGATTTGGCATTACTGGATTCCAGCAAATTCTAAGCTGCTTTTCATAATGAAACCTGTGCTCGATGTGATAGACTAGTCTAACAAACAATACAAGTTGAGAACTGGTGTAGCGAGTTATGAATCACAACATAGCTGCTTGCCAACTTAAATTGATGCCACGCAAATTTTGAAGATGGTCAGCTCAATTTTGGTTCCTAACTCGAGCCAAGTTCTTGACACCTGACACTTACGAAGAAGCTGCCTGAATGAAGAGGAGTTAAAATCTTGACCCTCTCTAAACACAAGTGGACACCTCTTGGATGTCCACTTTTAAAAAATCTGGACCACTTAGATTCATACAGCAAATAAATACTTAAGTCAGACTCACCATATCATTATTATTATTGGCGGGAAATGTGCACTGCGACCTAAAATATCTATTGTGCCCCCTTCTTGGACTTCACAGTTCGTCCGTGAGTCCAGTATCCAAGAGGAATCTTAGTATATTTGCTAAGCCTCTGGAAACCCAGTCCGAACCTGGTATAATAAAATCACCCAGATCCTTTTTCCGTTTGTGCATTTGTGCAGGGTATATGCCTAGTATGTGTATTGCAGTTTCATTGTCCTGTAAGCAGAACCTACAGAGTTCGTTCACCCTGATATCTAGTTTGGTTAGATGATAGTTCAGTCTACAATGGCCTGTCAATATATCTGTGTTAATCCTTAGATTATTCTTTGAGAGACTCATACATTCCTCGAACCTTTTCTCGTTGTAAGATCCAATAACCATCTTGGAATGTTGAAGGCCTGGTTGATTTTCCAAGTATTGAATCCGGATGGTTATATCGTCTTTCCTGGAAAGGATGGATAGTGCTCCTTTGCCTAGACCACAGAAGGGTTCTGTGCCGACGAAGGGGCCCCTTCTTGCAAGTTTGTCGGCCTGCTCATTCCCATCAATACCGGCGTGACCCGGAACCCAGAGGACCTATACCTGATTGTAACGGCCAAGTTCGTTCAGCTTCTCAAGGCATTCCGACATCAGTTTCGAGGATACCTGGTAGGATCTTAATGCCTTGGTTGCCGCTTGGCTGTCTGACAGGATCGCGATCTTCCGGTTCCGGTATTTCCTCACCAGATTGAAGTGAGCGCACCTTTCAATGGCGTATATCCGCCTGGAAAATGGTGATCTGCTTTCCTGTAGGTTCCGAGTATCTAATCCCCGGTCCATACACCCCCATTACGGTGCCTTCCTCCGTTAGGGAGCCATCTGTGTACCAGGAAATCATGTACTGATCTATCAGATATGTCTCTGATACACCTAACCAGCTTATTTTATTACTAAGTTCTGTTTTAAATCTTTTGAGACTCACCATAACTCTTGCAGCAATCATGTATCTCCCTTTTGTTGTCGTAAAACAAATGATCCACTAGTAAATTTTGGCAATTTTTAGTGCATTTACGGTAACTACACTCTACGCATTCAAGTTACAGGAAGATGCCGTTTCTGGCGTTTTTTGTAACCTGTGTGGCTACCAAACAAGCCAAAAACTTTCAATATCGCGTGGTAGCTTTACCCGAACTAAATTTTTCAGTTGTTCCATAAAAATTCCTCAATAGTTTCCTTTTTTTTTATTAAATAAAGAATAATAAAAATAATACCTCACATAGATTTAAATTTGTTATAAACACCTAAACATCTTTGATAGAAATATATGGCAATAGAGGTTATGTTAAATACTGGCCACTGGGTCCTAAGCGATATCTAACGTTATAACTTTCATTAGTCCTTAAATGATCTGTGAAATTGTGAAATAAACTTTCACAGAAATCTTGATTTCTACTTTGAAGTTCACTCAAGCCTTGAGGAGCTCCGTGCTCACAGGCAAGTTAGAAGTGTTCCCAAGATGTGACAGAAACGCAGAAGATGTTTTAGATTCTTCTTAGTGCCATGTTGGTCTCGATAGTGCAGCGGGTAGCGCGCTGGCTTCTCATACCAGAGGTTTAACTCCTAGCTCGGGCTGGTGAAACACTCGTCTACTTCTATCGCTATCTACATGAAGCAGATGAGAATTACTAGTGCTCTCTTGGCAGACAATGCCAAAACCTCCAAGTGTGAAAGGAAATTGCCAAAAAACCGCCGTTCGGATGCGGGGTAAAACTGTAGATCCCTATCCGCCTTCCCCCATCCGTTTGAAATGTGTGTCGTAAGACATGTTGAAAAACAGTGTTGCATAAACATTTCAAACGGGTGGAATTTGTGGTATAACAATAGGCCCACATAGAGGCCTAAGTGTGTCTCATACAGAGGCAGCCACTACAACCTGCCTAGTGCCATGTCCTCTAAATTTCCTGCATATCTTGGAATCCATTTGATCGTTATCATTCTGATCCAAGGCTTACTGAAATCACCGACAACAAGCCTCTTTCCACTGACTCAATACAACTGTTGAACTGAAAGTAAATAGTTAGAACATCACACACAGCCACAACACTCTCCCCCACCTGAGAAATGCTTTGCATCTGAGTTATTACCTAACACTACACTTTCCTTAATTACAACTTAATCCCACAACAGCAACAGGTGCCGCAGCTACTTATATCCCGCGTGGGATTGCAAATATTTGTTGTTAGTAGTCTTGGCAACGAGCGAACCGTGTCACTGTTATTTGCAGTTTTCGCGTCAAAATTGCGTAGTCGCTGCTAAAAAATTATATTAAACTAAAAGCGAGCAAATAAATAAGAAGAAATGAAAACGAGAAAACGCGAAAAGCAAAATAAAACGAACATCTTTTCCGAATGATTGGCATCTGCAGCGTGCGGTTTCGTTCAGGTTTCGTCATCGCATTGGACAATGACCGGTGGTCGATGGACCGAGACGCGGCCATTTGGTACTCATTCAGCTGGACTTTTTGTGTACCCTGCACTCAGGTGTTGGTATACACATAGACACTTTGTTCAGAAGTTTGTAAGTCTAGAAAGCAGTTCAGACAATATGGAAGAGAAAACACACGAATTGCCAGGAGAACCGCCCATATAAGCATTTCTTACTATCGGCCAACTTCCAACCTGGTTGTCGTTGGGTTCGTCATTCGAAATCGATTGAGATACTCTTAAATGTTTTCAAAGTGTTGTGTTTTCATTTTTGGACAAAGCGGTCAGTACATGAAACCACATGCCATACAAACTCACGAATGAACATTATGCGTGGATCAGCGACCATTTGTTAATGTGTAGAAGTGCAAAGAAAAATTTGTATTTTCCCCTCTGGCAATCAGACTCGTACGCACAGAGACAAGTATTGGCGCATTAGCTTGATTGTAAATTCTGTCGGCGTTCGTCGCTGCCAACTGTTACCAACTATGACCAGCTGACTTGTTGCGCGCTGCCGCCACTTTTCGATTCGCATTTTGCCATTTACCACCACTGAGTATTTATGTATTTGCATTGAGTGCGTTGTAGCCGCATTTATAGGCGCACTAACGTGTGTAGCCGATACGGTGGCGGCGACGACGTCGGCAGTGCGACCTGCAACTACGCCTTTAGTGGTTCGCTAGTTTTACTGTTCATGGCAATCAGTCTGTAGACTTTTATGTTGTACGTGTAATCTGTGTGCGCTGCCACTGTTGTTATTGCTGTGCTTGTTGTTGTGCAGTAACGCTTGATTTTGTTGCTGTGTGCCTTTTAATGCACAATCCATTATTTTGATATTTTTTACGAATTCTTTCATCAGCGCTAGGCACTCAAACACTTGTTGATAAAAAAAAAATAAAAATCGTTTGCTTTGTGTTCGTTTTGCTTTCGATTCCGTTCTTCAACGTTTGGCTTGGCTTGGCTGCTTTCACGTTTCTTCTCGCCGCTACAAGCGTTCAAATTGCTTTTCGCTTGTTTCGATTGTCGGTTATTCTTTAATGTAGTGTTTTTTTTTTGTAATTTTTCTTTAAACAATTTTCAAAGGTCACTGAACGTGCAACTTTTATGGCGTTTTTATTTTAAATCTGAAAATCTTATTAAATAACGAATTTCGACTTCGTCAATTTACTAGCGTCAGCTGCACAAAAAGTATCATTGAATCGGCTATAAAGTTGCGATATTATCTCATTTATGTGTGGAAGGTTTTGTTTGAAACATAAACTTTATCGAGAAGACGTCATTGAAGAAGCATTGAAAATTCCAACCTTGACGCCCTCACCAGCTGATTGTGAAATTTATTAGGTTACACTTGATTGGGTAACAAGTGGTAAGTGAAAATAAGTAAAAACGATTCAATTGATTTCGGCCACCGCACTTCTTTGATGGGGCAAAGTGCGATTTTCTCTATTTCGCACAGAAAAACAAAATGAACACTTTAATTTTAATAAGAAGTAAGAAAGTAAGTAAGCAATTAAGTAAGTAGGTTAGGTTAGGTTGAAGTGGCTGCCTCTGTATGAGACACACTTAGGCCTCTTAACGGGCCCGTTGTGATACCACAGGATTCCACCCGTTTGAAATGCGTATGCAACAGAGAACGGCGCGAGTGCACCGCAACAATAAGTACACCGCATACATACTCTGTATTTTGTATACTCGAGTGCCATAAACACCGCAAAAGAAATTGTGCGGTGTTGATTTTACTCGTCGTTCATTTGCTGAGAGATTCATGCGATCATAACATACTCAATACTTTTCGTTCTCGTCATATTTCTACTATATAAAAGCAATGAGCGCAAAAAACAGTACCAGTAAATACCGTAACCAGCATGAGCGAAATTTTGAGTAATGTGCGTTTTCGCACTCAAGCTTTTTTTCAATATTTCGTTCGGCACTTTACCTGCACGAATACCTACATAACTTCGGCACGCGCTCGACTTGTTGGTGACGAGCAGTGTTGCCACTTCAAAAATTTTTTTCCGACCAAACTTCCGACCTCAACCGACCAAATTAAAAATTTGCGTTATCTTTAAAGTCATTTTTATATTACAATTTCATTTTTTAATCAATTAATGAAAAGATATTCACATCACAAAACGGACCGAAATTCATTTAAGCAGACCAACGGACCAAAATTCTGACCAATTTTGGTCCGAAAACCCCAAAAGCGGCAACTCTGGTGACGAGCCTACTCAGCTTCTACACATAGTGCGTATATGCATCTGTACATATACATATTATTTATGTTGTGCGCACGAAGTACGAGTACTACTCATACTTGTCATCGTACTCGTCGGGTACGATTGCCGAATGTGAAAACAAAAATTTACGAAGCAAAATAAAGCAGATACCGCGAACTCATATGCTTGAGTGTGCTAATAGCTCAAACGCAGCAATACTCAAATCGACATGGATATGGTAAATACTCATACAAAATCAATGCGGTGGCGATCACACCGCAACCGCTTTTAAGGCGAGTATACTCAGAGTCATAAAAATAGGCACTCGTGCAGTTCTCTGGTATGCAACACTGTTTTTTTCAACATGTGATGCAACACACATTTCAAACGGATGGGGAAAGGGAGGGGAGGGGACCTACAGTTTAACGCCGAATCCGAACCGCTATGGGCAGTTTTTTCTTTCACACTTGGAGGTTTTGCCATTGCCTGCCAAGAGCGCACTTGTGCGATTCTTGTAATTCTCATTCCCTTCATGTGGATAGCGACAGAAGTAGATGAGTGTTTTTTCCAGCCCTAGCCAGGAATCGAACCCGGGGCGCTCGGTATGAGAAGCCAGCGCGCTACCCGCTGAGCTATCGAGGCCGACAATTAAGTAAGTAAGTAAGTAAGGAATTAGTGGCATCTTGGAGGGTGCTCTGAGGACACTGAGCAGCTGGGCCGCTCGATGCGGGCTGGGGATTAATCCTACTAAAACAGAGCTGCTACTGTTTACAAGAAGGTACAAGGTTCCCTCATTTCGACTGCCAAAGCTCAACGGGAGCGAGCTTAGGCTATCCTCAGAAGCTAAATATCTTGGAGTCATATTGGACACCAAACTCAGCTGGAAAACTAAAACTAGTGCCAAGAAAGCACTGGTAGCGTACTACTCGTGCAGCAGACTCTTCGGTAAAAAATGGCGCCTACAACCGAAGATGGTTCGTTGGACCTACGCAGCGATAGTTCGACCAATTCTCATGTACGGAGCACTGGTGTGGTGGCCGGGGCTAGAGAAGAACCACAACATCAATAGACTCAGTGCAGTGCAGAGGGTGTGTCGGGGGTCCTTGAGGTCCTGCCCTTCTGACGCTTTAAACACACTTCTTCATCTGCTGCCGATTGAATCTTTTATAAGACAAACGACCGCTTCGAGCGCATTGAGACTGAGAGAATCATCCCAATGGGTGGAAAGACCTTACGGACACAGTTACATCCTCACGAAGGTTCCGATGGACCTAAGGGGGGATACGGACTGAACCAAAAAATGTGCCGACTTTCATGTTAGGTTTTCTACGATCTTCCCCTCTAGAAGGAAATGGGAGCGTTACGCATCTTCTTTTACAAGCGTAGGAACCTCCCTAAAGGGAAGGTAGTACAGACGGTTCAAAGATGGACTGCGGAGTCTGGGCAGGTATTTACTCCAGGGATTTGGCAGTGGAAAAAGCCTTTCACCTATCAGACATACGCAGTGTCTTTCAAGCGGAAGTCTTTGCAATAAGAGAAGCCTGCAGGATTCTCCTATAGCAAGAAATCCAAGGTAGGGATGTTTACATCTTTTCAGAGAGCCAAGCAGCCATTGAGGCACTCACCAAGCCCATAGTCAAATTCAAACTAGTCAGAGACTGTAAGGAATTGCTAGGGTTGGTGAGCGGCCGGGTGGATCTTACCATCTGTTGGATACCCGGTCACGCGGGTATCAGCGGCAACGAGTCAGCTGACGAGCTGGCCAAGGTGGGATCTGCCATGGACTCACAGCCCGAAAGGGTGGCACCGCTTTTAAGTGCAAGGCTAAGACAGTTAAAGGATTATTTCCTGAGGAAAGCGGATAGTAGGTGGAGCAATCTTTCCAGCTGCAGAGTGGCTCGGCAGATCTGGCCACGCTACAACGACCAACGAATGTTTCTAGGCTAACTGCCGTGATCACGGGTCACTGGCCAATTGGTCTACACGCGGCGAGATTGGGAATCCCCCATAACCCTTTTTGCAGAAGCTGCAGAGTAATCAACGGAGAGGGAGACACTCGAACACTTCCTCTGCGGCTGCCCTGCCTTAGCTTTTAAAAGACTAAATTCCTTGGGCAACAGTCTGATTCGCTCTCTAGCTGATCTGTCTGAGACAAGACTGAAATGCATCAAGTCCTATTTGGACGATGCGGGTTGGCTTTAAGGCCCAGTATCTTCTCCCACGCAGGGAAGACCCAGTCGAGGAGGCGACAACAAAACGGCACATAGTGCTACTTGGGTGTGCTCAGTGAGCACGCAGTCGCAGCTACCTACCTACCTAAGTAATTACACGCTACCATGTTGCCTTTGCCGAGAGAGTTTTATTATTATTAGAGTGTAGGGAGCATCCAGTAACGCGGGCACATAGGCAAAAGTCTGCCCACTTCGGCTGGCTACCCTCATCAACAAGCCAAAAGGGGGCCGTTTCTAGGAAATACTTAACTGGGCTCCTGCGCTTTTTTTTTATTTATTTATTAATTTAAAGTTAGCCAATGAATCAACACAACAACGGAGTATATGAAAAACAAAGGACAGATACAGGATTATTCTCCTACCAGGATTTTCAACCCAATCCTGGTAAGGTACTCGATAAAGGGAGGCACTCGTTGTCGAGAGAGTTTAAAACTTTAGTTTTCAACACGAAGCATCGAGTTCACTTTACCAAGTTGAGAACTGATTAAAAGGAGTCTGTCATTTCGCGTTATGAAAATTCATAATCGCTGCATTTATTTTTAAGCCCGCCAGTTACAATATCAGGTAGATTTCTTTGTCTGAAATTTACTTCACAATTTGTTCACAGGAATAAAAAGTTTTTGCACAGCTTAAAACTTTGTGAAATGTTAAAAGTGCCTTCAACTCGGCTTCAAAATTAACCATCAACTCTTTTGCAGCTTTTATCTGCATAATGGCACAAGGAAAGAGGGAAGAGAATGACGGCAGCTCCTTAACCTAAAATGCGAACTTTCTTTGGGATGGTATAAAACTACACGTGGCTAAAAAGAAGCAGCCGTGTCTGTGTGCACGTATTGCAGGGGGAACATGTGTCGTGAGTACAGTAACAAAATGCGTCGACGTAGCTGCAACAACTTCGTTTATTGTGTTGGCAGCAGGCAGCCACTTCCTACACCGCATACGGGACAACGTCAGTGTGTGCGTGAGCACAATAGAGTAGAAGCAACAATAAAAACCAACACTCTACACTTTACTAGCTGCGGCCACTTAAAAAGTCAGCAACAGCAACAACACCAGCGGCCGTGCAACAATTACAACATTTCTGCGTGTGCGATTCGAATGTACGCAACCAAGTCGCCGTGCAGCGATTCATTTAACCTCTGTGAATGCAATGACGCTAATTAGCATCCACCAGAAACGGCAATCAAGAGCAAGAAGAGCATGAAAACAATTCACATTTTCAACAAATACAAACAAAATTCACAACTAACTGCAATTCATTAATTACCGATACTGTAGAGACATCCTCTTGGGCCGTTCGGTTGGGGTCTCATGCTGGCGTCGCAATTGCTCTGTCATTCCACGGCGGCTGCCGGACTGTCTGGCAGCGCACTGGACGTGCACTCATTACGCGGTGTGCGGTCGCTAGCTGCCAGAAAATCACTTTTGATTTTATTTCGTCTGCAATTGCGAATTGCATCACATCGAGCACAACGAAACGTTCTATGGCGGTTTGCTTCGGTTCTGTTGTGTGCGGCTGGCTGGCCTCTTTCCGAGTTGGCCGCCAGCCAGCAAGGAGACGTCACACGTCTAGCGCCGCAATTACGATGGATCACGGAATGCGCGCGTCTGCGGGTCAGCTGCGTCAGCGGGAACGAGAGCAAAAGCGGGTGATCTCGGAATTTTGTTTACACTTCTAAATTGGACACAGATTTATATTTGCACGTTTTGGGGCGCGGCTGATTTGCTTTTGGCATTGCGCTTTGGCGTTGCTGTTGTGATTGTCGTTTGTATTTTTTTGTATAATTTTTTTGTGGCAATTTGGCAGCGCCGAATCAAAGCAGTACAAGTTATGGCTGAAAGGTTAATGTGCTTTATTGTCTGTCAAACAGCAAACATTTATTGCACAACTCGGCCGACTGAATGAATATTTGAGAACGCAAATGGCTGCGCTTAAATTTGATTTAATCAAAAGTTTAGCGTCAGTTAATATTTCATTTTTGTTCTCATTTGTTAATCCGGCTGGCTGCGGACACACTTTTACAGTCGCTATCGGTTTGTAGCGCATGCGATTGAATTGTTTGTTTTGTCAGATTCTGCTGCGAGCAAATATAAAAAGCAGCCATAACAACAACAACCATAACATTTACAGCATTCGATGACGACGCGACGCCTGGGAACCGAACGAACGATTGTGCTGTGCAATTGCCGCTCCAAGTCGCCGACAACGAAAATGACAGGCACCACCAGTCACAATGTTGCCTACAGCCATTTGGTGTTGAAAATTGCAAAAGTGGTTTTGTTAGGAAGGAAATCAACAAACAAAAAAATAAGCAGCAAACAATTTGGTTCGGTATAGTTCGAACAAAAAATGCCCTACGCTACGGAAAGAGGTTGGTGAAAAAAATTTACAATTTTGTTAACGAGAGGGCATTTTAACAGACGAGAGAATGCACCAAACGACAGAAAAACAGGCGGACAGTTTGACAAACGAAATACTATTATTAGCAGACAGACGGAGAAGCAACTTTGCTGGGAGATATACGGACGCATTTAGAATGCAGAGTAGACGGGAAAATATTTCTAACGTGCAGACGAAATGATAAACAGAGAATGAATGAAGGGATACATGGCGTATGAAAGAATGGATGCATGATAGGAGCTAAATAGAGAAAGGGAACGGAAGGATGAACACACTGGAGAAAAATAGCAGATGGAACATCAGGCAGAATACAAATAAAAAAGGTTAAGCGAGTTTGAAAATAAGCGGCCAGAACGACAGTCGGAAGTATTGAGTACAATAGACGGCCTAACAATATAGGTTAGGTTAAGTTGAAATGGTTAAGAAGTCAACAAGTGAAAGTTTATTTGGGTACAGAGAAATGCCTCATTGTGACACCGCATTGGCACAGCAAGAGTCCTGGGACTGAGAATCACAAGGATTCCAATATGAATGCTTAAATCTTCCTTATATGGACACTTGAAAGATCAGTAAGGCTAGTAAGAAGCGGCAGCCTAGGGATCTAGTCTTATCCTGACCATTATCCCATGAAGTTTAAAACGTTCTTCTTCGTCAGGAGATCATCTACAACAAACGCCATCACCCTATTCGTTCAGCATGTCCGTGAGCACCGAAATTAATCTGCTAATAACGTTCCAGCCTGTGCAGAGTGGGTGTATAGATGACCTCCTTCAGTGACTAAGGATTTGAAGTGTTTTCAAAAGAAAGGATCAACGGCTTCTTGCCAAAACAAAAGTGGTCCTTAGTTGTTGTTGATTTAAGGCAAAATCAAACCATTCTTTTACATCGGACTTTAACATACAACAAACCACTTCAATGATCGCTTAGCCAGACTTACAGGTCAGGAGAAACAAATGAAAAACTTATATATTCCCGGATTTACATCTGAGGAGCATTCCGATACAGTAAGTTAGGTTACGGTAGTTATAAAACAGTAAACCTAACCCAACCAACAACCAAATACATCGTTGACAAATTTCTAATAATAATATTTAAAAGATAGCAAATATTGAATTTTAGAGGAGAAATCCATTGGTGGTATTCACAATCAATGACAACAGTGTAACAAAATAAATCTACACTAATCAGCAAGAAAACACACCAGTGACAAATCGCTCACACTCTTTTAAAGCCTTTAAAAAGATTTTGAGCGTACTTCTTTCAAACCCAGAGGTCGGTCTATAGAGTCTTCTTGAAGGCCCAGAGTTACATGGGCCGTAAGTAAACAAACTATCAGCTGATTTTAACTGTTGCGTTTATTCTGTCAATTTACAATGCCCAGCACAGCTCTCATGGCAGTTGTCACGTATTGTGAATACCGCCATTATAAAAAACAGGTTGCCCACTCTATTCACAATTTTACTATTAATCTGAAGACCGTACGGACGGCAATGTGAACACACATCGTGTTGGGAATAATGCCGTGTTGCATCTGACGTGCTTTAACGAAAGTAATTAAATTATATTTTGACATTAAACCAATTAAACTGGGAAATATTCAATTACATTGTAATTAGGCATTTTCGTGTGACACGTGATACAAGAAATATGCAAATACGGGCAACGCAAAATGCTCGATCAAACTGGGTTAAATCAATTTCAAACACGAATGGAGCGAAGAGCGGTTTATTGTATTTTTGAAACATGTGTTTAATGTCGATCAGCTGCCGATTGCATGCCGAGCAAATGTATTGACGATGAAATATTGCAAACTATGCTTTTTCTGGACTCAGAAATGGGGCCAGTTGCAGCGGCGAAACGGCACAAATGTTTTTCAAAGTGCAAATCTCTCTCTGGGGGAAAGTACGTTATAAGGTCCAATATGCAAGCATGCTTTGAAAATTACGCAGACACAAGTCTTGTGTATCCCCTCGCCCCTCATTGTGCGCGCCTGCCACACAAAGCCGTAGCAACAATTTACTACAAAGCCAGACAACACAAATTTATAGCTCGTCTGACGCCGCCACTGAGCGCCAGCGGCAGCGGCAACACTATCGTCATCGCCGTTCAATGAATAGAAAAATTGATTACGCGATAATTGCATTCGTGAGCAGGCGATTCCAGCAGACACGCACACACAAACAAACACACACACACACACACAAACATAGTAGTAGTGCAAATAGAGCCCATCCAGCCAGCAACACATCCAAGAAGGCAACCCGCCTGACTGGCTGCCCGACAGCTCCCAGCCCAATCCATCTATCGCAACGAGCCAGCGCCGCCAGACAACAGTAGCAACAACAATAACGCACACAGCATTATGCGGATTGTATCTGCAACCGTTAGCTACTTATTAGTGTATCTACATGATTTTAGTTGTTGCATTTTCTTTGTTACACAAATTGTTTTCGTATCGATATTTGAATAAGTGAATTATGTTGTTCGCTTTTTCTTTTAATTCTCTCGCATTTCATGAATTTTGTAAACAGATAAAAGTGGGTTCACAACGGAAACTTTAGAGTGTGTGTGTGTGGAGGAGTTGAGATCAAAATAGTTTGCTGGAAGCTCTACACGAGTGGCACTGGAACTTGGTTACTGAAATACGAGTATCAATGGTATCGAGAACTTTAAGGAAACTTAATAAATAAAAACTAATATTGCAATATTTTTGAGTGGACTTAAACTTAAAATGTCTGCAAGATTATTGCAAGATAGCACAGCATGAAAATGTTGTTAGTCGTTTGCTCTCACTGGTACTGACTCCTGACACCTGAGTGACTCATTTTTCTAATGAGGAACGTCAGGTACATTACGAATATCTTAATAACCCTATAAATTATAACACACACACGCACACACTATTATGTGATGTACTCATGTTCATCAATGAAACTTATCGATTAGAAATAATGGAATGCATTTATTATTACATGATCCTTTCCTACATCCAAAGTGTAAAAACAAAACTTCAAACTAAGCAAAGCAACACGTTTTTCCACTTCTGCTGCGCTATTTATGTATCTCTACATTTTTCGCCCATTTAATTGGAAGGTCGCTCAATGAAAGCGACAACAGTGGACATGCCGAAGCGCGATAAGATAACCATAATTGTTTCTAATTTTTACAAAATGTCAGCATATAGAAATTAATACTTGCCATTGCAAGTCAACGTTTTATAGCAAACATAAATAATTTCTCGCTTATAATGTAAAATTACATTTCCAAAAATTAACATGAAAGTCATGAATCACACCAGCAATGGATGTCTGGTGTTGAGTAATTTTTCCAGGCACTTTTAAGAACTTATTAAATTCAATTTAGTTGCCTCTTCCTCGTGGCAGGAAGCGCGAGTGACTCACCTGTGTGTCATTTAAAATTTCCAGATGTTCGCCTTTGCGGAAGCTCAAGTCCTCGTCTGTGCGCGCATCGTAGTCGTACAAGGCGACGAAAATTTTCGCGTTCGCATTGGAAATCTCGTTCTCTGGAATCTGTGGCACCTGGCGAATCTGCTCCTGTGGCTGGCCGGCGCCGCGTATCTGCTCCTGCGGCTGCCCACCAACGCTGTCCACGTTGGGCACCGGCGCGCATTCGATGTGCGTTTTGTCAATGTCGGGTTTCTCTGTGCTCAGGCAGCTGCCCATGATTACGGCGGTGGCTGTGCTAGTGGCGGCGGCAACGGCGCAGCGTATACGACGCGGGCGTGTTTGCTTAAGCGTGGCGCAACGTTGCTGAACGATCACTTTCCGCACTGGTTTTTCGTTTGTTTATGCTAAGCAGCCTTTTTGTTTATCCTCGCTGTTCCTGTTGTGTTGTTGTTGTTGTCTTGTTAATAGTTGAAGTTGCAATTGTTGTTGTTGCAGGCGCCCGTCGCAAAAGGGTGTTGGCTGAATTGCAGTGTGAATTATGTTGCTCGTTATCGGCTGTCTGCAATCGAGCGCACCCTGTTTTCGCTGTCTCGTCTCTTCCGCTGTGGATTTGCTTGTTTGATTTCTTTCTTTTTTACTTTATTGGAATTCCTGCGTATGTGTGTATAAGTGTGCGTTGAGTTTCCGTGATGCTGGCGGCGGACACCCGACGAAGACGACACTCAATAGGGAAACGCTTAAAAATAAAACACAAGAACTCGAATTAACACGTTGGCACTACACACGACACATTTTTCCGCAACTCTTTGGCAGTTCTTTGATTAATCTTAATTGAAAAGTCCGTTTTTGGAATGCCACAAGCAACACCAACAGCACCAACGACAACGGACGTGCTGGCTCGAGCACTCATTAAATTCTCGTTCAAAGCGAAATGTCAAAAACAAGAAGCCATCGAAAGCAGACAACCGATTGGATGAATGAAACTTGACAATTGGCCATTCACAATAGCCAGCATAGACTGAACGTCAGCGCAGCGCAGGCCAGCGCCAACGTTGAACTGGGGAATAGCGACACTGACAAACGAAAGCTACAATGCAAATTAGAAAGGTACAAGAGGAAACACAAAAGAAAGAAAAACAATTAAAAATAACACATTGAAATATTTGCTTTGTTCCGCAATTCCGTTCGTGGCTACTTGTTATTGCATTACACCGTATTTTGACTGCTTGCACTCCACACAACCACAAAACACCTGCTGCACAAAGTCAACGATCACTTTTTCACAATTCAAGCAAATGTGCACACAAAAAGTTGTCCAACTGCCTTGCAGCAGCAGCCGCAGCGAACGGACCAATTCGTAATCGTGTTTTTCTCTTTTATCATGGCGTTCGCACTGCTCCGCCTTTCTACGGCCCTCGCCTATGGCATGGCTTGCAACATATCGTAGACGTGGACCGTCTGCACGCGTTCATTTCACACTTTACCTAAAGGACAAACTGAAAACAACACACGATACATTCACTTTGAAAATCCTTTACACAGGAAACTCGTATTTTGTATCCATTTCAGTGAATTATTCACGACTGCAATAGACCAGCGACAACGGCACGAAAGCGATCAGTGTTGCCACACTGCAGCGATTGCAGAAACAAAGTGTTTGGTGGAATTGATTAACTTGAGGCACATTAAAATGTTAAATGTGCAATTATCTTTCTATATAGTGTAATGAGCACTGGGATGGATTTAAGTCCTTTTGATATAAACAACTGTGTAAACTTTTAAGACAAACTTTATTTGCGTGTTCTAACAATGGCGTCACAAGTAAAAGTAAAGGTAAAACGTAAAGGTAAAGGACCAGCATGAACTTAGCTGCAAGCCCGAGTTGCCACACTGCTTGACAAGCCCAACCACAACAGGGTTGCATTCACCATGGCACCACCTCCACCAATACACTACAACTCGGCCTAACCTGACATTCAATCGACCTCGATTGCTTTTACAATGAATCTTCTTCTAGCTTATCATCTAAAAATTCATAATCTGTACATTCATCACTTAAATTATCACCATCTGTGTTGCCTTCTGAGTCCGTTTCAACTGGCCTACCTCGAGGTTCCAACCATTTCTTCATTCTAGACGAATCAATTACATTGTCATATGGCATCTGAGTAACCTGACAATTTTCAACATCCGTAACAACATAACGATCATGACCTAATTGCTTACGAACTACATAAGGGCCTCTGTACTTCTGAATTAGCTTCTTATTCTTCCCTACCGTAGTGTCTACATTTTTAACCACAACTAAATCTCCCGGTTCAAATTGTTTCGCTGGCCTATGGCTCCTCTCGTAATATTTCTGATTGTACAACTGAGACTTCTGTATTGCAAGCTCTGCCTGCTCCCTTATTTCGGACAAATTAACTTCTTCTCTTGAATACACATCATGCAAATACTCCGTCAATTCATCAACTACTTTGCCGCGCTGCTCAACGCCAAAAAGCAGCTTACTAGGGGTCGTCTTTGTGGCACAGTGTACAGTATTATTCATTGCAAACTCGACATCCGTCAGTTTCTGTTTCCAATCTACATGGTTTATAGGGTCAGTCGTTTTGGCCAATATTGCTTTCAACACCCGATTCACCCTCTCAACCTGACCATTCGACTGTGGCGAAGCTACCGCATTCAAAACATGTACAATGTTATTGTTCCCGCAAAAATCCCTAAACTCCGATGACGTAAAAGCTGTGCCCCGATCATCTATGATTCTTCTGGGACGACTGTATTCAACAAAATATCTCTTCAACGCACAAATCGATTCTTTCGCACTACTATTCGTAGCATACATTTTGACAAATTTTGTGAAAGCATCAATCACCACAAACACATGTTTATGCTTTGAGTTCACACTCTCCAATGGCCCGAAATGGTCAATGTGCACTGTATCGAACGGTTCTGGCTTCTTTGGAATACTATATATATTACGCTCATTGCTTCTAGGCGACGTCGAATAATAAATGCACTTCAAACAATTTCTGATGAACACATTCAGCTTTTCGCGCATACGGGGAAACCAATAATGCTTCCGAATCTGATTTGCACATTTCTCAATACCCAAATGACCATATTTCTCATGTATCAATCGCATAATGTTCTCTTCCATCTCACCCGGCACATACAACTGTCGATTCTGACCACTGACACGAAAGACTAACCCATTCTCCAACTCATATCCTGGCACTTCCCCTTGCTCTAATTCTTCCCGCAGTTTATGAATCACAGGATCACGCGTCTGTATAATCTGAATGTTCAAATCAACCTCATTCTCCTCAATACTACACACAGCTGACAACCGGCTCAATGCATCAACATGCTGCATCTGTTCACCCTTTCGGTGTCGAACTGAAAAATCAAACCCGGCGAGACCCAATGTCCATCTGGCAATTCTTGGATTAATTGTTTTCTTCTCCAATGTCAAGACCAAAGAGTTGCAATCAGTCACAACTACAAACGGAATTCCATCCAACATAGTCCGGAATCTTTCCAATGCATTCACAATTGCCAATGTTTCCAACTCAAAGCTATGATAACGCGACTCCGGATCCGTCGTTGTTTTCGAATAAAATGCCACTGGGTGAAACCTGCCGTCATCTTGCTTCTGTAACAGTATAGCACCATACCCTCGCGAACTTGCATCCGTATGCAACTCTGTCTCCCGCCCTGAATCAAAGACACACAGTACAGGGGGCTCAGTCAATTTAGATTTCAAGGTCTCAAACGCATTCCTACACTCTTCTGTCCATTCAAACTTTACACCTTTTCGCGTCAAATAACTCAATGGGCGCGCAATCTGAGAAAAATTATACACAAATCGTCTAAAATATGAAAAAAGACCCACCGCCCTCTGCACCTCCTTTATGTTGGTAGGTACTGCGTAATTCTTTATCGCTACCAAATGATCTTCATTCGGACGAATCCCCCGTTCACTCACACAGTAGCCTAAATACTTCAATTCTCTATATGCAAATTTGCACTTCTTCAGATTCAAGCACAATCCAGCCCCTGACAATAATTTCAAAACTTCTGCCAAAACCACATAATGTTCCTCAATAGTCTTCGTGGCAATGTTAATATCATCTAAATACACCACAATCCTCTTCGCATCAATCAACGGCCGCAACACTAAATTAATAAACCGCTGGAACACTGGTGGAGCATTA
Organism: Melieria crassipennis; assembly: GCA_963668005.1. NCBI lineage: Eukaryota > Metazoa > Arthropoda > Insecta > Diptera > Ulidiidae > Melieria > Melieria crassipennis. The sequence continues at coordinate 89,016,301 of OY764963.1, read as the reverse complement.
GTCAAACCAAATGGCATAAACCGATACTCATACTGTCCCATCGGAGTCACAAACGCAGTTATCGGTATCGATTCCTCATGCATCGGCACCTGGTGAAACCCATTCCTCAAGTCCAACGTACTGAAGAAACTCTTCCCACCCAAATATTCAATACAATCCTCAACTAACGGCAACGGATAATGATCTCTGACAGTCAACTTATTCAACGCCCGATAGTCAACACACATTCTCAATTCACCGTTCTTCTTCCGCACTAACACAATCGGAGACGCGTATGGAGACGCACTTGGCTGAATAATGCCCTGAGCCAACAAATCATCAATTGTCTTCTGTACTTCTGTCTTTTCCCTATATGACAACCGGCGCGGACCACTGTACACCGGCGCATCACTCTTCAACTGAATTTTCATGCAATAGCCACTCAACTTCCCCCCCTTGTTCTTCATTTTCAAATAGTTCTCAAAAACAACTGATTTCAAAGCATCTGCATCTGTTATAGACAAGTTTTCGTCCACATCAATTAGATCACCAATTTCATCCATCTCAGTTGCACCTACCATCAATATTACTTCATCATACAAATTCAAGTCTTCTGTTCCAACTAAATTTACAACTCCGATACACGACTCAAGTCGAGTTTCACACAAATTTGAATCACCAATTACATTTACCTCTGCATTAACTGAATTAATTTCTGACTTGCCACACTTATCATCTGATTTCAATAACTTAACTCTGTTTGGAACCTCTGTTATCTTAACTACTGGACTCTTTAATAAATTAAACAACTTAAGTGCACTGATATTCAACGGAACTTCATTTTTATTGGCATTATTAATCTCCAGCAGAGTACGTCTACTATATCTCACTGTGTCCATTTGGCACAGGCTTATATTCATTGCCTTAAGTAAATCGCGTCCAAAAAGTAGGGGCACCACTGCCTCTTCATCTGGCAAAACAAACAAATTATGGTCAAATTTACGGTTATCAAACACAATTTTACAAGTCACAAGGCCGTACGTACTTAAATTCATATTTCCCATCCCCCGATACTCTGTCACAGTCAATTCACCCGTCACTTCAAATGGCACAAGAGAACGCTTCACGAAACTAGTCGGACTGCCATTATCAAATAAAGCAAAACACGGAATTAATTCAGTGCACTTATTCTGTTTCAAAAAGGCAACACTTACAAGATTTCGGTGTTTCAGCTGTCGGGCTAAACGTCGGACCTCCTCTACCTCCGTCAATGGCGTCCCTGCCTCCCACTCCTCGACCTCTGCTACTGGCTGCTGTTGTTTCGGTACGGCTGGCATCCGTGTTTGCGTCTGGTTTAGTGTTGTATTCTGCATCCGACTACGACGTGGGCACTGCTGGCGCATGTGGCCTACTTCATGGCATATGAAACACGAGTTCGGTGGGCGTCGCGGGGCCCCGCACGCACTTTGATAGTGCCCATATTGAAAACAGTTGTAACACCTGACGGCCGACAAATCCGTGACTTTTGCAGCTGTGTTAGCAACTGGCACTGTTGTATACGACCTCGGCCTAGGCACGGCACCCGACATGACACTGATCTTCGGCACAACCACTGGCGCAGCTGCCCGACGCCTCTTCTCGTAACGCTCCATCAACCCCTTCAATTCACGCAAGGAAGTGGCACTGTACAGCATCGAAACCATATTCGTATCGTCGTTAAGCCCCTCGATGATAATGTCGATTAGGTCCGTTTCTGACACATCGGCGCGGCTGGCAATGTACTGCATCTCAACAATATATTGTCGTGGTGTTTCGTCTGGTCTCAGGACACGGGCACGTAACTGTTGCAGCACATCTCGAACCGTGAATATACGACGGTATTCAGTCATCAAAGCCATCCTTAGCTCACCATAGCTGCGAACACGAGTTATGTCCGCGAACCGCTTCGCTTGCCCAGTTATCAGATGTCGTGCGGCAACCAGCTGGTCTCGCTCACTGTACTGGAAACTCTCGAACACATTCTCCAAGTCGGCCAACCATTTGCTAACGTCCTGCAACTCCGAACCATCAAATTTGCTCATCATCGCGTCCAGTACACCCAGGTCGATTCTACGACTCTCGAACTCGTTCAACTCACGCTGCAGCTGGACAAGCTCACGTTTCTTGCGCATGATCGCCAACTGCCGATCTAACTCAGCCTCTTCAGCCTCAGTACTGGTCACATTCACCACACTCCCTGCATCAACTGTATCATCTTCTGTATCTGGCACATTCATGGGTCGCTCCCTCTGGCTGGCCCCTGGCATCTGTCGTCTAGTCGTCTGCACACTCTGGCTGGCATCTGGCATCTGTTGATTCAGCGGAACATCAGGCTCGCTATCCGCTCTGGCCGCTCTTCCGCTACCTCCGACACGACCTGCTACCGCTTGTTCATACACTGTCCGCAACTGAACCATCGTGGCGTCTTCCTCGAATTCAGCTCCCGCAGCCCGTAGTGCAGCAATAACCGCATTGCGCGTTAATTTGTTCGCCATTGAACCACAATAACTTTAGAACTTAGATAGAAAAAAAATTCCTGCTCGAACCCCACACTTGACGTTGTAATGAGCACTGGGATGGATTTAAGTCCTTTTGATATAAACAACTGTGTAAACTTTTAAGACAAACTTTATTTGCGTGTTCTAACAATGGCGTCACAAGTAAAAGTAAAGGTAAAACGTAAAGGTAAAGGACCAGCATGAACTTAGCTGCAAGCCCGAGTTGCCACACTGCTTGACAAGCCCAACCACAACAGGGTTGCATTCACCATGGCACCACCTCCACCAATACACTACAATAGCAAATACAAAGTATTGTTTTGCAGCGTTTTAATATCAAATAGTGAACTTGTAATGCTTGTATAGTGCAACTATGCGAAAATATAAAATGACTACAAGTTTGAGTTCTGGCAGCACTCTGACAATCTGCAGAGTTGATTATTTAGGGCACTAAGCATTCGAGGAGCAATAATGTTTTCTATACATAAATGTATTATTTACATCAACATTTTTCACACATTTTCAAACTAGAAATCAACAGGACAAACATTAACTAAAAAAATTGGACATTTTCATTCAGAATATCAGAAAGAAGTGAAAAAAGTTTTTACCAACTATTTGGCATATGTATTATTCTTCTTTTATTTCAAACTTAAAAGTTAGCACAACACTCAATTGTTAGTAACAAATTTCGTTTTTAGAAATTCATTCAACAAGTGGTTATTTACAAGTTAAAATGTACAATGTTAAAGTTGCTTTATATATTTTTATTGCACTTGGACCCTTTATAATGACCCACGTAATGAAAATATTTATATGTAAGAAACCTATTTCGATCCCAATTCTATTGATTTTCCTCAACGGCCCCGTTAATGTTGATTTGCTACAAATGAAAATCATTTGATTGCGTCTATAACAGTTCATATTTCTTCAACAACAATTGTTCAAAATTTTAACCAATTCTCATACGTCATTAGAAAAGGAATAATTGCTCTCTTATTTCCACTTAAAAATATTTTCGCAAGCGAAAATATACATCGTACACAATTTAAACATAACTCTGAAAAATCAGAAACCGACAAAGTGCAATGTAATGAAATCAAATAAATAAAATTTTAAACAGGACACTGAATTCGTTAGAAATATTGTCTAGGGACATGGAATAGGATACAGTCCTATCCTTGAGGCAGATTGGAAGGGTTAGCATCAGCGACATCAGCATCAGCGACATTAGCATCAGCGACTTCAGTGGCTGCGTTCAGATCTTCCTGATCGGCGGCATTGCGTTTCTCCTGCTGCCGCACCAGGGTGTAGTACAGCCCCCGCTTTGCCATTAGCTCGTCGTGTTTGCCAGACTGCAATTAATTAAAAGTCATCTTAAACCTTTTTCTTCACAATCGACTGTCAATCTTACCTCTACCACACGCCCCTCGTCCAGCACCACAATCAAGTCGGCATTTCTAATTGTGGACAACCGATGAGCTATCACCAACGTCGTGCGATTGAGTACGGCAGTGTCCAGCGCCTTTTGCACTTCCGACTCGCTGGTGGCATCCAACGCACTGGTGGCCTCGTCCAATATAAGAATTTTTGGGTTTTTCACCAGCGCCCGCGCAATCGCTATGCGCTGCCGTTGGCCGCCACTCAGCTGAGCGCCGCGCTCACCCACATTCGTGTTGTAGCCGTCCGGCAGCGCCGTCACAAAGTCATGCGATTGCGATAGCTTGGCCGAGTCGTAGACTTCCTCCTCCTTGGCGCTCGAACGACCGTAGCGTATGTTCTCCAGTATGGTGGTGGCGAACAACACCGGCTGCTGCTCAATGAAACCGAGCACGTTCGCACGCAGCCACTGCGGCGAAATGTCACACAGTTTGTAGCCGTCCAGTTTGATGGTGCCCGAGGTGGGCTCATAGAAGCGCTCCACCAGCGAGGCAATGGTCGACTTGCCCGAACCGCTGGCGCCCACCAACGCCACTGTCTGGCCGGGATACAGTGTCAGACAGAAGTCCTTTAGCACAATCTGTGGATGGTTAGTGTTAGTTAGTGTTTGTAGCAGTTTGGTGCTGTTACAAACTTACGTGATCTGGCCTGGTCGGATATGCAAACGAAACGTTCTCAAAGCGAATCTCGCCCTTCAGACGCTCGGTCGGAATTTCGTAGCCTTGCAGCAGGTCAACTTGCGGTTGCAGTTGCAGATACTGTAAAAGCAGGCAGGTCATGTAAATTGATACAACGCAATGCGACGACTGCTTACTTCGAACACTCGCGATCCGGCTGTCAGGCCACGAATCATGGTGCCCAGCAGCACAGAGCCCTGCGCCAGCGAACGCTGCACACCCTGAGAAGCCACTAGAAAGGCCATCAGCGCTCCAGGCGTCAGACTTTCTGTGGACATCAGATGGCCACCGAGAAAGAGTGTGGTCAGCACCAGACCGTTGAGGAAGAAATTCGTCATGCCCTGGAACAGGGCAATGCCGTAGCCGAGCTCCTGTGACAGGAGCGCAGCTTTATTCGTCTCCGCCTCAAACAGTGCCATTTCTCGGTACTCGCAGGCACTAGAGCGCACTGTGCGTATGTTGGACAGTGCTTCCTCGCACACGGCAGTGGAGCGTTCTGACTGTGAAATAATTTATGATAGTTTTTACTTCCGGCTTGCAAGCATCAAACGACTTTGCTTACCTGTGATTGTGCGTTTTTGCTCAGATTGCGCAACTTTTTGCCCAAATAAGTCATGAACATGACTACAGCTGGGACAGCAGCCAGCGCAATGGCGGCCATGTGCGGCGATATGAGGATTAAGGAAATGGAGCCGCCCACCAGCTGTGCGGCACTGCGCAAGCCCTGTGACACGAACTGCTTGAAGCAGGTTTTGAAATCCTGCACATCGGCCGTCAGTCGGTTGACCAGCTCGCCGGTGCGGTTCTCATCGAAGAAGGCAATATCCTGCAGCATAATCTGCTTAAAGAGATCTTGCCTTATCTTCGCTGCCATCTGCTCACCAATGCGACTCAAGAGGTAGATGTACACAAAGGTGAAGCCGGCCTGCAGGAAGTACAGACTCAGCAGATTGCTGGCCGGTCGTTTTACGTCGGCCATGAAGGAATTGTGCAACGGGTCCTTGACGTACGTGTTCGCATAGCGCGCTAACGTGTTGATTAGATCACCGAGCAGATTGGGAATGCGGATGTTGATGAAGGCGACGAAGAGTGCTGCCTGCAAGAAACGGAAAGTCCCTCATAAAAATGTATTTATTGTAATCGAACGTAGGCCAAATGTTGGCTATTGTCAACTTTGAAATGCCGCAAACATACAGCAACAACAAATGACGATAAGCCACGTCCATTCAAGGCCGCAATTGCTGCGTTCTTATCGCTTAGGAAATACGAGAATGCGATAAAAGTGCGACAAACGTGGCTGATTCCTACGAGGAAAGTTGTCAAAATTTCAATTCTATGTGCACCATAGTGAATACTAGGAAATGCTTTGTTTTTCTTTTTGTTTTGCGGTTCAACAAATATTCTATTCGTTGTACATCACGCACTCATAGAAAACAGGATTTCCGTCTGAATAGAGACAAGACCACTCGGACTGAGCAAAGGGTATCAAGAAAAATTGCATTGAATTTGAACAACTTTCTGTATAGAAATCAGGTTCAAGCCATGGACCATGACCCCATTGTCTGGCAACTGGAAAAGACGAACATTTTACCAGAAGCATTGAAGAAAATGTTACTCACCGCAATGGCGCCTATTAGCTCCCACAAGTGCGGTTGCAAATAGGACCAAAACCGCTTCCAGTCAAACTTGCCGTCCTCCTGTTGCAGCGTCTTCTGTATGACGCCCGCCAGTCGGTTGCCCTCGCAATGAACCTGGCGATCGGACATGTAAGTTCGTGCACACCATCCCAGCGATACTCCACAGCCGCCCAGCAGCAGCGATCGTCTGCTCAGCAATCGCAGCGCTGCCGTCTGAGGCGCCGGCGCGTTGTGCTTCATGGAGCGCATAAGTTTGATGGCATTTTTGAGTCGGGCACTAAAGACGTCCCGGGCAGTGCTGTAGCTGTGTTGGGTTGCATGAAGCGGGGCGTGGTGTGGGTACCGGGGCACTTGTTGTGACAGTTGGCGTCTGCAAACGAGAAATTTTACAATAGGTATTTGTTCAATTTGTTGACTCAATGGATTCCACACTGATGATATAATAACGTTGACCCCGCGTCGATTTGCGGCCGTTGCCCTGAACTTTCGCATGTTTTCGGCGGCCAGTTGTGTTGTCACTTACCCGCAATTTGACACCGCAAGGCGCAACATTCTGACCACGCGCAACAATTAATTTGTATGCAAATTGAATTCGGTTCGACGTCTCGATGCACAACATGCAAGCATTTAGCTTCGTTTTGTGGTTATTTTCGTGGGAAAAACATTGCTTTAGCACTGTTCCAATGTTGTTGTCATTCAACTCAACGTGCAGAAGTCCAACTGCAACAGTGTTGCCAAGCCGACAAGCAGCGGGAACAGTGCACAATGAGTAAAATATTGTGATCGGCATATCATTGTTGTTGGGCAGAAGACTTTAACATTTAAAATTTAAATAATTATTAAAGAAATAATATAATGACAAAATTATATTAGATTAGAATAGAGATTTGAGTTGTGTCTGATAAAAACAGGGTGTCACATTCTATTTTACAACACTTTTTAGAAATTCCATAGTTGACAGTTACGGCAGTTTATGTTATTCGTAAATTGTTTATCATTTCCGGTTATTGATAAGTATATGAATTTTGAAAATTCACAAATAATGTTTGGTTATCTACAAAGTCGTGCGATATGCGATATTAGCAGCTAAATTTCATTTAAAGCGGGAAAACACAGTTGGCAACTAAGACAACACTGTTAAGGACTACGATTAAAACATTTTTGAATTTGTTTTTTAATTTCCATGTTTAGTTTTTGCATAAAAGTTTTGTAGATTTATTAGTTTGCAAGCATCTTTTGTAACCATGCAAACTTTGCTGATTGAATCCATATTTGACGAATTGCTTTAGGGAAAACTCAGGTAGAAGTGCTGTTCAATTAGTTTTGTTAATATTTTTCTTGTTATTTTAATTTATATTATTTGCTATTTAAAAGTTGTTATTTTTTTTCTATTTTTTAGTTATCTGCGCAAAGTTTAGCCGAGACACACTCTCGGCATTCGTATTCAAAGCGCCAATCGCGCAGTTTAAAAGTCACTGGATTTTATTTCTAGTTCAGTTTTTATTACTGAGAACGTCGATTGATAGGCAAATATCTCGCCTTCGAAGAATCTGTGGAACTAGTCTATGAACTTTAGCTTTATATGAGCGAAGGGACGAAGAGGACAACGATTTGCCTTGAATATTTCGCTGTGAAATGTTTTCATTGAGGACTATTCGTCTTTAGCGCCGAGTGTGAATATCAAACGTTTTTAACCTTAAAAAATTTACCTAAATTTGTCAATGCAGTTTCATCTTTTGGCTGCACCCTAGTACACACCAATTTGACTTCTAAGCGCTAGTTTTTTATATCTTAATAAATATTTAACAAATTAAGTGACTTTTTGTAAATAGCTGTTACCTGGTAATGAGTTGTTATACCTAGTTAAGTAAGTAAGTAATAAATAATATAGAAATACATAGCATAAAGTATATATAATATAAAATATATAATTCACACTTCACACGAATATATATGTCGGTGTACATATATTGATGAAGTTAGCAATGTATACTCCAAAGTTGGTTCGAAGGTTAAAGTGTATCAAAGACAAATTAAATTTCACCAATTACGGGCACAGTGCTTTCAAAATTGTGCAAACCAATCAGTAGGTCAGCTGGTCAGCAGTTGTAAGCCAATCAAATGGGAATAAAAAAAACATTTCTTATCAGCAAATCCCTATTATGTCAATAGTCAACGGTTCCAAAGGGTGATACAAAGCAAAAATATTTGAAAAATAATTGGTTAAGATTTTTAGAAAAATCCAGCCAGGAAACCAGCTTGAAGCATAAGCAGCCTATATTAAAAACTATCTAGTTCCCTGAAGATTTGATGTTTCGAAGAATTCTATCGGTTTAAATTCTATTCTCATACCAATCTTTTGAACTACGAATGCAGACAGTGAATGATTGAATAAAAGGGAGTGCAAGATGCAGTCAAGGGGAGAGGAACTTCTAGGCTTAGGACATTGGCTCAGGTCCGGCCTAGTCCAATTTCATTACCATCTCTTGGTAGCCACCAAAGACAGGCAAGCAGTGTTGTTGTGGCTTTTTTTTTAGAATTCTCGTAACCGAAATGGCCGGCATTCTTCTGACTTCGTGAAGAGCTTTCACGTTGCTCGCCTTGCCAACGACTGGAAAGCAGATTATATCATTTAGGCTGATTCCAAGAACCAACTGAATATCGATGTAGGGATATAGGGATATAGTTTTAATTTTTATTTTTTTAACCTTTTCAGTTGACCTTGAAACACGTAATTTGTGTTATAAACTCAACCAAAAGTGATCTTCAAAAAGTCGTAAAAAAAGTATAGATATGTTAATTTAAAACCATTTTAATTCGTTTCATTCATAAGTTTTCTGAGTTTTCAAAATTGGAAAACTTGTTAAAACATATGGAGAGAATTTCTCATTAAGCACTTTCTCGAACCAATGTGCCTCGGTCAAGAACTGAAAATGTATGTTAGTCCTACTCGAGACGCATATTTGTGACTATATTTTTAACAGCCTTCCGTATTTTGTGCAGCGAAGGTAAGAAATAGAAAAATATTGCAACTTTTTGTAGCTGAGCGAAATTGTGGCATGACGCCAGCTCAGAGTTTGAAAATGCCACTTTTGAGCCGCCGTCAAATCTGCACTTTTCAATCTTTCGCAATGTTTTATTCATTTCGGCAGCCGTTGTGGACTAACACACACACACACAAACATACACGCACTCATTTCCAGACCCACCCACACAAAAGCATATGGCCAGCAAATACGGCATCTGCTCGGCACAACAACAAAATATTCAAATTCACGCAGCAACTTTTGTTGCTAGCAACAAGAGGACGAATTACAAAAACAATGAATAGTTTCGACCGACCAGCCGGCAATAAGAATGGAAGTGTTTTTGCCGAAGCGATTCCACTTTGGCGGTTCGACTGGCCGGTGGCCGGACCGGCCAGTGGCATTTTGATCGTCCGTGAATCATGGCGCGGTCACTTTGACTTTGATTTATGTTAGTTGAGTGTGAACGACGCCGTAAAGTGCTGCCGCGTCTGTGTGTGAGTGTGTGTGTGTGCTCGAATACGGACACCAACACATCGACATTTTTATGCCTGTGAGCTTGGCCGCAATCGGTAGCCGCCGGAACTCACACACACACACACACAAACACACATGGACACGCGGCAGCCGAATGTGCGGTTTTCATAAACGGTGTGGCGCTGGCACAGAGTGAATGCTGGTCGCTTTCGTTCCTACTTACCGCCGTTGGCGGCCATTATTGCGTGCGCGCCGACAACGCTGTTCAGTGCGGTGCGGTATGGTGAATTGCGGTAGGGAGGGAACAGCGACAGAGATGCAGGAATGACAATTGCCCGGAATGCGGCGTGGAATTTTTTCTGAATTGCATTTCCGCGCCGATAACCAAAATAATTTTATTTAACCAAAAATGTGCACCATAAACGCACTGCGAACACACTCACACTCACACACACACATACCAATACATGCAAGCACTTACCAAATGTCCGTGAGTGTGTATGTCAGTTAGTTTTCATATACGTTTGTATGTATGTAATGTGTGAATTATAATGGCAAAGGATGTAGGCCATATTTGCGCATAAAAGCGATGCCACTTTTGGCATACCAAAATCCCGGGAACTGGGTTAAAACAGTTATTCAAACGATAAGTAAATTATTGTCATTGTTATCTATATTTGTGTTATTTTAAGGTTAGCTCGGTACTAGGACTCAAGTCCCTATTCAGGTTCGCTAAAAGCAATCATATTCTAATGCAACACTACTGCAACGCATATGGATCTCTATCTGGCATTGGTAAAGATTCAGAAGGGGTCTAACAGAGAGTGAAAGGCACGAAAACACTGAATGGGCATTGGGTTGGTAGCAGCAGCATTGCATACTTTTAGGGGGCATGGCAGTTTTGCAGGAATTATCGCAAAAACGATTCGAGGCGATGCACAGTGATTCGTTCCATAGACAAAATTAAAAAAAATTTATAGTCACAGAATTTAACGATTTTGATGTCATTTGAAAAGTAAAACTCCAACTAAGGAAACCAGAAAAACTCTTTGCTAAAAATTAATTAGTGTGTGTGCAAAAGCAGACTCAAAGTCGAAACTTTTTTCACAAAAAAATTGAAACACATATTTTCTGTTTTTTAGTCTATTGAGTAAACAAAATTTTAAAAATATATGGTGACCAAGAAGTTGCCAAGTTACCAAGAAGTTGCAAAACTTAGAGGAAAATATCTAAAAAATATGTGAAAGTATGCTCCTGGTTTTTTTTTTTTATTTTAAGAAGCATTCTTTCTTTGTCGGATAATGTAATTATATCCTCCGATATCTTCCGATCTCACAAAATAATTCAATTTGAAAAGTGGTCTAAACACCTATTATTCTACAAAAGTTATTTTATTCATCCCTAAAAGTATGCAATCAGCATGAAAAATTGAAAAACCTGCACAAATGCAAACCATACATCTATTTCTATCTATCATTTTTATTGCAAAACTAAAGGGTCCTAAGACAATTTATGTTGCTCTGTGCAATTATCAATGTTGACGTTACCGATTAAATGTAAAATCTGAAAAATCTAGCCAACACATTTGGTGCTATAGCACACCAAAAATGACGAAAATCGCAAAATTAAGCCTCAGGCATTGCCAAACTACAACAGTTTAAGAAAAACCAAATGTAGATTTCAATTCAGCAGACCATTATTAACTAGTAAACCGAATTTTATGAAAAACGGACCACTCCTTCTAATTTTGTCCCGCGTTTGTATGGAGTCGAATTACTGTGCGATGCTGGAATGTTCGCTCCGGACGAATGAGCTCCGGACAAACAAGTATAAAAGGAAATCGGGTAGAATCGGGTAGAGCAATTATTTCAGAGCAATAACACAATCCAGCAAAGTTGGCTGTTGGCTGACACTTTCAACAAACTAAACAAATTAGTCTAAAACAAATAAACAAATTTTTCAATTTTTGTATGCCTTAAAAATAATAAAAAAAATATTTGAATTAAGAAATGAAAGTAATATTTCATAACAATAAAATAATCGTAACTTTTATTTAATATTTTTCACCGTCAAAATAATGCCTAATAATTTTTTGTTCTGCTTTGTTATTTTGTTATCAAATTTGCCTCTTTCAAAATAAGATTTTCTCAGTTTTTTTCTGCCATTGCCAATTGTCTCTCTGAACTTCGTGCTCTCAAGAAGCCTTCTGACATTAATTCTTGTCAGGTAAATGAGTAGTTGAAAGGCATTTACAACTCTGATAAACCTTTTTGAATATACTTCAACCTTAAAATTTGTCAAAGTATTTAAATTTAAAGCAGTTCGAATAATTTAATGCATTTTTTTTTAATAATATTGACATTTTATTTATATTTGTAGTTTAGACCATTGGTGTGTTACCAATTTATTAAAAACCGCACAGTCACACCACTTCGACATTCGAATCCTAAATAAGTATTTGAACGCATCTTATGAACTTTTTTCTTTTTATGGAATAACAAATGGAGAAGCACCAAACAAGGAGTTTCAACCTTCTACAGCCCGGTTCTCTCTTCTGGCCGAGATAGAAAACTCTACACGGGTAAAAATAATTCATAAAAATCTTATGAACGGCGTTCGTAAACCATTATTTTGAACTTTTTATGAAAAATGCATAAATTTTATAATTTTTTTCATAAAATTTATGAAACAGTTCATACATGTTTATGAACGCGTTCATAAAATTTGTGATACTCCGTTCATAAACCATTTCATAAAAGCATTTTTTGGTTCGGGTACGAGCCGAGCGGGCAGGCTAATTTTATTTCGAACTTTTTATGAAACATTCATAAATTTTTTGATTTTTTTCATAAACTACAATAACTATAAAAATAAAATAATTATACATATATTACTAAAATAATTATAAAAATATTTTTTTTAATATTTCATAAATCAAACTAATTTTTTCAAGCTAATGTTCGTTTTCTAATGTAATAAAATAATAGCAAAAATTTTCTATTTTTAGCATCAAACTACTTTTTAAAGTTTATTCTAATGTAATAAAATAGTTATAAAAATATTGTAATTTTTTTTTTCATAATTCAAACTAATTTTCAAAGCAATAATGCAATAAAATAATTATAGAAATATTTTTTTTATTATTGCATAAATTAAATTAATTTTCAAAATTTATAAATTCCGTAACATTCGGAAATATTTTTGCTTCCTTGACCTGCACACAGCCGACAACACTAAAACATGGAACAATTTTGCCTTAAAATATCACGTAGTCGCTCGTTATTGGAAATCAAAATATTTCCTTAATTCCGAAACAGTCAAACGGTCAACGATTGTTCGCCCTAGTGCACGTCTGTATTGTATATGTGTGTGTGTGTGTGTATGTGTGCATGATCGTAAAGCGCATATTCATGTAACCGCTTAATTGGGTTAACATTATTTTGTTTATTGTGCCGCAGTGTTGTAAAAAGGGATTCCAGCTATAAATTTACCATGCAAACAAACAAAAACAACCACTCACGCACACAGAGACGAAGCTGTTCATACGTGGCCATTGTGCTGCAAATGCGTGCGTACGTGTGCGGCATTCATTATGCTCCCGAAATAGTGTTTGTGACATTTTTGGCCTTTCCAGCGGGAATATTCATTTAAATGATATTTCGGCAAATATGTCTATTCAATGCGTGCATGCATATGTACATATGTAAATAGGGTATGTGGGCATAAATACGTATGTATGTGTATGTGTTTTGCTAAACTATCAAAACCATTCATTAGGTTATCATAAACACAGAAGTAAACAGCGATAACAGTTTCTCATGTTTGGAAGAGAAAGAAGAAATGCGTAAGTAGGATAAGGAAGCATACAAGTGTTTGTGTTTATGTATAAGAAGCATACATTATTTTACATACAAGTATTTATACTTATATACTTTGAATAGCAAATCAGTTTGAATCGGTTATATGTGCTTTTAAGATCACTATTACCAATTGAGAATATACTTACGACTATGTAACGGTGACAATGTAAGGTAGAATTAGCAAAACTATTACAACTATTGCAACCTTTTAAACAAAAATTGTTAAAATTGTGAATATGAATCAAAACATTCGAACAAAAATTGTTAAAATTGCGCGATTTTCTTACTTTTTAAAGCAGCAAATTTTTATTTATTTATTTTTTTCTTTGTTTTATTCATTATTTATTTTATTTTTGTATAATTTTTATTTAAATATGAATTTTTCTCATGTCTTTACATTAGAATGTTGAACATAAAAATGCCTATTTTGATTAATGTATTTTTTTTTATATTTAGCTGAGCATTTAAAGTAATTTTGTTGGTTCTTTGAATAGGATTTTGTTAGTTAGGGGAAAACACATAGTTTGTTTTTTGTGCACTTGCCTAAAAAAAGTCTACAAATCTCAACACAATCTTGAAGTGTTATATGCATCTACGTGCTTTTACGCTAAAGTTTAAAATAACCAATTTTTAGAGATTATTTAAAAAAATTTAACTGGATTTAATCATTTGCTTCTCACTTGCTGCACATATTCGAATAGTTTAAGAAATTGTCCATCAGATGCGACTCTGTAGACTTTGAGGCAGGGTTCACAGTTGGCTCATTTTCCACATCCACATAGTAACGGTACTGTGACAATATTATACAATACAATAATATACAATAATAACATTACTAATAATAATAATACTTCTTTGCATTGCTCGCTAGGGATACTTTATGATTATTTGCCCTTATTAGCGCTATTTAAGATTTATGGTCCAGAGAGACGCATAAGAAAAAGGGATTTCCTTTTTGTTGCAGCCCACATAACTAATTATGACCGCAATGTTGTTAATAACACTTGCATTGTATTTAATTATATTTGTGTTGTAGTTGACCTCAGAGAGAGTAGAGATGCATTTGAACGAAAGCTGTGTTGTAGTCAATTTAAGTTCACATTTGTCATTAAGTATAAGTTATATTTGTTCTTGATTTTTTTAATCTTTTTTGCTTTGTACATAAATAACTTCTGTATTAATCTAATAGATAACTCGATAGACGTTGTAAAATTAATAATAAAAAACATAAAATAAAATAAATAAAATAAATAAAATAAATAATATAAATAAAATAAATAAAATAAATAAAATAAAAAAAATAAATAAAATAAATAAAATAATATAAAATATAAATAAAATAAAAATATAAAAAATATAATATAAAATAAAATAAATAAAATAAAGAAAATAAATAAAATAAATAAAATAAATAAAATAAATAAAATAAATAAAATAAATAAAATAAATAAAAAAAATAAAATAAATAAAATAAATAACATAAATAAAATAAATAAAATAAATAAAATAAATAAAATAAATAAAATAAATAAAATAAATAAAATAAATAAAATAAATAAAATAAATAAAATAAATAAAATAAATAAAATAAATAAAATAAATAAAATAAATAAAATAAATAAAATAAATAAAATAATATAAAATATAAATAAAATAAAAATATAAAAAATATAATATAAAATAAAATAAATAAAATAAAGAAAATAAATAAAATAAATAAAATAAACAAAATAAATAAAATAAATAAAATAAATAAAATAAATAAAAAAAATAAAATAAATAAAATAAATAACATAAATAAAATAAATAAAATAAATAAAATAAATGAAATAAAATAAATAAAATAAACAAATTAAATAAATAAATAAACTAAATAAACTAAGTAAAATAAATAAAATAAATAAAATAAAAAAATAAATAAAATAAAATAAAATAAAATAAAATAAAATTAAATAAAATTAAATAAAATTAAATAAAATGAAATAAAATAAAATAAATAAAATAAAATAATAAATTAAAATACAATAAAATAAAATAAAATAAAACAATAAATTAAAATACAATCATATAAAATTAAATAAAATAAAATAAATAAATGAAATAAATAAAATAAAGTAATAAATAAATAAATTAATTAATTATATATGAAACGCATGACCTATGCAAACAAAAACTTAAAACACAAACAACTCTTGATTTATCGAACTCTACAATATGTTTCGAATCAAATCAATCATCGGGACTGATTTTTGTTGCTGTAACAAAAATTCTATATAAATTATTACTGCATGTTCGAGACATATTCAATAATAATTGCAATTTACTGCAGCGTCTATTATTTTGTGAACGGATTAGAGAGTTTTCGATTGCTTATCACTGCTTGAAAGTCAACCAGCGGCTTCGAAATCAACCAATGATCCATCGGTTAGCTTCGTTTACCCGCGGAATTAAGCAGCAAAATATTTCCCTTTTCAGCATTAAAATATATCGGTTTTTTCTTTCAATTTGTTGTTTTTTTCGCTATCTTCGCATTGCATTAAATTTTCTACACCAAGTTTTAAACCCCAAAGAGTTAGCGCCAACTTCATTGTCATCTAACGCAACATTTTACAACAAATAATAACAATACAAAAATAATTTGCAAACGTTTTCATTGCCCACACGATTCTTTTCAATCTCTATAAGCGTTTAAGAAAATTATTGAAAAGTTTACACAACGCTCACAGCATCAAATCATTAAAAATTTGTTTTCATTCGAGAAAAAAAGTACACTGCAAACTTGTGCTGCAGTCAGTGTGTCTCCACACACTTTCACACATGCACGCACACATACTACACATACACATACTGATGCATATATATGTACGTATTATATGTACGTGTTTGTGTGTGTGTGTGGGACAGTCAACCGCACGCGTTGTTGCGGACGATGGCGAGGCAAAATGTTGAACACCACAAATATGCAAGCATTCATGTACGTTTTCAATTTAACACCAAAAAAAAAGGAAGGCGACACAAAAAAATGGAATGAAAATAACGAGAAATTTTGCCAACATTAGTTGCTAAATGTGAAATTCATACAATTATAGTGCGAAAATGCTTTGTAAGGCATGTAAGCCAGCTAGCCAGCACGACGAAGGCAACTTGCGCTGCAACCACACACACACACACACACACACGCAGAACCGCACTCGCGCGGGAGTGCAAGTGCAAGTTTGAATGTGTGCTTGTGTGTGTGTGTGTGCATGCAATGGCGTGTGCTGCTGTTGCTGCAGCTGGTCTAAGGTCACTTTCAATTTGCATAAATCATGTTCCTTAAAACTCTAAAGCAACACAAAAAACTAAACGCCAAACGGCTTCAACGGCTCCAAAACGAACAGACAACAGCAGCGAGTGGGTTATCGTAGGTCGGTATTGTTCGACTGTTTGTTGCGCTACAGACCAGTCAGATTGTGCGTGAAACTAGACTCGCTAGTCTACAGCATATGGAAAGTAATCTACATAATTTAAGGAGAAGTTTGGTTGTAAATCCAACCCTCTTCCAAAATCATAAACGTTCTTATTAATTATTTCGTTATTTTAAAACTATTATGGAATTTTTCTATTACGTTATCCTTCCCAGACTCTTTGGGCTTCTTTCATTGGTATATTGGCTTTAAGGTATCATTGCACGTTAGAAAGGGGAATTTTTAATAATTTACAAAATTATATATTTTTCAGCTCCTTTATTATCAATCTTTTTGAAAATTTTTTTACAATATATTGAAGGTTTATGGAACACAAAAAAGTGGAGCTGAACTCTCCTAATCTCTGGATTGGCTAATCTGAAACAAAACAACAAAAAAGATTCATAATTATTAAGCTTTCGGACACAGGAATTCACCAGAAAAATAAAAAAACGCTAAAAATAAAAGGATAGGAGCTTTTTGAAAAAAAGTGTCAAAAATTTACTGCGGTTTTCACCTTTTTTCCCAGAAAAAGTACTTTAAAGTAAATATTTTTCTTCAATATTGTGGTGGATTCTTGTAAAAAATAAGTTAATAAAAAGAACTAAAAAAATGTTTTTCAAATCGGTCGAGCCAATCCGGAGATTAAGTGTCCGCAATGGAGGATGTGTTTTTTTTCTACGCGACTTCAGCTGCACCTTTATAAGAGACAATATGCTAAAAAAAATTTTTTTTTGTGTTCCTTAAACCTTCAATATATTGTAAAAAGATTAATAATAAAGTAGCTGAAAAATAAATAATTTTGTAAATCACTAAAAATTCCCCTTTCTAACGTGCCATGATACCTTAAATGGTGAGCACCAAACTTTATGTCCTAAAAATTGAATGAGCTGTACACATAAGTTCACTATTCAGCGGGTGCCGAAAAGCTGTCCAGGAGGACCAAGAAAAGTCTGTGACTCAACTTGGATTCAACAGGGACAAGGATCGTTCTGACGTTCGTCAAGTTGAACACAATCAGAGACTTGTATGTCCGTTCCCATTCTCTCACTCGGAGGCCTATTGTCAAACCCATTGTGATACCACATTTTTCACCCGTTTTTTTTCTTCCCAACATTTGTTACAACACACATTTCAAGCGGAAGGGGGAAGGCTAGCAATCAATTAGACCAGCATTTCACCAGCCCGAGCTAGTATTCGAACCAAGGGCCTCGGTATGAGAAATTATCGAGGCTGGCCAAAGTTAAAGAATACTCCCGCCTTAAGTGAGTTCTAATTATGGCCACACAGAGCACTAAATCGAAGTGGCTATAGCGAGTGTGAATTTTTTATTAACTAAAAATACGCATTGAATGAAACTCAAGTCTTCATAATTTCTATTTCACATGATTTTCTTGATTGCCTTTCTTTGTCGCTTTTTATGCGTTGCACACCGGCATGACACGCCCCATAGGCCCCGCCCAACTACGGTAGGGCGTACAAATAAAAAGCAACGGCCACCAAGCGGCAAACGAGCGAACGAATGAGCTTGCGAAAACTTTACAAGGCCCGCGCCCAGCCGAAAACGCTTCGGCCACAGCTGCTGTTAAATGCAATGTTATTGCAAAATGAGTATTTTAAATATTGCATTTTCCGGATTTTCTGCATTTACTAGCCAACTGCCCCAATGCCACTGGCCGCACAGCACACCGACCGCCAACCCGCCAAACGCGCCAAAAGCGCCAAACGCTGCATGCCAACACACTATCGATAAAATACACACACACACACATACACACACGCGTCGCACATATGCAACTGCAGCATTTGCAACAACAAAAACAACCGAACTGGTCCTCTCACACATACACACTCACAGGCACACACACACCATGCAGCAAAAATTAAAAATGTGTTCGAGGGAATAGAGGAAAAATTGTGAAAATTTGTGCTGCATAATTGACGTTGGCATGTTGAGTGGAAATTTGCGTTTAATGCAATTTTAAATTAAAAATAAAACACGCCACTGGGCGCCCATTTCGGCAGCCACAACTGCTGCAACTATATTTCAAATTAAAATCAAATATTTTATCAGTAATGAAAAAGTTGTAAAAAGTGAAAAAAAACTTGCTATGACTTTGATTCTCGGCTATTGAAATTAATACGAGGCTTCAATGAAAACGTTCGCGTTGAATTTGGACATTTTTTGTTTTTTGTTTGTTGCCAAAATGCATAAATATGCGAAATCATTGAAACGTTGAAGCCATAAATCAACGCCTATGAAAAGACCTATGAAGACAATAAATGATATTCGTGGTTTTTTCCAACAGTGTGACAGTGTGTTTTCACTTTTAGATATCTAATAAAGTTGGCGCTGTAATTTTTAGTCAATTAAATTAATACAAATTGTGCGTTGAATAAAAATAAATCATAATTTTTACATATGTTACCTCATTAAAATTGTGCAAAGTATAGAAATATTCGTTTCAAATAAAAATAAAAATAACCAAAAAATTAAAATAAATTATATTTTTTACATTTTTACTTCATTACAATTTTACAAAGTATACAAATATTTTTTTTAAATCAAATACAAATAAAATATAAAAATAAATAATATTTCTTACTTTATTACAATTTTGCAAAGTATACAAATATTCGTTTTAAATCGAAATAAAAATAACCAAAAAATTAAATAAAATAAATTCTATTTGTTACATTTTTACTTCATCACAATTTTACAAAGTGTACAAATATTCTTTTTAAATAAAAATAAAAATAAAATAATAAAACTAAATAAAATTTTTTAAATTTTTACTTCATTAAAATTTTGCATAGTATACAAATATTCGTTTCAAATCAAAATAAAACCAAACGAGTAAAAATCAATAATATTTTTTACATTTTTATTTCATTACAATTTTACAAATTGTACAAAAAGTCTTTTTAAATCAAATAAAAAGACAAAATTAAAATAAATAATATTTTTACATTTGCTGCTTCATTAAAATTTTGCAAAGTATACAAATATTCGCTTCAAATCAAAATTTTAAATAAATTCAATTTAAATAAATTCTATTTTTACATTTTGACTTTTGACTAAAAATGGCCGTTGCAAATTATAGAGAAACTAGTGTCAAGGTTTTCGTTAAGCAATTGAAATTAAAAAATAATAATACTAATAATTAAAATAAGAAAAATATTGTTTTTTCATACAAAAATTATGTAAAATCATTGGAGAGAGAGAAGAGAAATTCCAAGTGGCACAAAACCACAACCGATAACCGATAACAACCGATACAAAAATATTGTTTGCTGGAATCACCAGATCATGGAATGTGCCAAGTTTAAGGTTTTTATCTCTTCTCGTTTAGAAGATGTAGGTGTTTAAAGTTTATTTACTGAAATTTTTTTTTCAACTTTTTATTTTTATTATTATAAATTACTCGCTTAGTATGAAATTTTAGGCCTCTATCTTTTCTCTTTTAGGAGATACAGACATTTAAAGTCCACCTACTGATTTTTTCTACTTTTCGTTGAGATAGCGAGGAGTTCTACTATCAAACGCACTTCAAAAGTAAAAAAACTAAAAGAGGCGTTCAAATGCGCCAGGTTTTATGTCTCTATCTCTTCTCGTTTAGGAGATATAGGCATGCAGCACCGCTCAATTATTTCTTTTGAGGCTATGTTAAGTCATTAGGTAGCAAATCTGAAACAATTTATAAAGTTTAACTCGGACTTTATCGAACAATTTATAGCAACAACACAGCCAGATATGCATATGGATTAGTAACATTAATAAGGTTTAATATTTAATTATTTTAAATATTTAAATCAGACTAAATCAGATTAAATCAGAATTCAACCAATTCTCATGACGTTAAAAAAACTGAAATCTGCTATGGCACCGGTCAAAAAATGAGTATCGCACGGAGACAAACGCAACGCATTTTTGTGGGCTTACTGGGCGTATGATGAACAAAATATTATGGCTATCGTCTGTGGCTGAATTATGTATGGGCCGACCAAAACTAATTACATTCCAATTTATTGCTCTTTTTTGGGATTCGTGAGTGTTAATATGCCACAGTTTTCTCACTCAACACTTACATTCGCCGCAATTATTCACATTTCATATTTAACTATTCCGAGGGCATAAATGATTGGCACAAAAAATGCGCAAACAAATCAAAGAAAATTAAACACAAAAAAGTAAAAGGAATAAAAAAGAAGCAGCAGATTTCTAAGGCGATAAGGAATTAAAATTCTTTTGGCTTCTGTTGCATTGAAAATGGGAAATGGGTAATGGGAAAAATTGCAGCGTGCCGGAAAAGCAACGCGGAATTCACTGAATTGAATTTCCTACGCGTTCCTTCACGCCACGCGCCCAGCATTGACTGCCAACCGAACTACAAAGCCAACTACAACAAAAGCACGCAACAACTACAGCAAACGCGTAAAGAGCGAAAGCGAAATTGAAAAGAAATTACAAAAGGAAACACAAAATGCAATGGTCAGTGTCGGTCTCGGTGTCGGTGGCGGCGGCGGTTATGCACGAATGCGCCGCTGACTGCACGCAATCGCCAAGCTTTGCCACGTATTCGGCGGGCATTTCTTCGCAACAATTTTGCGTGCACATTCACGCGTAGCAGCCAGGGCTGCCAAGTACTTTTTAATTAAAAATCACCAAACCTAAACCGCAGTAACAACAACCGCAACAACAACAACAACAAAAAGCTATACATATTACAAAAACTCAAAGTTGCAATTGTTGTTGTTGTTGTAGTAGTTTTTTGTTTTTGTAGCTTTTGTGGAATTCGCAATGTTTGCTGTGCCGACCATTGGTTGGCCACATTTACATACGCGGACGCGTCGTCCTTCGGCCAGCTGACGCCTATCAACACCGACAGATCAAGTCGACCACAAGCGACTGCCGCAACCACAGTCACAGCCTCAATGGGTGCGGCTGCATTTAATGTGTTGCACGATTGCAGCACAAGAAATACAAATAAAAAACACAAAAACAAAAACAAGTTGCAACAAAGCCCAAAAAACATATGAACGGCTTTTCGGAAATGTGCGAACGCTCTCACAATGGCAACAACAAAACAAGTCAATAAGAATGGGCAGGCAACAACCCCCCAAAAAAAACAAAGAAACAGCATAAAAGAACGCAAAACGTTGACAAAAAACGCAAAAATTTAGATTGAAAAAATTCAAAGCGGCTTAATTGAAAAGTTGGCGTTGCTAAAAACGTTGCTGGCTCGCTAAAAAATAAGCAATGCAACCAGTCGTGTTGCAACCAGATTTTGGAGTTATGTGCAGTACGGAAAAGGAGGGTAGAAGCCTTGAGTTTAGGGCCCATTTTGTAGAACCAAAACAATTTTTAGTTCCAGTTGGTAGATAAGAAATTTAAATTTTGAAAGGTAACATTATGCAATGATCAATCGGTCATAAGTTAGCGACTCGAATCTTCACATACGAAAAACATCAACAAATTCGAATGATATGAAGTTGAATGATTTATAAGAATTTTTACTATTTACCAACTTTATTGGCCATAACAAGCCGGTCCTGGATTGAAGGCTATGCCTGGTCGCAGAAGCTCTCTCTAGGCACCTCTACTTCGCTTACACTGTTTCCTATTGTTCACTTCAACTATATATCTTTTCACTCATTGTTATCCTTCAAAAGAAGACACAGAAGACCTCTTAGCCTCTACCCTCCAACTACCGCACCGAATATCTTTTTTCGTTGTAAATCGAAGTGAAATGTAGCCGCTGTAAGTTGTTTTATCTGAAAGGTCTCTATGTCGCTTTGTGGCAGTGTCCATGCTTTCACGTCATACAGAAGCGCAGACAGATTAAGCTTTGTCAGCCAAGAGAAATCTTTGCTGTTAAAATGTTTGTTTTTTTAGACCAAGTAACAACTATTGAACTTTCCGAGAGAAATGTATAAAAGATGCACTCTGCATTTTGAAGGATATATGCATTGGTTTCCATAGCAGAGATGCATGGATTGTTCATTAATTGTATTACGAAATGATTACTTCCATACCGCTGGACAATCATAATAATTAATAATAATTGACTGGCACGACAGCCCGCTTACGCGAGACTAAGGCCTAGCTTCCCGCAACCACCCGTGTTGTGCGTGTGAATTTGTACGCGGGTAGAAGGGACCTACAGTTTTTATGCCGGTTCCGAACGGCAGGTTGGGAGCTTTATCATAGGCAATTTTTACTCTCAGAGGTTTGCCATTTCCAGCTGAGAGGACAGCCACCGAAAGAGAAAACGAATTTTCCCGTTATTTTTTTAGGTGTTATTACAGGCAGTATTTGAACCTGAGGTTGCTGCCTTCGACTCGCGGTCCAACGCACTAACCAACTGAGCCACGGCGGCTGCCTCTGGACAATCAAGTAGTAATTAAATACCAGCAGTAGCCAACAATAACCCGTGAAGTGGCTCTTTGATGTATTCCTTGGTAACAGATTAACTCTGAAGGAGGTAAGGAGTAAGATAAGGTATCAGATAGTTTAGTTACTAAGGGCTCGGAACATGATTTTTGTGGACAACGGGCCAAGAAATTAATGAAACAATTCCAAAGTTGAGCTGAGAGAGAGAAGCAAAATAACCGAAGGCACATTTCGACCCTTAAATCAGCCCGTTGCACAGTGATTCGACCCATAGACAAAATTTAAAAAATTTATAGTCTCAGAATTTATCGATTTTGATGTCATTTGAAAGGTAAAACTCCAACTAAGAAAACCCAAAACAAAAATGTGCAAAAAATTAATTATTGTGTGTGCAAAAGCGGCTCAAAGTTGAAACATTTTCCACAAAGAAAATGTAAGCACATATTTTCTATTTTTTAGTCTATTGAGTAAACAAAATTTTAAAAATATATGGCTACCAAGAAGTTGCTAAAACTTTCGATACAGATTAAGAAATGATGTGGGCATTTTTGCTTTTAATGTTTTCTCAAAATTTGCAAAGCTGGGGCTTTTACTTCACTTTTAATTCAAAAAATTTTTCTAAATTAAAAATCAGAAAATTGGCAAAACTTAGAGGAAAATATCTAAAAAGTATGGGAAAGTATGTTCCTGGATTTTTTTTTATTTTAAGAAGCATTCTTTCTTTGTCGAATAATGTAAGCACATCCTCCAATATCTTCCGATCTCAGAAAATAATTCAATTTGAAAAGTGGTCTAAACAGCTATTTTTCGACAAAATTTATTTTTTTCATTCCTAAGAGTGTGCAATCAGCATGAAAAATAAATAAACTAAATAAAACTAAAAATAAAACTGCACAAATGCAAAACATATATCTATTATTATAATTTTTATTGCAAAACAAAGGGCCCTAAGACTATTTCTGTTACCTTTTCAATTATCAACGTTGACGTTACCGATAAAATGTAAAATCTGAAAAATCTAGCCAACACTCTCGTTGCTATAGCTCAGGCATTGCCAAATTACAAAAGTTTAAGAAAAAGAAATGGATAATTCAATTCAGCAGACCATGATTAACTAGTATACCAAATTTTATAAAGAACGGCCCACTCTTTCTAATTTTGTCCCACGGTTGTATGGAGTCGAATAATTGTGCGTTGCGATACCACTAGAGAAAAGCGGGAACGCTTTCTTCTATGTCTGCTATTAAAGCCCAAATAGCTGCACAAAATTTAGCCGGCTTTTTCTGTTGACTGATATGTGGCCATCGAAATCAAAGAAAAAGTTACTCACCTTCGTCTTCAGAGGCCCAACCAACGGCAGAGCAGGTGACCTATGGTCTTCTCCTGGTCCATCAACACATTGAGACTGCTGCCACAAAAGTCTCAATCACCAAAGCCCATCAAAGAGTGAAATTTTCTGCACAAGCAGCTAAATTTTCCTTCCCATTCATTTCCATGATTTTTTGCTGCAAACTTTGCCGAGTGTGCATTTAAAAATCATTCACTCTCGCAGTCTGTGTTCTCTATTCAGATTGAAGTAAATTACGACTTGTGCGACTTGTTAGCGCCGCCAACAAAATGAACCAAACAAATGAGCGAATGTGCCACGTATGCCACCGTGACTTGGCAGCGTCGGTGGCGTCTTGGTCGGTGCATAATTAGACGACGGGCAATGGCGGCAATGTGGTGTAGCTTTTGGCTTCTGTACAGCGGGAAAACGGTAATTAATGACATTAGCAACAATTCCTGAAATTCATTAATGGTGATGGAATAGCGAGGGCACCCAAGTCGACACGACACGGTGCACAGTCTGGCATGGCACAGCGACCGGAGAAGCCAGGCAACGAAATTAATTAAATATTTTTGGATGATAAGTGCGCTGTGATAATTGAATAGCACTCGGCGTTGTAGCAGCGTTTGTGTTCGGTCAATCGCGTGGCCGCTTGTGTAGCAAGCGTCTGGTTGCAATGTGGTTTGTGTGTGTGTGTGAGGTGCAAAATTTTGACAACAACCTGCTGAAAGACATTGCAAATTACAGCACAAAGCTTGCAGCCACACGCATTGGCACCTTAGTGCATAGTTGCATACATACAAACAAATATACTCACATATATACAGACACATTGGTATTTGGGGCTAATTCACACTGCAAACGTGCGGCAAGCGGCACAGTGGCTGTGCTCTTTGATTTTTCTGTAGGAAAGAATATAAAAAAATTATCTAAACAAAAAATAAAAGCGAGTTATTGAAATTTTTATATTTTTTCAAACTTAGTTATATGGCTAACGTGAGCAGTTTTTGTTAAATTTTTTTTTATCAATTCTTAGTTTGAGCTCTAGACAAGTCTATTCCAGATTTTGTGGTGACATCTCATATTCAAAAGTTGGCTAAAAGGATGGACAGACCGCCAGACGGATGGACTGAAAATGTGACTGAATATCTCCACTGTTATTAACCCTTTCGACCCTAAAGTTGATTGAGAGCAACTTCACCTATTTGTCATTTTATAGCAAAAGCTAGGATTAATTTATGGGTTTAATTTAAGTAGGCACCAACAATTTAATATTTTTAGAACTGTATTCAAAGCAAATTTAAAAAATTTTACTGTTATCCCCAAAATAATTTCCAATAATTTGCAGCGATATAAGGGAAAGTTTGTGTTCTAATTGAAGTCTACGAATTGGGCGCGTTTGATCCAAACCCTGTTTTTTTAATAATATTTAAATAAAATCAAAAAGTGATAATTTTGTATTTTTCCATAAATATTAAATACTTTGTCTATAATTAAAAAATATTCATACAAAATTGATTTAACCCGTTTTAAGCTTAACTTGTTCAAAAGTAAACTAGTTCTGGAACTCTAATTCAAACTCCTCCAAATATGTGTTTAGGTGGCAAATATGGTATTGGACTCAAAAGTTCTGTACAGAGTCCTTCAAATTGGATTCTTGTGTGCACAATACTGCACCCTTTCAACTCCACGCAGAATATACAAAACCTCTGTGATATAGAAAATAACTGATATCATTTCTGAAATCATCAAAATTAGCTTTTATTTCGTTTTCAAAACAAAATTTCATCCAATTCCCACCACTAATGTAATCGCGTTCAGCTTTTGTATAAAATTAGCACAGCAACATTTGTGCGTTGTGAATTTGATAAATTAACGTTGTGTGGTTTGAATAAAATGAGCGAATAAAATTAGTATAATAATTGTAATCTATCATAGCGGCAAACAAAAAAAAACCAACACAGTGACGGCAGTAACGAAACCAAAAACAGCAACAACAAATTAAGTAAAATAGCAAAAACAAATAATTACAATGAAACAGTGTCGAGGAGTGGAAGAGTGAAGCGTTCATGATTGAAATAAATAGAGAAGGGAATTCAAATAGAACTTGACGACAGTCATAATAAATAACAACATAATTAAAAAAGAAATGAAATATTAAAGCACAATAAAAATAATAAAATGATGATGAAGAAGGATGGAAATTGAGTAGTAAGAGAAAGGAACAAAATAATTGGAAGGAAACGAAGTTGAAAATAACTAAAATGAATGCCTAAGAAGATTTGGGATAAGGAGCTAAGAAAGATGGTAATGTAAGTGAGAGTAAAGACGACAATTGAAACAATTATTTAAGTCGGTTTGAACCGATTTATTCATACCCGGCGCTGCTAGTTAAACAGATAAAGACCATTTTTCATACTTTAGTTCTCTAAACGATTTAGAGAGATTTTTGTTCCAATATCTCAAATTATTGTCATAGTAACACAATATTATTACACAATATTTTTAGTAAGGACAAAATATCCTTGAGTCGCCATTGTATCACCATTTGGTGTTCTTTGTTGAAGCATCTAAAACATACATTGCAATATTACATGAACATGAAGTACAACTTACACGCAAGTCTGACACGGCTTCATACATAGTTCTTCCTAAATAGACAACAAAAAACTTGACAAATATTTTGTCAAAAAGTTTCTCTATTGCATTAATCCAATAACGCTTCAAATCGCTCCCTAATTCATTGAAGTGCAGCCCACACTCTCTTTCAATTTTTTGCGATTTGTTACTACGCTGGACACTAAAAAAATTGTAATTTTAGATGTGCTGTCGGCAATAGAGCAACGATTTTTTAGACATTTTTTTTGGAATTTTAAATTTGATTTGAAATCCCATCAAGTTAGAAATTATTGTCTATTAATAAGGGTTAATTTTTTTTGAGCATTATGAATAAATGACAAATAATGTTTCATATTTCTCTCTTTTTTTATACAAAAAAAGAAGAAGAATATCACTATGGTTGAAACCGTAAGATTTTGATGAAAAAAGAACAAAAAATACTTGTCTATTTTATTATTTCTCATTTAAAGTGATTTCATTATATTTGAAGACGACAAGCTTATTAATTTCAATCAATTGTTGACCTCATTTGAATTTAATTAAAAAAAATGAAAAAAATTTGTAAAATTACATTTCATTTGGAGCCCTTTCACAGACTATTAAGTCATGTTTTTTCTCAGTTTCTCCAAGCAAACTTTTAGCCCAACGTTGACACCGCCATTTTTGGATTTAAAAAAAAATCAAAAAACACGTATCTAATTATTTTTGATTTCAAGTGTTTTCACCAAATTTAAAGTCAATGGCGCATAATCATAGTCCCGCATAAAAGCCGGCTTTAGTTAGCAAACGACTAAAAAGATAAAGTCGACTTTAATTTTTCAGTTACCATAGTCAGCTTAGAACATGCTTCTTCGTAGCAGCGACTTTTTGAAACAGCAAACGAAAGCAACGGCAACTCTACAAAAACTAGCGATTCGGAGTTACAAATGATAATTTATTTACGGAATTATGCCCATACCGATTTATTTTGTAATCAATTATTTTGCAATTTTTGTTTTCTTGAATACTAATTAGCAATTAAAAATGGACGACGAAATGACCGCAACTACTTGTGAAAAGCAGACGGCAGCCTAAAAAAATCGACTGCACAATTTTCCGAGGATTAATCTGCCCATCTCTGACATAAACAAAACAAACAGCTGATTGATTTGAAAATTATTGCCTACTTTACGGGGTAAAGAAAACAATTGTATTCTATTGCTGCTTGGCTCTTGAATGTTCAAAACATCAATTACAAACTGAGCAGAAACTTTATCGAGCCGGTAACGACTATAGAAGTCCTCGTCATCGAACTCGAAGGGATCGATCCGGCTTTGATATACTTTTCGCCGTCTCAGCACAATGTCGTCGTTCATAATATTGAAATCTCTTTCAATTTCCTCGAAATGAAACATTGTACATTTTTTTCGATTTATTTCGTTTTTTGAATTTAGAGTATTTTGAAAAAGTGAAATTTCTGCTCATTTTGACTCATTGCACACTGGTTTAGCAACAGCTTTTGCTTGTTTTAAAGTTAGAGTATACTTTAAGCGTTAAAGTATGCTCCAACTCGACTATGATTGACTTAGAGCCTACTTTATTTAAAAGTATACTTTATTGATCTTAAAGTGTACTTTATTTCGACTATGACTATGCGCCAATAAGACTATTAGCTCATGTTTTCCCCCATCTTACAACCCTTAATCCATTGTTGAGCAATTTAAATTTCAAAATACGTGTCGAATTTATTTTTTTTGATTTTTGAATTTGAGTATTTTCAACCAGTTTGAAATCAATAGGCCCATTAAATCATGTCTCTTCATATAACACCTTAACCCATGTTTTGTTCTTTAGTCCCAGAATTTTAAAAAATCTCGTCTTTGGGGAGATTCTTTTTCTAAAGTGGACCTACAGTTAAAAATTCATGTAAAGCCAAATAATAACAGGGCAGTATTTTTAAATTATGAAATATTCCATCGACATTTTTCACTTAGGTGGAGTTGAAATAGTGTAAAGTTATGTTTTGGTTCCGAAATATTCTTTCACTTAACAGAATTTTCCAGTTATGCAAAGTTTCAGTTAAGGGGAGGTTCTCCTCTTTTTTTTTTCAAAAAATCAATTTTTTTTTTTTTGATGAAATGAAAGGTATGAATGTCGAGAATATGTGTGCAAAAGGATTTTTTGATACGACGCGTATTTTCATGGGAGAACACACCTGTCTCACGCGCGCTACGGGACGCTCCACTGCTCTAATTTGCTTCAAACGCGTTTATCTCGAAACCATTTCTTTCATCCTAACGTCAAGCGTAACTCATGATCTACTTATCCGAGTTACTTCATCTATAGCATTTCTTAAAGGGTATGATTTTTTATATGACTTATACCTAAAACAAATATAAACAAATGTGTAATAATAGTCTTTTAACAAAAGAAAAGTCGAAAAAAAGATGGTAAAAATTGAACTTTTTCTATGATTATGCATAAATTAGATGATTTTTTATAAAAATTATTCAAAAATAGGTATAAGTCATAGGGAATTTAATATTCTTTACTATAAAAAAAAAATTTTTGATTTCAGTTCACTACAAGTGGCTACAGCCTTGACGTTTCCAAACAATGTCTCGCTTGCAGAGGTTGACAAGACCCGCCATTTTTGGGCCGCCATATTGGATTTTGTAAAAAAAAATTTTTTCCTTGTATTTTAGAAAGATGGCTTAATAAACCATCAAAACCGTCTATTCGTGAGTCGTTTCATTATCCGACAGTAAATTAAAGAATTTCGCTTTATTTTCGGCCGAAAAGAGGAGAACCTCCCCTTAACCCTTTAACTGCTTAATTTTGTTTCGAAAAACTTTTTCTGCCTGCTTAATTATTTTCCAGCGAAGACGAGTATACTCGACATAAACAGAGTAAAATGTTTCTGCCCGTAAATGTATGCAATTATGACTGAAAATCAAATGTTGCGTGTTGGTTTTTTAGAAAATATATATATTTATTCGTTATTAAGATTTTCAATTTGAGTCCATTATAAAAAAAAACGAACGAATATTTTTTGACAATTCCTGTTTTATTACAAAGCTTGGACTTTGTTATTTAAGAATGAAAAACGATGTCGTTCATATGACTGCCACGAGTGGCCTTACAGTACGCCATTCGGTCAACTCAATTTTCAAATACTTTTTCGATTGTTCCGGGTAGAATTTCCCGGATTTTTTTTTTGGAAGTAAGTTCTCAACATTTCCCAATTTTGTTCAAGCGTATAGCATCCCATTTCGTAAATGTCAAACTTTTAACTAAATTACGAATACAAATTAAATGACATTTGGACTGTCATTCTCGAAATAAAGCGTAGTTCAAATTGAAAATCTTATGTGGGCCACCCTATAGAAATGAAAACAAAAGCAATAAAAGACCAAATGAATTTCAAGAAATCTAAAATACAAAACTAAAAATTTAAATTAAGGGCAATGATAGATTTTAACTATTATAACGCACAATCAACTGAGAAACGCATACGAAATACGTTTTTATTTGCAAAAACCCGTTTTGTAATCGTACTTAACCAGAATTTGTTATTTTAGCTTAAGACAAGCTATTGTGTATTAAAATAAATAGGGTTGCCAGACTAACGAATATTCTAAAATGTACATTTTTTATAAGATCTTTATTTTCCCTTTCTCAGAGAAAACAAATTACAGTTGATGCGTTGAATATTAATACGAATACGATTTTTTTTTTCTTCACGACGAGTATACTCGACATTATGCGAAAATTTTTCGTTTCGCTCTGTCGAGTATACTCGACATAAACAGTTAAAGGGTTAAACAAACTAAATGATTTCCAGGAAAAATTCAAAATAAATATGTAACCTGGACTTTTATTTCAGTTAAGCGAATTTATCAGTTAGTCGACTTTCAGTTAAGCGGTTTTGACTGTAGATTTAATTAGTAATAGTAAAAAAATATTGAAAATCTGAACTTAATAAAATCGAGTTTAGCCAGAGACCTCAAAGTGCAGGAATCAAAGTGCACTGCACCAAATTCTAGGCCAATATCTTTAATCGCTCGACGGTCGGACGGACGGACAAACATTCCTATATCAATTCACCCCACAACTCTGATAATGTTTTCCTTTCCTTCTTCTAGGCGCTGCAAATTCCTGATCTCCCAGCTCCACTGTACAGAGTACTCAGAGCAAGATTACTGCGCCATTAATGGAGAACAGACAACATTAACGATGGCAACATATCACTTTGAATTACAAAATTTATATTGTTAAACAATTTGCAAGTGCCACATTAACAACAACAATAACATTGCTGGTCTTAAAATAAAGACGATGAACTTCGAGCAACACCAGCAATGACAACAACCCAAAGATAGCAAGCTTACATTTAACACTAGCTTCAACCAAAGTAACAACAACAACAATCACCATGAAAACAACAACTGCGCACATGAATGGGCTGCAAATTGGCTCGACAATGCAACACAATCGCACATACACACACGCACACACATATACACACACAAAACGCTGATAATGCGGCTGCAACGTGGCGCAGAAGTAAGCGGAGCTGGGCCGAGCTCGGCAGCAACATGCGGTCGACGCAGTCAGCTTTGCGCATTCAACTGTGCATTTCATTTCATTATTAACACAAAAGGTTAATGTGCAACGCAAGGATATTACACACAAAGTGATGGTGACAGCAACAACAACAACAAAAACCAGTAGCAACAGCAACCACAACAGCCATGGCACGAAAATAAATTTATGCATTTATGCCACATGCAACAACATGGCGACATGTCTCTGTTGCACTGGCAGCGTTGCAACGTTCAGCACTTCTTGCCGCAGGCGCACATACACATACATACCTACATATATACTTGTATGGATGTATGTATGTAAGTACCCAGCAGCGAAAGTCCAGTTAACTGCCAGCAGCAATGCTGGCCGAATTGATTTCCAAGTTGCAATTTTTTACGATCAAAATTTTAATCAGTTGCAACTCATTGAAATAAAATATTGAAAAAAAAATTTTTAACAAACGAAAAACGATTGAAAATCTCATTGAAAAGAAATGGTTTTTAACTTTTTCTTAAATAAATTTTAAATTTCTCTAAAAATAGATGAAAAGCCATTGAAAAACTTATTGGAAATAATAGATTTTAACAAACAAAATGACGAAACTGATGCCAATTTCAAAAAATATGCGCACCATTTTAGAAAATGTCTTTAAAAATAGATGAAGAACCATAGGAAAACTCATTGAAAAAAATAGTTTTTAGCAAAGAAAATGGCGACACTGATACTGTTTTAAAAAAACCTGCGTACCATTTTAGAAAATATATCTAAAAATAGATTAAATTCTCATGGGGGAAAAATGGGTTTTAACAAACAAAATGGCGGCTGGATGGCACGGATGCCAATTTAAAAAAAAAAGAATACCATTTTAAAGAATGTCTGTAAAAATAAATTTAAAAAACCATTGAAGAACTCATTGGAAACAATTTTAATTTTAACAAACAAAATGGCGACACAGATGCCAATTTAAAAAAACCGGAGTATCATTTTAGAATATTTCACTAAAAATAGATGAAAAACGATTGAAAATCTCATTGAACAAAATGGTTTTCAATTTCAAAAAACATGCGCACCATTTTAGAAAATATCTCTAAAAATAGATGCAGAACCATAAGAAAACTCATTGAAAAAAGGGATTTTAACTTTTTTTTAAATAAATTTTAAATTTCTCTAAAAATAGATGAAAAGCCATTGAAAATCTCATTGAAAAAAGGGTTTTAACAATCAAAATGGCGACACGGATGCCAATTTAAAAAAAACTGGATACCATTTAAAAAATTTCTCTAAAAATAAATAAAAAAAAAACATTGAAAAACTCATTGGAAACAATTTTTTTCTAATAAACAAAATGTCGACACAGATGCCAATTTCAAAAAAATCGGAGTGCCATTTTAGAAAATTTCTCTAAAAATATTTTATCTATTTGTGACAGTGTGTCACAAAAAATCAATTGGATGAATCCTGTGCAGTTTGGAATTGTGGAACGCCCAAAGCATATTCAAAACTATTTGAACCCGAATTCAAAACTATTTTTCCCACATTATTTTTTTTTTAACATTATTTTAGAGACATTCACAAACACATTTAAGTCAATAAAAAAAGATGAACAACAACAACAATGTTGGTACACCTAATGCTGATATTAATTGCGTAATGCAGTGCTATCCAAAGAGCCAATAACGGAAATGCAATGCAATGCAAGGAAGCCAATGACCGCTCAACGGTAATAAGAAACAATGATAAGAAAATGCGGGTTTTACACAGAATCGCATCGATGCGGCAATGGACTGTCATTACTTTGAATTCGATGTCACATTACTGCGAAATGCATTGAATTCGCTGTTGGGTTTGCTAATGCGTACATACAAGTATGGCTGTGTGTGTATGGGTGTGAGAATGCATGTGTGGCGTAATTTTGGTGAACTTTAAGTCGGCGCGCGCATTTACAGCGACAACTGGCAATGCACACTGACAGCAGTGAATTTTACGAGTATTGTCACGAGCCGCTCGCATTGCTGCATTGTCAGTGTCTGCAACGGCCGCATGCGTTTAACAATAATGGCGCTGCATTTGCACTTCTTCGCACACACACACACACAACCGCACTCAAACACACACGCGCAGCTTGTTCCGCGCTCATTGGCGCGAACCGCTTGTGTCGTTGCAACTGATTGTCGGCGTTTTGCTCGAGTCGCAACCTTCTCCTCTTGTTTTCGTTGTTCTTGTTGTTGTTGCTGCTTATAATAACTCATTGCGAATGCGACAACAATTTCTGATGCTTTTGCCGTTGCGCTGTTAAGAAATAAACGAACCACAACCGGGCGGCCGCCGCAACGGACAAGTCCACACTCTCCGCAGCGCTTAATTGAATCGACGGCGTGCAACATGCAACCAGCAGCCAGCAGCAACACACAGCATTCGTTGCATGCGATTTCGCACCAAGCGCCAAGCAATGTGCAATGTATGTGTTTCGCATGCGAATTGCTGCAATCATTTCAAAGTTGTGCGTTTCTATTCGGCAACGAATGAGGCGATGTGGCCGGAATTCATTCAATTTGTGGCTTTGTGCGCACCAGTGCCACTTTGAGCGCAGTTGGTACGCATCATTGTGCCATATTTTATGGAAATTGTTATCACACTTTGGCAACCCTCAAACGTGTAATATTTGTAACGATGAGAATCCATTGAACGCAATTGGCATGCCCACACAATTCGGATATTTCATGTTTATGCAAGAAAATTGCTAGAAACACAAAACGAAATTTGATGCATCGAATTGAAACTTAAAAATTTTGATTTAAGCCTGAAATTTGAAATCTTCTCTCGAAATCTTCTCTACATATTTATATCAGGAAATAAAGATTTTGCTTCGTAATATAAAAATTTCATAAAATTATATATTGAGAACGCAAGTCTAAGCAGATTATACTACAAAATATATACATATAGTATATATAGTATATATAAATATATGAAGGGTTAAGTCGGGCGCTTTGAATCAGCTTTAATGAGATCAATGAGATTTGATGTCCAAAAACAAAAGGTAGCTCGAAATACATGTTAACCCATTTCCTACCCTCGATTAGTTACTCGAATTATAGAAATTAGTAATGTTTGCAGTTTTTTTGTTACAATAAATCTGTGTAATCTAAAGTCATGTTTTTTATATTATACTTAGATCTATTAGCTTTCCAATAAATTATTTTTTTGCCATGTCACGCCTTCCTTGTTAAAGCTGGGCGGACATTGAAAGAAACCTAATATAAAACTTTTTTTTTTTTTAATTTTTTAAAATACTAAAAATACCCAGATTTGTACAAAACCGACACAAAATTATTGGAAAACTTTCACACTATTTTTGTATTATAATAAAATTTGATTAGATCTGTTCACCCATTTCGTGCGCTTGATTAGTTAACGAATTATAGAACGAATTATAGAATTATAGATTAGTAATGTTTGCAGTGGTTTGCAGCCGTTTGGTTAGTGCGTTGGACCGCGAGTCGCAGGCAGCGACCCAGGTTCAAATACTGCCTGTAATAACATCTAAAAAAATAACGGGAAAACTCGTTTTCTCTTTCGGTGGCTGCCCTCTCAGCTGGAAATGGCAAACCTCTGAGAGTAAAAATTGCTTATGAAAAAGCTCCCAACCTGCCGTTCGGAACCGGCATAAAACTGTAGGTCCCTTCAACCCGTGTACAAATTCACACGCACAACACGGGTAGTTGCGGGAAGCTAGGCCTTAGTCTCGCGTAAGCGGGCTGTCGTGCCAGTCAATTATTATTATTATTAATGTTTGCAGTTTTTTTTTTATTACGGTAAACTTGTGTGATCTGAAGTGTTTTTTTATTATATTTAGATCTATTAACTTTCCAATAAATTATTTTTATGCCTTCCCTGTTAAAGCTGGGCGGACATTGAAAGAAACCTCATATATCCTTTTTTTTTAAATTATTTAAAAATACTAAAGATGACCAGATTTCTACAAAACAGACACAAGATTATTGGAAAATATTCACACTAATTTTGTATTAAAATAAAATTCGTTTAGATCTGTTGACCCATTTCGTGCGCTTGATTCGTTAACGAATTATAGAAATTAGTAATGTTTGCAGTTTTTTTTTTATTACGATAAACTTGTGTAATCTGAAGTTTGTGTTTTTATATTATACTTAGATCCATTGGCTTTCTAATAAAATATTTTTTTTCCCATTTATTAAAATCATTACGGTCTGGTACTGTTCAGAGCTCTTTAAAAACTCTGCAACCATTGCAGATTTTAAATGTTTCGAAAAATAATGAACTGAAATCTTGCACAACAACTTGCACAAGAACAGGCACATTTTCTCATATTTGTTAAATCGCAGAGTAGAATCGATGGTCAGAAATTAATGGATTAGAAAATAATTTATTGTCTTTCAGTGTCGTGTTGGAAAATAAACGATTTTTTCAACCAATCTCAGAGCAGAATCTGTGGTCAGTGTCCGTTGTCTTTCAGTGTGGTGTCGTAAAAATATTATTGTCAAGAAATTAGGCCAACAAGTAGCAAACAGTTAAGTTAAGTTTAGTTTATGTTTTTTGCTCAGTACTAAAATTTAGTTGTTAATCATGCACTTAGTTTCATAACTAATACCAAAGCTTTGCTAAGCAACAGCTTCA
Source organism: Melieria crassipennis (assembly GCA_963668005.1). Classification (NCBI taxonomy): domain Eukaryota; kingdom Metazoa; phylum Arthropoda; class Insecta; order Diptera; family Ulidiidae; genus Melieria; species Melieria crassipennis. The sequence goes on along the minus strand of OY764963.1, from coordinate 88,979,654 downwards.
ACTGACAGTCAAATTTGTGCAATACATATGTGCAGCAATTTTTTATACCAAACTTTCATTAAGACGTAGCGTCTACTTTTCTTCTACTACGCTGCAAAGTTTTTATTTTTATACGGCAAAAGTGTCGAGCTTGCGCTGAAATAAAGAATGGTACAACTAGCTGCAGGCCGCTGTGCCGATGGGAAATTTCAGCACTTTTTTCCCATCGCCCTCATCATCATTATTCGCCTTTCGCGTTCCGCACTTTCGGCTATTTGCGCTGTCGCCATTAGTGAACCGCGCCCTTCACACTTTGTCTTTGTGGCAAACATGCGAAGACAGTTTAATTTAAACTTTGCAAAATTCATTTCATGCCTCGTACACACACATTTGCAACGTGAATGCCGCCCAACCCAATTCGCATGCCGCGCTTATTTTTATTTATATTTTTTTTGTATTATTTATTATTTATTAAACTAGCCGGCAAAGTGTCGCGCGCAGTTAATAAGCCAAAAAGTTTGCCATATCCATCAGCGACGCGTCACACAGCTGCACAAATGCGCTGCACATGGCGCGTGCAGCGTGCGTGAAGCGGCCGTCTGCACAACGCAACGCAACGCAACGCAACTCGACGCTACATCACATCATTAAACTTGAGCTGCGCGCAGTTTACATAACGCGCGTTTTTTCGCCGCATGCCGCAGCTTGTGTGCGTGTTAATTCTTTTCGCATTAATCTCGCACTCGCACTCGCATTCGCATCCGCAATCTTGACGCTTGTTGGCTTTTGTGCTTACTCGAAAATATTTCGCGCGCGCATTTAATATGCTGGCAGCTGTTGCCGTTGTTGTTTTTGCTTTTGTTGGATAAGCTGCTGTTGTTGCTGTTGTACATATGTGAAGCGAAAAATTGTTGGCAAGTGCTGCAAAAATATTTTGATTGCAGCGCCAACACACATGTAACACGCACAATGTGTGTGTATGTGTGCGTGTGTGTGTGTGTGTACTCTTTCGTATGCGCCTGAATTATTTGAAGCGCATAAAAGTATGCTGCAGAAATGCTGAAATGCGTCTGACATGCACGCGTCGTTGATGCAGTGTTGTTGTTGTTGTTGTGGTGTGTCGTTGGGACACAAAAAGTATATCAAAATGTTTGAAATATGAGTGAAAAGTCTCAACTGCTCATCAGCGTGACAACACTTTTTCCACATAAAGCGTTGTGCGTCGTAAAAATGCCATGTTTGTGTGTGTGTGTGTGTGTCTACATGCAAATACATATAAAGGGTGAACCAAAAGGATTTTTCTTATTTTTATTTAAAAATTTAGAAAATGTTTGAAATTTTTTACTCACGTAAATTTATTTTTCTTCTCATTCAAATTGTTTAGCCCATCAGTTGTTGACTTTTGAACACTGAAAAATAGGCATTGAATATTTTTAATTTTCCGTACCCTTTCCAATTAAATTGGTCAATAAATGGCGTTTCTGTTAACCCTTTGTTGGTACCAACAGATTTGGATAAATGAAAATGAAAAAGACTTTTCTGATTTTTTTCTCATTTGTCTCTTTTCTCTCATTTCATTTCTTTGTTTCTCATTTGAAATACTTTCAACATATTTGAAGTCAAAATACCCATTAAATCATAATTCCGCATACCAAAAAGTCAACCCATTTTTTACTCCATCAAATGTTGATTTCTAAACACAGAAAAATAAGCGTTGAAAAATTTTTAATATTCAGTACCTTTTCCAAGTCAATGGGTTCAATAAATGACGTTTCTCTTAACCCTGAATATGAAAACAAATTGTCTGATTATTTCTCCTTTGAAATGTTTTTACCATATTTGAAGTCAAAAGACCCATTTCTTCATACAAACTGTGAACTCATTGTTGACTTTGTCAGGTTTTGATTTGCGAACAATGAAAAATAGGCGTTGAACATTTTTGATTTTCAGTACCTTTTTTAAGTCAATGGGTTCAATAAATTGAGTTTCTCTTAAACTTTAAATATGTCAAAAAATTGTCATATTATTTCTCATTTGTAATGCTTTTACCATATTTGAAGTCAAAAGACCCATTAAATCATGTTTTTTTAATTCATGTTGTTCAAATTTAAAATTATTGTTGTATATAATTATTTCTCATTTTTAATAGTTTTACTAAGATTGAAGTGAAAGAATACATTAAATCATATTCGCAAGTTTTTGCTTTTCAAAAAATGCAAAACACCTGCCGATTTGTTTTTCATTTGAAGTGCTTTTACATAGTTTGAAGTCAAAAGGCTATCAAATCATGTTTCTCACTAAAATGTTCAACCTATGTCAAGTTTCCCCAGAGACTTTGGATCTCTTACCTTAGAATTTGGCTAAAACGGGTCACACTCTCCTAATGTTGCGACTGCCAATGTGAATGAACTTTACAAAATTTACCTGCTAATGCATTTCACATTTTTATGCTAATAAATTACTCGAATATTTTTACAAATTGATATTTTTACAAACGACTTCTTCGTCTACTTTCCGCGCTTACTGCTGTCTAGCGTAAAGTTCATATTGCGTGTAGCGTCGTCGAATGTGTCGCAGCTGTGGTCCAACGGGGCGTATGAGTGATATTGCTTTGATGCGAGCAGCAGCTCGGTGTTGCTGTATTATTTTTAGTGCTATTCAAGCTAAAGTAACTGTACTGTATATATTATATATGTGCGTTGGTTTGCTATTTGTTGTTATTTGCTGTTATTTTGTTTTATTTTTGTATCTATAGTTTTGCTGTTATTCTGTGCTGTGCCTGTTTGTTGTCCAGTCATGATGAAACGCAAAACATTTCACACATAAATAGGGAGTAAAATGTCTTTAGTTGAGCAAGTTGATTTATTTTGCGCATTTTATACGCCATGTTTTATGATTTGCTTTGAATACGAACCAAGAACAGCTAATTATAAGTCATAAATAGTCATTGGCAAGGATCAACGATGCGAATTTGCTGCGCTTTGTTGAGTTGAGTTGTTTAATGATATGTTTTTGTTTTTGCTGTCGTTTTTGTTATTTGTGTATAATTAGAGGCAGCGGAGCAGTTGCTATGTAATGAAAGTGTTTAGTAATGTTTATTTTGTTATGAAGTTATCAAAACATGACATCATTGTTTTGAATTCAAAGTGTTATTAATTTTTTGCTCAGTTTGGCAGTAATAATAGCTTTAAGGGGATTAACAATGGGAAAAATTCAAACTTTTCGGTGTGGAATGTTTTTTCCGTAGAGGATTTTTCTTCCAATCAATAGTTTTCTAACTGGTTTGATTTCTTGACAGAAGAGAAATCGATGCGTTGAAATGCTTGGACCTTATTAGTTTAGTTAATTGTTTATATGATTTCTTATTACGTAGTGTAAGAACACCCAATACTCAGCCTGAACGTAACTTAATGAAAAAAAAACGCAAAATTGCAAATTTTTTGTAACGCTGTCTTCTTCCCCATTTCAAAAGAAATAAAGTCCTGTAATGCCGCCATGCCTTAAACTGCATCAAACAGTCAATCTTTGATTGGATTGGTGGAATTCTTATGGATTGTATTCGCTCCAACAACGACAGCTTTGCTTGTTGACTCGTCCGAAAAGATGATTTTTTGGCCAAAATTCGGATTTACGGCCAACATTTCCAGCGTCCATTTAGTGAAGTCACGGTGTTGTCTATAGTCATTCGGCTTCAATTCTTACGTCAACATAAGCCGGAATCGACATTTCTTTGTCTTCTTCGATATTAGCCGCTACGGCAACTATGTTGCCTTCACTTGGTATCTGGTTGGTGGCTTAAAGTCAAAAAAAGTATGCTCACACTTAAACTTTTCAATAGTGCAACGGATTGCGGATTGCGTACTGAAACCATGATGACGAAACTCACGTTGTCGGTTTGCAACAGAACCAGAATTTCGGTAATATTTTTAATAATTTCTACTCGTTCGACAAGCAAAAAACGATGCATGTAAAAATGGCAAACTACACAAAATATTTAAAGACATTTAAAGGTCATTGATATCATTTCACAGTTGCTGAGACATTCCCATTGGAAAAACCATTACTGCTATCTGGTTACTCTTTCCATGTTATACGGTCGGCATATTTAAGTTAAAATTGTGGTGCAAATATTTCTATCCTAAGTTATGAATTACACAACTAACTGTTGTAAATACAAAGAACACATCCCTCATCCATTTATTGCAATTACTTCCTACTTTCTATAATCTTGTATTAGTTTTAAGTTAAATAATAACACTGTGCAAGTCGAAAATTGAGACATGGGGGGGGGGACCTCCTGAGCGACTTTTCTATAGGTATACTGAGTTGAGATCCACCAGCCGTTTGGCTGGATTGGCTCTATTTTAAGAGAAATCCGTCTTTGAAGTTTGCTCATTTTAGTCGAGTTCGTCGCTTAAGTCTTCGAACGTTTAAATGCTAATAAGTCGTAAATCGTTTCGAATATCGCTTTACTCTCTTCGCAAGTTTGTAGATATTTTAACGACCAACAAATTTGCTTAACACACCAATCCAAAAAAAATACATTCAAACTGTGTAATTGCGATATGTGAATTTTTTCCGCAGCGCAACGTGGCGTATGAGTGTCATTTAAGTATAATTAAATGTATAATTTGTAATATGTCTCAATTTTTTAGGGTAAATTTCACGCACAGTGTAATTAAAAAAAATTTATAGTGTAAGCATATTGATGTTACCAAAATTTAATTTAATCTCTTGATGGACTTATAAAACATCTATGATCTTTAGCTGCACAAATAATTCAATAAATAAATAAATAAATAAATTTAAAAAAATTAATAGCATTCGTTGAGTTTTTTTACTAGTGGGTCAATGTCTAATCACTAACGCACAGTGGAGCTAAGGAACTAAGTATTCCGCAGTAGTGTTTGTACAATTCCTCAAATCGTTATGAAATCGTTCACACAACAACATAGACGATCAAATCAAAACTATTTCGATTTCATTAATCCCACCTGCGCACACCATTGCGTATGAGTAACCAAGTGCGTATGAAAACTCGCAAGCAATTTAAAAATATTTTCACACTGAATCACAAAATGTTGACTGTACTGAAACTATTTGCATTTCAATTCTCAGCATTTGAATGCAACAACATTACAACAAAATGCAATTCAACTGCTATACAAATTAAATCATGTCGCATTTGTTATGAAGTTGTTTTTTAAAGGTGACAGAAACAAAACGAAAAACATGCTCAGACACAGACAGGACAAATGGAAAGAAATTAAGTGAAATGATGACAGCACCGAAATGCATTAGAATTATAATGGCACAAGCAACAATAAAACATGCGTATAGATGACAGCGGCAACAGCAGCGCCCGACAACGACGAGCAACAACAGCAGTCAAAGTTGCTGCAGCGCGAACGTGTAAATGCAACAGCGATGGCAGCAGCTTCGCTGCCAACACAACACAGGCACCGTCTATGGCGAACACATTAAAAGCAAACATGAGCGTAAATTTTAGAATTCATTGAATTTTAACCCATAACAATAAAGCACTCAAGAGTTGCTGTCGCTGCAGTGGAAAATTCATCGGCGAAAAAGGAAAGCAGCACTGCTGCCAGCGTGCGGCTGGTTGGCAGTTGCGCCAAAGTGCATACACACACACATACAAACATACACAAAGAAACACATGTCTGAAGTCACAGCAAGCGCGATATCAGAAAATGCAGCAAACTGCCAATGTGTGCGCAACTTTCGTGTGAATCTGTGCGGGGGGATAATATTAAATGTTCTACTATAATGGTGGGTGGAAATTTGTTGTATTCCTTCGATACAAGCAACATTTGTTATATCAAATAGCCTTGAAGCCTGTGGATTATTAACACCAAATTTGTATGTGAAAAATTTCAATTACTTCGAAGGTTATCACACTTAGTTACTACTCGAACGATCGACAATCAAATGAAAATGTCTAAATCATTTCTTCATGGTGATTCTCTTGCTGCCCCTGAACGCTTTTCTTCTTGCCGAAAACATATCCATCTAGAGTCTGACCGATACCAAATTTTTTGGCCGATACCGATGCCGATTAATCGGCCGGAAGGGCGAGTTTGGCCGATGCCGATTAATCGACCGAAAGGATGAAAATCGGCCGATGCCGATACCGATGCCGATTACATAGATAAAATAACACGAATGAATTCAATCAAAAACACAGTCTATTTTATAAAATTCTTTTGTTAATTTACTATTACATATTGTTTGTAATATTCATCACAAAATAACAAATCAACGAGAAAAGAAATAATTAAAAACTAAATAAAATAACAAGAGAATTTAGAACTCTAATACATTAACATGTTTTAAAAAAAATTATATATCACATTCATCCACTGAGAGAGAAACAAAAATAGTGATTTTTTATTCAACTCAAAATTACGATTTTTATATTAAAATTTTTATCACATTCATCCACTGAGAGAGAAACAAAAATAGTTATTTTTTATTCAACTTCAAATTAGGATTTTTATATTAAAATTTATATCACATTCATCCACTGAGAGAGAAACAAAAATAGTGATTTTTTATTCAACTTAAAACTAAGATTTTTATATTAAAATTAGTACTCTCAAATTGCGACCCGTTGTACAGACGCAGTGGGAAGGTCAGAAAACAAATTTGAAAAAAATAAAGGGCCGGTTAAAAAAATGCTTCCAATTAAAAACGAAGGATAAGATTGAAAAATTAAATGCCCCTTCTTCTGATATCAACATTAAGAGACGAAATGCATAGACATTTCGAGAAAATCTGTGTTTTTAAGAATACCTAGTTTAAAAAAAAACATTTCTAGAAAACATTTCTATTAAATAGTATCTAAAAATACATTACTGAAAAGGAGTATAAGAACCCGTTGGTACAAAAAATGAAAACAAAAAAATGAAAGCAGAAAAATAGGCCGATGGCATCATCGACCAAAAACGGCCGAAAAAGGCCGATGCCGATTCTTTTTTTTTTGGCCGATGCCGATACTAGCCGATGCCGATCCCAATTTTATTGGCCAATACTAGCCGATGCCGATGCCGATTAATCGGTCGGACTCTATATCCATCGCCACCCAAATTGAACATTGCACAGTATACAACAAAAAAGCACCAAACGAAGGAACGAATGCCTCGAGGAAATTAAAAGCGACAGCAGAGAGCAGAAAAAGATGGTATGGCCGTAGTGAAGTAAGGCCCAGTTGCGTTGGCTGCACCCTACACTCCGCATTCGTTCCATGCATTCTTCCTTTGCATTCTCCGTTCAGCGACATTGACATAACGTTGATTTATTGATCTTGTGAACTGCATAATTTACTTTTCGCCAACCACTATTTTATGCTCGCTCTTCTTCTTCTTCTTTTGTGCCGGGCGCATTTTACTGCCACTTCAACTTTCATGGAGCCACGTCGAAAGCACTTTTGCTCCACTCTGCAGTCGGCCATATTTTCGCTTGTTGCTTTGCTGCACTCGTTCGTTTACTTTCGGAGTGTGTGTGTTTTACATTCGTGTTTGCGTATTTCGTTTTGTTGTCGTTTTTTGTTCTGGCTTTACTTTGTGTAGAAGAAGAAGAAGTGTTATTCGCCGCGTTGCCGAGCTTTGCGCCACTTGAAAAGTTGCTTCACTAAACGGAAGTGGTTTTTATGCATGCATAGACTTGGTCGTGTCTGTGTGTGTGTGTGTGTGTGTGTCTGTGTGTTTGCCTATGTCCTACAAGTGGCGTTGAGTGCTTGTGCAGCTAACGTATGCAACGTGTATAAGTGATGTTTCCGATGGCACAAGACACGTGTGTGGGTGTGTGTGTGTGTTAGTGAATATGTGTCAGTATGTGTCGCTGATGCGCAGGTGATGACAATATGAAATGTTGCAAACGCCGCAGCCACAGCTGCAGCCGCAGCGTCTGTCGTTCGTTTGCGCTTTCTGCTGCTCGTTGCCAACGCTGATTTATATGTGTGCGTACGTCAGTGTGTGTGTCTGCGTGTGTCTGTGTTTATCTAATGAATGTTGCTATCGCTGCTGCTGCTGCTGCTGCTGTAGTTCATCGTTAGTTTGGCAAAAGTTCAATTTTGTTTGCAAATGAATAACAACAAAAGCACAACAAAAGCAAAAAAACCAAAAACAAAAAACGAAACGAAAAATGCTAGCAAAAAGTTGAAAAATGCAAAGTGACTTTTTGTGCAGCATTTTTATTTGCAGCCACTGCCACTGTTGTTGTTGCACTTGATTGTGGTTGTTGCATTGCAATCTCGTTAAAAGCGATTGGCGGTAAATTTGAATGTGGCAAAATGGTAATGAGGCATTTTGGTGCGCTGAATGGCTGCCACTGTTGTCACCAATTTTGTTGCTATATATTGTGTGGTTGTTGTTGTTGTTGTTGGTTGCGTTCAAATTGCTCGCAGCCAAACTCGAATTGGCGTTTTGTATTAAAAAGAAAAAAACAACAAATTTCATCTCGTTTGTATTTGTTTGAAATTTTTGCAATCGTTGCGGTTGAATTAAAAACTTCAATACTGTATATGTGTACATATGCAAATATTGTCATGCATATTGACCAGCTGCGGCCATATTTATGCCAAAAGTAATGCCAGCTAATCGATTTAAAAAATAAAAATTTTATTCATTTCGTTACTCATCAACAAAGCCGAATAGAAAGTAAAACAAATCATTTTGTGGAATTTTTTTAGAGACTCACCCACACACATACACACACTTGTGTATGTGTGTATTTAGAAAACAATGAATTCAAATACATAAACAAAACGCCAACACTACGCCACACACACAAACATAGGATTCAACAAAAGCGTTGTCGAGAGAAAGAACCATTTTTGACAGTCACGACCCATTCCGACTTTTATTTTTGCCAATTGTCTTTTTCCGCAGTTTTAAAACCGCATATTACAACAAAACCCCATAAACACAAAAAAAAAACAAACTTATTAAAAAAAGTTTTTGATTTTATATTTAAAAACAATTTTAAGTGAAATGAATTTTTAAAAACGTCAACAAAACTGTGAATCAGATTAAAAAATGTATTTTAAACAAATTAATATGCCACAAAACTGATCCTTTTCTGTAAAACCGAATACTTAAGGGGTTAATGAAATCGTAATTCCATTAAAAAATTATCCTTTAATTTTAAATGAGTTCTGATACTCGTAAAGTGCCATAGATGAATTTTTTCACAAAATTGCTCAGCAAAACATTGAGTTCGTGTTAAATTTCTTAAAATAAAACAGTGTAAAGAAGTTGTGTCGAAAACATTTGTACACTGCTGTGTACAAAATAAATAAATCTATAAAAAAGAAATAATTTTTGTATGATGTTTCTTTCTCTTTTTTAATATGTTCAATGTAAATTCACCCAAAACGTGACAGCATGGCATGCGGATTTTTTCTTAATTCTACAACACGTGAATAATTTTTTAACATATTCATTGTAATTCAATACAAAGCGCCACAGGTAAAAAAAAAATATGTATAAAAAAAGTAAAACAAAAATTAAAATTTTAAGGTGTACGAGTGTGGGTGGTTTCTTTTTTTCGAAACATTGCATAGCTTTGGCTATGGACGGATGCAAATATCAGAAGACATGAATTTTGAAGAGACCATTTCACAATGTTGCAGTATGGGCCAGAAACTCTCGTGCTCTCTTTTTAATGCGTAGCGATCTAACATCGTTCATAAAAAAAAATTGCATGGAATAACCGCAAAGATTTCATCAGAGATTTCATATCAGCTGAGCAGCTATTAAAAAGTATCAGCAAAATAGCATCACGCATCTTATGTTTTGATAATGCATTTGATAAGACATCTGGAGTCAATAGAGCTCAAAGCCCCTTCCCCCAAATACAAAAATTACTGGTACAAAATATGGTTTCAAATTATATTCGGCTCAAAAGTTGTACGCTAAAACCTGCCCAAATTGAAAACCAGTGTGCGCCACTGGTTGAGTAATTCCAATCGCATCTTTTTTCAGTTCCCCTTGCATTCATGTTTCCTCTATTTCCATTTCACCGGCTCCGGCCGTTCTGTTTAACACCTTTTGTCCTTCGGTGATCTATTTGCGATTTTAATTTCCAAGGACCGATGGTATTCTATTTTACTCAACTCACAAAGTAACTCACAAAGCAAAGCAACAGAATATCCTGCCAGCAAAATGTGCCAAAAAAAACCATGAAATAATTATGTTGCTATACTCGAATGCCAGACAGATCCAAGTCGTACTTATAAAATAAATAAGTTTTTATAAACGTTAACTGTTAACTAACTAATCGGCTCAAAAGTTGTACACAAAACCCCCACAAAATGAAATCTTGTGTGCACCACTCCACCAACACAACCAAGTATTTTGGTGATGTATGCGTAGAAAGCACTAAACAATACATTTATGCGTTTTTATTTGAAATTTAGTTATTATTTGTTCATAAAACGCAAACATACTGGATGGTCACTCAAAAAGTAAAGTAAGTTGAAACTTTTTTAAGAATAAATTTACGAAATTGTGATGCTACTTGTACGTACAAGTCCTCAAAAATTATTGAAAAAATATCTTCAAATTCTAGTAGCAACCAAAGATAGGTTTGAACCATTTGTACCGTGTGACCCCTATTTACTTCATTGACTTAATCAATTTTGTTTTGCAAACTTTTCAAGAACTCATCAACAAGCACGAACAGGTTTTCTAATCATGTCAACATGTTGAACGTTGTTGAACGAACAACGAACGAACAACGAATTTTGACTTTTAGTTTTATTCGCTACCGATGAAATCTGCTGCCAAACTTTAAACTCTGCAGTTTTGTTTTTTTTTTCAGAAAAAGATTAATAACAAATACAACAACAGCAACAACTCGTGCACATGTTGGCTTCCAGTTGGTGCACTACGTTGGCTTTATGCGAAGCTTTGGTAAATGCGGTCGCGACACATGCAACGGTAACACTACACGTTGTGGTGCGTTGTGCGTTGTTGTTGTTGTTCTTCTTGTTTCTGTTTTGTCGAAAATTTAAACTTTACGAGCGGGCATTACACGAAATGGTGCACCGCAGCGTAAGCGCTGGTTGCGCGATGGCTGAGTGCAGTGTGCGCGTGTCCTGCCCGCCGGCGCGCAACTGTGGTAATCCAGTAGCAGTGTGGTGGCTGTTGTTGTTGTTGTTGTTGTTGCTGCTACTAAAATATGGTAGCAAGTTAAATGAAGCAATTTAACATATCGGCCGCAATACTTTTTGCTTTTTGTTGTTGGCGTTTTTTCATGCATGTGTACCTGATGAGCACACACGCACACATACACAGAAACCATACACACACACATACATAGAAGCAAACATTGCTGATTTCGGCGTGCATCCGGCACATGGACAACGCTGCGTATTTGTACATATTTCTATATGTGTGTGTGTGTGTGTGCGAATATGGCAGGTGGCAGCAGCAGGAAGCGCACAGTGTTGCGAGTTCATATAGCGGAGTGACAAAAATAGAAGGAGTGGTCGTATATAAATGAAATTTGGTATTATTGTATTGAATTATTGTATGAGTAAAGAACTTACTGTGAAAAATTTCAGTGAAATCGGACCAAAACTTCAACCACCTCCCATACAAACGGATTCGAAAAAAAACTTCATATTAACAATTAAAATTATTTTAGTACATAAAAGCTTCATTCAAAATATTTGTATTTTAATATAAATTTATTTATAAATGTGTATATATGGTAGATAAAATGCGCTTTTTTCAAAAGTCATTGAAAATAAAATCTCGATAATTTGCTCCACAGCTGCTCAGAAGTTGCTCTTAGAGGGTTAAAATCTTAGACTGACCCCCACTAATTTTTCCTCCTAAATATTTCCTTCGTACATATCTACCCGCTATCACCAACCTTTAATGAGGCTCCCATACAAAATCATCGTTTTTAAAAAGTGAGCTCCCGCTGCTCTCAGGTTGGTCCCAGACGTACCATATGTAAGACTGGCCCCCATTTATTTTCCCTTCCGAATATTTTTTTTATACATATCTAACCGCTACATCCAACTCTTAAGGTGGCTGCCATACAAAACTAGTAATTTTCAATGGAACTGGCTCCACACTTGTAAATGCAGTAAAGTAAACGAAGAAACATCGTATCTGGAAAAGTACTGAACCGATTTGAATGATTTATTCAAAAATCGTCAACATTCTTGAATGCTAAAAATACAAAATTAATTACATTTCAAAAATTCACCACCAGATGGCGCCTCCCATACAAGTGAAGTAGTAAAGTTGTCAACTTTTGGTTCTGTACGAAAAAAAATCAAAGTAAACTGTCGAAACTCCATTAATCCCTGTATATCGAATATAACTAATAGTAATCGTAATTGATTTTCCGAAGCTATCTTCAACAAATTTTTCCATCAGCAGCAGATCATTATTTGACAGATAGCATTCAATCAAACGGTGAAAATATCGCGAATTTGCACTCAAGTCTTCACCGAAAAATGCCAATAACTTGTATTTGCGGAAATATGCGCAGCTAAAAAATGTACATACTTACATAAATAAAATATAAAAAAATTTTAAAAGTGATATTTAGCGTTTTGTTTTTAAATCGCTTTTAAAATTTGAACTCACTTTTTATTCACTCGTTTTCTTTACTTTATTATTATTTAGGGACCTGCTCATAATTTATTTTGAAATATTCAACCTCAAAGTCAAAGCAAAAATTTGCTGTTTGTACACAATTTTTTTCAACGCTGGAAGACCGTACTTTAAGAGCTCATAACTTCTATGTTATCCAATATTTTTTCATAAAACTTCGGATTTCTCTTAATTGAAATATTTCCAACAAAACCTTATACTCAGATTTTTGCGCTTATACAATTGCATTTTGGCATTTTTGTCACTACTCGCAACACTGTGAAGCGTGCCGACGCAGTGGCTTGGCTCAGTTTAAAAGGAATGTATAGAAAAAATATGCATTTTTAAATACAGTCAACCAAATCTGTGCGCACGTTTTATATTTGCATTTTTTTCTTCGCACAATGCGCGCAGCAAATTGTGCCGTTATGATAAACAGCTCTGTCACCTGCTGACAATCGACAAACATGATTTCTCATAGTTTACAATTTTGTTGTTTTTTATGATGTTTTTTTATGCTGCAACATGCTGACAACCATTGTCGTTGTTGTTTGCAGTGTTCAATGTTGGTTCTTGTCATTTCATCCGTTTGGTCCTTGTTGCTCATTGTTGTTGTTGTTGTTGAGTGATTTCAAAAATCCACTGTTAAATGCAGGCAAAAACCATAATATTCGAGCTCGCTGAAATATTCACAGCACATTTGTGCCGGAACACGTGTTGGCTTTGGCCGCAGCCGAGAGTAAATAAATAAACAAACAACACTTTTGTTGTTGGGCACAACGTGGAGGCGGCGCTAATAAGCGCGAAAAAAAAAGTTCATTGTTTGCCTTTTGCATTTGGGTCTCGTTTGCCTAACACTTCTGCAAATGTTTGCTGACATTTCGTCAGTGTTGTCACTTTGAAAATTTAAATTGTACTATTTTGTTTGGCTGTAAAAAGTGCAGCAGTTGAAAAAAGTGTATATTTTTTAAGTTTCTGTTACAGAAATGCCAGTATGTAGAAATGAAACGAATTTCGCAAAATCGTAGCAGATCTGCTACATTTGTAGTAAAATGACAACACTGCATGTGATGCGAGTGGTTGAGCGAGTGTTTTTTTGTTGTGTGTGTGTGTGTGTGTGTAATATCAGTCAATTTAAACACAAAAAAATATAAATTTTATATCCTTTTACGAACACATTTAAGTAGAAAACTTAAACAAAGCTCGATTTAGTCAAGTGGCCACAACGAGAATGCCACACAAAAATTTGTGTCAATAAATTGCAAAATATAAAAAAAAAAAAAAGTTTTGCAATAGTTGCAGACTCAAAAAAATTATTGTCTAATGACTGCTAAATAAATGAAAATGAATTTAAAGTGAATATTTAATTTTAATCAATTTCTTTTTGATTCGAAGCCGATTGCAAGTGATGAAGTTGGAAACTGATGCGGTTGCATGTTGTTTATGTAAGTTGCTGTTCATTAATTCCTGATTACACTGCTGAATGATTATATTTGAACCTTCTTTCAAATACTTTTGCATTTTAGTTCTAAGTACTTCAAAGTCGGTGAATTAAGTTGTTATTCTAATCATTCTTACTGGGAGTTTGAGCCCAAGTTCTACAAAATTTCATTACGATATCTAAACTCAAAGTTATCGTACGTCTACAAGGATAACAGACAGACAGAAAAATGAACAGACAGTCGGATAGGCAAAGAGGTGAAAAGATATACAGATAGCAGAATGAAACACGTAGATGAAAATTTAGAAAAACAGATAAATGAGATACCGATCGATAAGGTCTCCACAACTATTCAAGAATTATTTAGTCAGACCGACAGTTTAGACGGGCAGAGACATGCAGACGAATAGAAAAATTAACAGACAGGCGGATAGATAGAGAGGTAGAAAGATAGACAGGATACAGATGAACAGAACAGAACAGAACAGAATACATATATGAACACGTAGATAAATAGATCGATGAGATCTTGACAACTATTCAAGAATTAATTTAACAGACCGACAGTTCAGACGGACAGAGACAAGCAGATGGATAGATAGACGTACAAGTGAATATACAGACAGACAGATATAAAGACAGGCGGACCCATGCATGTCTGTCCTCGCTTAAATAGATTTGCCTTGAGAGACTGAGAAGCATTTCATTTAGGAACAAACGGACGGACAAAAAGTTATCATGTGTGCCACTAAGTTAACAGATGGACAGATAGTCAAGAGATAGACAGACAAGTAGACACACAGATGGGTTTATAGACAGACAGATAGATGAACAGGAGGAAATACAGTGGGACGAACAGACTGTTAACAAACGGAAACAAACATAATGACACTGCTGCGAGCTTTTAAAATACGTTAATAAAAACCAATAACAACTTTTCTCAGACACACATTTATTATGAACATTTCAAGCCCACTTTTAACGGTCAAATACAGTCGAAACCGCTTAACTGCAAGTCGCTTAACTGAAAAATCCACTTAACCAAAATAGAAGTGTGGTTCAATTTTTATTTAGAATTTTTCATGAAAATTTCTTCGTTTATTGTTTGTTTGTTCTCTAATTGCTATTTAGACTTTTCGTGAAGAAGATTGGAGTTTGACCATCATTGATCGAATCCAAGTAAAAGGTGCTACTTAAAATTTGGATGGACAGGCTTTGAATGTTGTTGATCAAAACGGAAGTTTGTATATGGAATTTGGGTGGATTGAAACAGGATTGGGCGTTGATGAAAACCAAAGCAAAAGCTGATACTTAAACTATGGATGGAACATTTTTCCCGACACTTATGACTTGGTTTTTTGAAGACAAGAACAACAACAACAAGAACAAAAGCAATGTTGAAATACTGTAAGAACTCATATCGTTTTTGCTAAAAAAACAAAAACCGAAACAAAAGATGAAATAAAAACTGTTTTTTGTTACTTTATAATTTCATGTTGATTCATAACACCGTGCAATAAAAATAAAAAAATTTCAAAACACACGAAAAATCGATATACTCGCAAAACTAGTGGCCAAATGTATAGGGTGTTTTTTTTAGAGGTTTGTTTTTCGAATAGAGATAAAACTGACATTTTGTGGTCAAATCTGGCAACTCTAATGTCATTTATGTTCAGTTTGGTTTGCCATTTCATCATGAACAGGTTGACAAAAGAACAACGCTTGCAAATCGTGCAAATTTATTTCGAAAATAATGGTTCAGTTCGCGAAGTCTACCGCAAGCTCCGTCCATTTTATGGTCGACATAATCGTCCATCAGAGCAATTAATTCGGTTAACCATGGGTCGTTTTCGCACTACGTTTACTCTATGTGATAATACGCATCCGCAGAGACGTCGAACAGTGCGCACCGAAGAAACAATTGCCGCTGTAGAGCAAAATGTTGAAGAGGACCCAGCCAGAAGAGGAGTCAGTTACCGTTAATGGAGACCGGTATAGAGCCATGATAACCGACTATTTCGTTCCCGAATTGGATGGCATGAATATGGATGAGTTGTGGTTCCAACAAGACGGCGCTACATGCCACACAGCGCACGTCACAATCGATTTATTGAAGGAAACATTCGATGAGCGCATAATTTCGCGGAATGGACCTGTCAATTGGCCACCAAGATCGTGTGATTTGACACCATTGGATTATTTTCTTTGGGGATATGTGAAGTCGCTCGTCTACGCCAACAAACCAGAAACGTTAGGGGACTTGGAAGCCAACATTCGTGGCGTTATTGCCGACATACGGCCCGAAAGGCTCGAAAAAGTGGTTGAAAACTGGACCTGTAGAATTGGCTTTATTCGAGCCAGGCTCGGCGGCCACATGCCCGAAATCATATTTAAACATTAATGGCATAAAATTATCCTTCCAATAAAGCCAAATTGATGGTCATTAAAACGACTTTCTTGTGTTTTATTTCAATTCGAAGTTCTATACCTCTAAAAAAACACCCGATAGTAAAACTGCGTTTTTAGTTTTTCTCTCTGACATCAGAATTTTTTTTTTAATGACTTTAGAATTTTAAAGACATGTTTATTTCAAAAAATTATTTTAAAAATTGAGCGCATTGTAGAATGGGTATCAAATAAAAGAGAAAAATTCTTAGAATCTTGGAAAATTTAATGTTTTGGTGCAAAAGGGCGAAGAGGTATTGAAAATGTTCTCTTAGAACTTTATCCTCGAATATCCTTGGAAATTTCCAATGGTTTTTTTTTTATATATCTTAAGGACTAATATGTACATTACCACATCCTCGAATTTAATTATTAGTTTAGGATATACAAAATTTAATACTTCTTGATTCATAATCAAATAACCTTTTTTCACAAAGCAGCTTCTTAATTTCGAATGTCACTTAAAATAAGAACTGAAACTAAAAATTTGGATTATACAAGGTGCGTCCCAAAGTAAACAGGACTTTTGCAATAGGGACGTTTCTGGTGGCGCCATCTATGTGTGAGGACATGCGTTGGAAAGGTACATCTATCATTCACATACTGTCTAAATTTCATGACATTTGGTCTAGTAGACGCCGAAATATCCCGCTCAATGTGACAGTATGTTTTTAACTTTGGTACGAGAATGTCGATCGAACAAAGAGCTAATATTAAGTTCTGTTTTAAACTTGGTAAAACTTTTACCGAAACGTTTAAATTGTTAAATCAAGTTTATGGTGATGATTGTTTATCCCGTGGCCGTGTTAATGAGTGGTTGAATCGATTCAAGAATGGTCGTGAAGACTTGAATGACGACGAACACGTCGGCCAGTCGAAATTTGTGATTACTGACGATGCCATCAAAACTGTGCGTGATTTTATCAAAATGCAGCCAAAATCATCATTGGAATTGATGGAAATGGAATTGAACATCTCCAAAACATCAATTGATCGCATTTTAACCGAACATTTGGGTCTCCGTAAAGTGTGTTCTCGCTTCATTCCGCACACTTTAACCGACGACCAAAAAGCGCAGAGAATTGAGCACGCAAAAGACATCGTTCGGGAAGCCAGACGTGATCCAAATTTCTTGTTCAACATCGTAACCGGTGACGAAACGTGGTGCTTTCAATATGATCCCGAAACAAAGCGTCAAAGTGCCGAATGGAAGCACCCAGATGAGTCAAATCCGAAAAAAAACCCGCCGTGAGAAGTCAAAAATCAAAACTCATCTCATTTGTTTCTACGATTCAAAGGGAATAATTCATCGAGAGTTTGTTCCACCGGGAAAACAATTAACGCTTTGTTTTATGTTGAAGTTTTGAAGCGTTTGGTGCATCGCATTCGGCCAGAATATCGCGAGGAAGGAAGTTGGCGTTTATTGCATGATAATGCACCGGCTCACAGAGCCCTAGTTACGACCGATTATTTGACCAAAAATCGCATTTTTACCATCAATCATTCACCGTATTCGCCTGATATGGCTCCCTGTGACTTCTACTTATTCGGTCAGTTGCATTTGCCGATGAAAGGAAACCGTTATCCGACATCCAAAAGGCTTGTACCAACATTCTGAAGACAATGCCGGCCGATGACCTAAAACACTCATTCCAAATGCTTTTGGACCGTGCAAAACGTTGTATCGAAGCAGAAGGAGAGTATTTTGAATAAATAAAAAGAATTATACAAAAATAATCATCCGTTTTCTTTATTTTATAAAAGTCCTGTTTACTTTGGGTTGCACCTTGTATAACCAATTAAAACTTTTTTTGATGTAGAAAAATACTAAAATCCAACGACACCACGACGACAACAACAACACAAAGTGCATTATTCCAAATTAAGAAAGAAATCACAATTTCCAAATGTCAAACTCGAGCACAATGCACCCTTTTGTATCCCCCCCCCCGGAATAATGAAAGTGCAATCACCGAGTGTCTGTCGCGTCGCCAGTTGCCACCGAGCAGCACTTTGCCGCTTTTCAAATGCTAAACTGCGCATAAAAATGGCGTCGCCAACATGGGCGGCAACTCTGGCAATGAGCGAAAGCAGGAAAACCCTTAAATTAATTACCAAGCGAAGCAATAATCGTGCCGTCCACTCGCCGCTTGACTGTGCGGCCGACAAGTCGCCAGCCAAATAAATCTGAGCGCCAAAACGAAACGCCGGCGCACAGAGGAGAATGCAAAAAAATGGATGGCAAAGAAATTAAAATGGCTTACAAATTGCAAATGGCACACAAAATGCAGCGCCGCCGGATGAAACGAAGCGGCAGACAAGGCAGCTGCCGGCGCGCCACTAACAAATTGCTGGATGAATGCTGCAATGGCCCAAGGCGGCTGCTGTGTCGATTGGGCATGTTTGGGTATGGCGAAGGAGGGGGAATGTTGTGGAAAGCGCATCATGAATAAAAGAAATGCATACAATTCTCGCAATTGTATGTAGATGCAATTTGGCGTGTAGCCGCGATGGGGCTTCGGTTAGATTGGTGCAGTTCAGTTGTTCGTTGTTAGTTTGTTTGTTTATTTTCGTTGTTGTTGTTGTTGATATTGTTTTCGTTATTGGCTCATAAATGTATGCAGGGCCACAAAGTGCAACGGTGCAATGTGAGCAGCGAAATGGCTTTGCAGTGTGCACACATACATACATTCCTCTGTCCATATGTACAAGCATGCATTGTTTTTGTAACTAAAACAATTTGAAAATGTGGTTTTCTTTTCTGAGAGTTGCTAAACTTCAATTAAATGCTTATTGCTTCTCCAATGATTCGCCGTTGAGCACAAAGTTTGCCACGTAGCCACGAATGGCAAAACAAGTTTTAATTATTCAAACAAAAAGTGGGTTTACAAAAAATTTTAACAAAAAAAGACGTTGATATTTAAATAAAATAAAAAAAAAAATCATTTGTTTAAAAAAGTATTTGAAGTGTAATTTTAACCTTTGCACTCGACTGAAACGGTACATTCCAAAATTTTTTAATCAGCCTGGAAGGATTTTGCAGGTTTATCTATTTTGGGGTTTCAAAAGCAAAAACTCTCATTTGAAAATTGTCAAACATAAATCTAAACAAAAGTGTAATTTGTTTACCGAAGCTCGAAAAATTTTTTAAATTAATTATTTAGCAATTGCAGAAATAAATTATAAGTAAAATTGTAAAGAACTTGGAGAAGTATGGATTGATCACTTGGATTGGGTGCTGAACGTTGATTTTTCTAGAACTTCTTGCTCGTTGGATACTTGAATAAGGAGAATTCTCACATCTTTGGTAGTAGAACGGCACCAGTCTTTCGGAAGAGATCAATGCATTCGGTAAAAGTGACTGTCTGAAATAAATTTTGGTCTAGTGACGTCATATCTCGTCGTTTTTTTCGAATGTGACGAAAAAGCTGGCGATTATTATGCATTTTGAACAGTGTGATAGCTAATTTTTGGAAGGAAATTAAAGATATTGAATTAAAAATAATGATTTAAAGATGATGAATCTGAACAATTTGGGGTTTGTGGCAAGACATGTTATACAATCTTTTCAGGCTCTATTGGAAGCAAAGGCACTGAAACGAAAAATTACAATATTTGCCCATGTCAACTGGCTTTCGAGGTCCTGTGAATTGATGTCATTAGAATTTTTTTTTTGCACATAATTAATCCAGCACATAATTCTCCAACTTTTGAATGGTTAAACAATAATATTTGTGTATTTACCAATTCACGATAATTAATTCGGACATTTGAGAAGTATGCAACCGCCTAAGTGAGCCAAAAAATCATTGAAAACATTCTCAAACATAACAAGTCTTTCCAAATCCTTAATGGAAGATAATTAATATAATATCGCATTTTATACATACTGCCTTTTCATTGTTGCTTGCAGTGTACTAGTAAAATTTGATCAAAATGTGGATTGCAAATTTCTTGTATTTGCTTTCTCTGAGAGACAAAGCCAACGGAGTAACGTAAAATTTAAAAATGCTTACATAACATAACTTTTGAAACGACCAAACGTATCACCCTGTAAAATACAGTAATTAACGAAGTGATTAGGTTCAATGGTTTATGAACATTTCAAACCACTAGTTTGGTTCATGAACCGTTTTGAAGTCTCTGATTCGTATGATCACTGATGATTTGGTTCAATGATGATTTGGTTCAGAAAAAACTATATGAATTCTTTAAATTGATATAATTTTGTATAGTTTTATGCAACATTCTTATTATTGACTTTTACACTTTTGTTCTTAAAAAAACATAAGAACTAGTGTCCTTCCGAAGGTGGATTTTTGACCGAAGCCGAAGCAGAATATTCAGCATAACTAAACTATTCGGCCAAGGGGCGAAGCCGAATACTAATAAAAATTCTTCTTAGGGAAAAAACTGATCAAATTTCAGTTTAGTTCAGAGTTCAGTTACTAACAAAAATAAAAATTAATTAAAAAAACCTAACAATTCAATTGACATAAATAGCTGATTAGAGGTAATTTTTATTTATCGCAAACTTGATATCCGAATTATCGATAAAACCCGATATTTAATATAATACTTCGAAACAGAGTAAATTGAGTTGCATTACAGACCTTTGACCTCAAACCTTTGGCTAAAGCATTCGGTTATTTTGGTCAAAGCCGAGCAGAAGATTTAAAATTGTCCGAATAAGCCGAATGCCGAAGCCGAAGACGAATATTCGGTCGGAAACTAAGTACAATACTTAAAAATGCTGGGTTTTTAAACAGAATGAGGAAACCATATAAAATTATTAGGTGCTCTTTATAAATTATCAGTGTTTAGAATTATTAGTGAAAAACTCAACCCTAGTAAAAACTATGAGTAATACATATGTAGTCCTAATTTGTTAAACAAATTTTTTATATATTTGAATATATTAAAAATGTTTTATTTCAACGTTATGAATCGGTTCACTTATTTTAAGTTGAAATTTGTTTATGGCTTTAAGAAAATAAATAAATATTTGTGATTCTAATAAATTTTTCAAGCCTTTAAGAAAAACACAACCTCTATGCTATATGTGTCCTTGACATTTCCATTTCTGCGTTGAAAGAATTAATTTATAAATATGCGACACACTTTTATCGGCACGTTTGTGCTTCACGTAGTCTCCACTTTCGGAATCCAACCATTAACAATCAATCCATCATAAGAAGGACAGCAATTTCTCTGCCGCAGTCACCGTTGACATCGCTCTCGCCTTAATTAAAATCCAATTTGGAGGCGCTCAAAGCGAAGGCCCCTTGTTGTGTTCTTCTATTGGCGTTCGGGTTTGTCGCAGCAAATAACATGAATAAATTAATCCGCTGCAATTAAGTTAATTACTTTAGCGAGAGTCACTTTCATTAACTAACGCAGCAAAAGTTCAATGCGGAGAAAAACGTGTATACGCCTTGAAGTGACGCCAACGCCGAAGGACGAAGGCCGCGTAATGAGCGCGCAATCCTTCGGCGCCGGCAATTGACGCAGCGTGTTGCTGCGGCAATTTGCTGCCGCCGCTGCTGGCAATCGGCGACAGTCAAGTCGGAAAACGGCCCTTGGCGTCGCGCAGTCGCTGCTTCATTATGCGAGCGTGTCGCTGTCGGCTGCTTGACTGCACTCTGACAGTTATTGTCATTGTTGTCGTCATTGTCATCGGCACTTATTGCTGTGTTGCACTTACGGCGAAAAGTCATAAAATTGCAATTTGCAGTGCAAATATCTGCGAAAAGCACGCTGCATAAATTCATTTAAAACGCCTTTCACTTAATTACTACTTAAATGCGAGGGGCGGCGCGGGCGGACAGTGATGAGGTGGTTGCATTTTTTATGTTATGGCATTTTAACGAGGCGACGAATGCATATCAAATTGTTATTGTTTCGTTTTTATATTTTACACAGTTTTAACGATGCTGCTATGAACATTAGACATGCTTCAGGGTTGTACAAGGGTCATAATAATGGTTTATAAATATGGAAAAATCACACATTTACTGAAATTTGATAAGAAACCTAATGAGCCAAAAAATTGAAAAGTTGAAATGGCATTAAGTTCAAAGTTCAAGGAAGTGATTAAAAGTTTTCAAATTGCACCAAAAAAACATCAAAAGTTGATTCCAGAAGGTTCAAATGTTTGACCCCTTATAAATATTTGTTATTCTTTGTTTTCAAATATTGGTTTCCGAACTTTCCACTGCTTTCAGATTTCTCTTAAAAGAGTTAAATTGAAAACCGACTGTCATTTATTTTGACACACTTTTTCGCCTCTTGCATCAAACTCTTAAGAGGCCACCATTTCATTATTTTTTAGGTGTCACGCAGGTAAAAAAAAAGTATCAAAAATATATATTTTAAAGCACTATGCGAGAAATATATAGAGAAGAATTGATGATTGTACGGCAAACATAACCTAAAAAATTAAAAATTAAATTAAATTTTAAATTACAAAAAATTGCATTTAGTTTTTTTTGGTATTAACGTTGGTGGAAAACAACAGTGGAAAAATATGTTGTCAATATTACATGAAAAATATATTAAAAAATTTGGTGATTTTGGTACAAAATTAAAAAAATGGGTAAAAAATTAAAAAAAAAATTAAATTTAAAAAATTTTAAACTTTGGTGATTGTACCTAAAACAAAAATTAAAACATTTTGTTTTATTTTTTTTAGGTGTCACGCAGGTGGGAAAAATATGGAAAAAAATATATGTTGTTAAACATTATAGGTGAAATATATCAACAATTTGTGATTGTACCAAAATTCGAACTTGGTAAACATTTGTTCTTAATAAAAAATAAATAAAAAAATTGTAAATAAAAAATTTTTTATTTAAAAAAATTAAAAATTGTTTATTTAAAATTAAAAATTTAAATTTTTGTTACTATATTCACTTTTGAGTTTCTCAATCTCATCGAAATCGGATAATTACTTAGAAAGTTATCAACTTTTGTTTTTATTTATTTACTATATTAATTCTGGCTGATCGGGGATTAACTATTATGGACTTAAACTCTGGGAAATGGTTACCTATATTAATACTAGTATTAAAAAATATAAGAATACAAATTGGCCGGGTAGCACTATGCCCTTCTTTATCCGGCAATGGACTTTACCATTCACAGGACGATACTAATTCATAGAAATATTCAGTGCATTAGTCGTAATGGGCCTAATTATCTCAAATGTGGCTTTTTATATTTTTTATAATATTTTTTTAATATTTTTAAAAACATTTTTTTATTATGTTTTTTCCAACACCCCTCTTTGGGAATCTCATTTTTTTAAACCCCCTATTTAAAAACTTTCCATGCGTAGTCTACCTTTAAAAACGTAGACAACTCGTCGTGTGTCCTTGCTCTGTCGCCAACTGCCACAATAAAACGCACGCTGGTGCATGAAAAACGCGCTGTGCATTATTTCGGCAACAGTGTGGCGTCGTCGCAGCAAATGGCAAATGCAGTTTTACCACAACTTGAGCTTCGCAGCCGAGCCGGTTGCACGCATTTGCACTTTGTAAAAATCATCCGTGCCGCAAGTGCACTTTAGAACGAAAGACCGGCAAAGCGAAAGCAAAGCACACACACACACACGCATACAATAACAAAAACAGCTCGCATAAGTTTTACCTTTGCGTAATTTATTTGCATTCTGGCTTTTTGCGTTTTCAACTGAAACTAAAAATGCATAATGAGCACACACAATGCGACACACAAGAGGTCAGAAGCGCTTCACCTCACCCAAACGCCACAAAGCGCCGTAGGCGCTATTTTGCTTAGGCCAAGTCACAGCACAGTCTGTGTTGTTGCAGCGGTTAAGCGCAGCTTTCAAGGATGCAGAAATTTCGCACAAGTGTCGAGTTGAATGACATTTTAATCACTGCGCTGCAGGTAAAGTCGATGTCAGGAAGAGTAGGTGTGGGTGGGCGGCTGGAATTTGGACAATACATTATTTTAAAGTAAATTTCATGACTATATCGTTAATTCTTTAAGAGATATCGTATGAATCCGTCGACTTAAGAACGAAGAGATGAACGTATAGATATACATTTTTCCATGTTGCCAGTGAACAAACTGGCCAAAATAGAAACTCTTTTTAAAAATATCAAAGAAAAATGTAAAAATATATATATTTACCAGAACAAGATATATGCGTTGATGATTCTTTACAACTATGGTCCTTCCCATAGTTGTATCTTGGAAGCAATATATGTATACCTACCTCTGTCTTAGATGAAAGTAATTCCGGATACATATGGAATTTTCTTGTGTATATTGGAATGGACACTCAGTTTGTTTCCTTGTTCACTTCTCTCGGGAGTATAGGGCCTCCAAAAGACATTGCCTTGTCTTGGTTACGTTAATCGGTTGCGTTATTCCACCAAGGTAGGTGACTAGCCTGCCGCAGGTAGTCCTAAGTGATAGGGCTGCCATCTATCACCACTTAGGCACGACGCCTGAGATGTTTTGCGCTACCGGTCATACTGACATCTGTTGTTAAAGTAGGTGAGAGCAGGATGGTTGGGGACTTCGCTAAGATCGGTTTGGTGCGCTGTTTTTCGCTAATGCCCGCTTCTCCTTACAGGCGTGTGTAGTTGTTGTATTTGTTTTCTTTTTACAGCCGCACAGCGCATGATTGCGAGTAACATTATGTGAAAGTGAGCGGGGAAAGCATCATCTAAGGGTCGGAATTTTTGAGCTGGGTTCGGGAATATTTAGAGGATAGGAAAAATTGATAAAGTTGGAAGAGTGCGCGACAATGCACCAAATAGGAGTCGAACCCACGACCTCTGGGATGATAGGCTAGTGCACTCACGTTAGGCTATCGAGGCTGGGGACACTAAGGGACCCTAAGTATGGTCCTCATTATTTAGAATATAGGAGCTCATCACATATTGACCTTAAATTTACCAATGAACTTTTAAATCTTGGATATCGAATCTATGTGGATAAGTGGAACTCTATTATTAACCTCAACAAAATAAGAAGGAATAAGGTTGGAACTCCATCAGAAATAAAAACGTGTCCTTAAGAAAAGGAGAACACATCGTGAGGTATAAAAATAATCCGATGATAATGAAATGGCGAGATAAAAACGAAAATTTGATAATTGACGGTTGTATGACAGAAATAAAGAAAAATAATAAAATTTAAAAAACCATCTGCAGTTCATGATTATAACAAGAAAAACAAATATTATAAGAAAATTGATCTTAATCTTCTGGATATTATTTGTATGAACTCTTATATGATATTTAAAAAATGTAATGGAAAATAGACTTGACTTCTTACTGGAATATATCAAAAAACTATTGAACTGTATTTTTATCATTCATCAACTTGGTCGCCCAGCTTCAACTACACCTTTGCGATTACTTGGAAAATATTTTCCTGACTTCGTACCAAGTAAAAAATCAAAATCAAATCCTACACACAGATGCTGATACTGTTCGGTAAATAGTATTAGAAGAGGGTCCAGATATTGGTACCCAACATGCAAGGTGCATTATGTGCTGCACCATATTTTAAAAAGTATAATTGTGCCTAAATTTGTTGTCCTTAATTTTTAGTTTTGTAGCTTCAATTTCTTGAAAGTGATTTGGTCTTTTATTGCTTTTGTTTTCATTAGTATTCCAGTACTGGAAGTTCTCTCAATGATTGAATATGCTCGAATGTTGTTTGGAAAAAAAGTTATTGGTTATCAGTGCCACATCTGATCCCTTAATGAGTACTTTCCAGGCAGTTTGGGAGAGATTAGTCGAATTTCCATGCTGGTTCTGTAACCTTGAACTCTATGCAAAGCCACTTAGCTTCACTCCAATTCCCCATGGTTTTGGCTCATGCATATTCCCAGTGGCAGAAACTCCCTCCCCCCCTCGCCCCCCCCCCCGAAATATTTTTCTGAATCTGCCCTGCATATACCTAACCGACTTTACAAAATAAAAATTCAGTGTTTCGAATGGAAAAACAAAACACATGTCTACTCTGCAAATTGGCAATTCCAATAACTTCAAAGCTCTGCACAGTGTGACGTTTTGCCAATCTGGGGGAACTTAATTCCATTTTGTAAAACATTGATTAAGTATTGTTTTCTATTAATGGTTAATTATTCAAATAAAAAATGAACTTTTTAATGTCTTCATAAACTTTAAAAATAATTTTTTTAAATGTAAAAAAAATTATTTTTATTTATTACCAAGCACAAAGTTCATTAAAATAATTAATTAAATAATTTATTAATAATTTATTAATTGTAAATTTGTCATTAATTTTTTGTTTTTCTTGCTTTTTAACCAAAGTTCAAAGAGAGTTGCACGCGAAATGATTTCAGTAATTGAAATATTTCTTTTTTCGAGCAAATTGGGGCAAGATTTTTTAATGCTTCTGCTTCTTTTTTTATATGCCTGCTCTTGCCAATGATTGTTTGCAGTCTATATTTTGTAGGTACTAAATACATACATATATAAGAAAGTTTTTTTCCATTAAAAACGTCGGAGAGTAAACTTTAATTGCCTGTTGTAACGATTGCGAAAGGAACTGCGTGGTGAACACAATTTCTAAGTAAAGTTCATTTATTAAATATTCTTTAAATGTAAGCCCATTTGCAATATTTATAGCGAACGAAAAAATATAATCTCTAAAAAATTGCATAGAAAAAAAATGTAAAAACTGCTCCCGCGCTTTCAAAAGTAATCTGCTTTTGACAACGTTTATTTTTTTAACCATTAGTTTCCCATTTTTTTTGTGAATTTTTCGTCATATTCAAAGAATTTGGAATTTTTAATTTTCAATTCAATTTTTTATTTTAATAAAATTCCCTCAGATTTACAAAACGGCATACTGTGCACTGGAGTGAATATATCTTTTAGTTTACACTTGGCTGGCGCAATCCACAACTTGGTGAATATCCTCGGTGAATTTGCCTCCCGAAATACCCAAACAATTTACGAGTGTGTTGTAGTTGTTTGTGTAGTTGTAGATATAAATAGTTAACATCTACATCCTATATCTACACCTGCTTCCGGCCATGTGGCCATGTGTGCGTACAATGGCCCACGCACGCACACACACACACGCTCACACACACGACCTGGTGTTGATACCATAGATAAGGGCAATAAACAATTCTTGTAAATAAATTAATTTATTTTACTTATCTTTTCATTTGGAAATTTACACAACTTTACGAGGGCGTGAGCGCAGCACAGGCACCGGCCAACGTGGCTGGCGGCCAAGTGGTGTGGCGGTGCGATGGTGCGCTGGTGCGGCAACGTGTGGCATTATGTGGTGTTGAACTAATTTTCACACCACTCCAACTATTCCACTTACAGCGAGTGCTGCAAATAAATCTTTGACAATTTAATGGTGGCACGGAGGCGGCTCGGATGGCCGCAGCTGCCGTCTAACGGCCAACAGGAGCAGCATTTGTTGCTTGACAAATGTATCACTTGCAGCGTTAAATGTCTTTGTTGTTGAAAATGAACAACAGTCGGCAACAGCGCACCACTGACAGCATCGATGGATGGTGTTTGTGTGTGTGTGTGTGTGGGGCATTGTCATCAGCAGCAGTAACGACAACGGCAACGGCAACGACGGCAGTATCGACACTTTGCGGCTCGGTTTGCATTCAAATGTTGCTCAAATGCTGCTGCTGCAACCGTTTGTGGCAACAGTAGAGCATTGGCGGGTGCGGTGCGGTAAACGGTTGTAGGCAGCAGTAAAACTCTGCTAAAATACGAGCTGCCCAACGAGCGTCGGACTGCAAGGCAACCAACTGAGGCACGACACCAACGATTAAGCTGCCTGCTTAAAAGGGAAAATTATTTGCTCTCAATTTTGTAAATGGTTGTTGCTTGATTGTTGCTCTGTTGCAGCTGCACTTTTGCCGTCCATGTGTCCGTTCAGTCGTTTGTGTGGCCGTTAGTTTATCGTGCAAACGTCAACAACACAGCGCAACAACAACAACAGATTAGCAACAACAATGACACCGTCCACCAAGGCGACACTTTGACATACATATGCATCGTGTATCCGTCCGTCCGTCTATTCGTGCGTGCGTTTGTGTCGCAGATATGTCACTGCGCGTCTGCCCAACAACTGCGTCGCCTTTCCAATTGCGACACTGCCCAGTGACCTCTGCTGTTGCTTATGCACACATTCTGCCTGTCCGGCGGCAGCAATTCGCATTGCATAATTAATTGCTTGTCCTGATTAGGCGCACAGCACTGGCTGACGTGATTGTTGAACCACTTTTGCTGCCGTCGCACATCGCACATAACACAACAAGTCGCGCGTTGCGGCATCTAACCGTAAATGTTTTCGCTGCCCGCAGGATGCTTCGGCCAGATGATGGGGTTGCCTGAGTAACTGCAAACTGCAATTTAAGTGGATTCACAGAATTTGCTTTTCGTGGGCTGTGCTCACACACACACATGCAAACAATACCAAAAATCACTGTTCATCAGAGTTGGTTAGAAGACAATGGGAAAGAAGCTGCAGGTGAGTGCAGTATGTTGACATTTAAAGTATATTCAATATATTTTGTAAACAAATGAATTTAAACTAATTTAATTTAAAAACCGACAGAGAATCCTTTTCAAGGACTTGATCAGAAAAAACCGATCTATCTTTGTGCCAATGTGAAATAGTTGTTCAGATATTTAAATAGGTTTAGGTTAGGTTAGCTTAGGTTTAGGTTCAGGTTTAGGTTAAGGTTAATGTCACTACCCAGCATTCTCAGTAATGCGTCTAAATACGATTAGAAGTTGAATGTGCACTGCTTTTGCTCACTTCGCCTATTAGGCAACAATTTGGTTCATCAAAAAATTTGATTATTCCTCACCTTTCCATCTTCTTGATTTAAAATTCTCAAATCACACATCTCATAAACAGAAATGTAAAAAAAAACTGAAATATTTTTGCACACAAATTTCTCCTAACTGACTGTTTCGGTAAAGGGCGGCTGCGTTTCACTGCAGGAGAACTTCCGTCTTTCAGACTATTTCTCTTTTATATATTATCCACTATTATGGTAGTGCGTTCTTTAACTTTTTCGGTTTACTGGGATAATACGTCCCAACAAGTTTTTAATGTCCTTCAAAACAATTATTAAGATCTTATAACGCACGCAAAATATTTATCCGAATTATATGACCTCGGTTAAAAGGATGATTCCAGAATTTGTGAGTATGAAACATATTTTTTTGGCCCCAACTTTCATAGTATGGAAATATTTCTACAAAGAGTATTTTAGTTTTTGAAATTAAACTCCGTCCCGAAAGGGTTAAAGCCCCTTGATCTTTGTTAAAACAATATAATCTCCCCAGCGAAGAAGCCCTCAAGGCTTAAGATAACAACCAAGAAACCCTTTTCAATAAAGAAAAAGATTTCTCTTCTCAGTACCAGATCACATCTTTTTCAAATGTAATTGTATCACTTATATTCCAAGCGGAAGTAAGTATGTACTTATCTTTTTCAAAGTCTTTACACCTCCTCTGTAGCCCTTTGGAATCTTTTGGTTTTCTTTTGATTTACAAATGGTTTCTTTGTGTTGTTCTCTTCTTAACAAACTACCTACAATATCTTCCTCGGGTATATCTTCTTTGGATGTTAAGGATCTAATGTGTGAAGCTTTCAAGCTGATATGAAATAATGCGGCTTCCCTTGGAACGATTTAGACTCTTAGACTCAGCGTCTATATTCGATCATATTGTTCGTATGCATGATGAAGCTCCACCGAAGTCAGCATATTTTGTGGCTGTCGAAGGAGAACACCATGTGACCATGTGACACCAGCGAAAAAATTTCAACCTAACCTAACCTAAAGAGAAGACCCTGACTTTGATGTAGAGATCAGGAGAAAGGAACCCTGTATTACAAGAGGAACACAATGACTACGATGTAGGAAATACGACGAAGGGATCAAGTGGAAAAGCCTTTTATGCCATCGGTATGTGAAGAGAGATGAAGTCCTAGAAGAAAACCATGGCTTTGATGGAGGAATCAAATAAAAGAAGTCGTATTTTCAAAGACAAACAAAATAATTCCAATATAGGGGTAAAGTGGAAGAAGCCCCTTAAGTTGATGCTTAGTAAAGACAGAAGAGAATTCAAGAAGAACGTCATGATATTGATGTAGGTATCAAACGAGAGCTGCTCTGTTTTTCAAGAGGAACACCATGACTCCAATGAAGGGATCAAGTTCTTCTTCCAAGATGTTCCAAGAAGAAGAATAGAAGAAAACCTATCTATCATCGCTTAGTGAAGAAATGAAGAGGGATTCTTACGAGAAGATGATGTTCAAGTGAAAAAAAACTCGCTAAGTATGAAAAAGATGATGATTTTGGGGGATCAAGTGGAAAAGACACTGTCTTCTAAGTGGAAGACCATAACTACAATGAAGGGATCAAGTGAAAGAAGCTCCGTCTTTCAAGAAAAATACCATGGCTACTATGGGATCAAGTGAAAAAAACTCTGTCAGTCATCGTTAAGTGAAGAGAGATGTGATTTTAAGAAGATGATGATTTTTATGGCTCAAGTGAGAGAAATCCTGTTTTCCAAGAAGAATATCATGGTTCCGATGAAGGGAGTAAGTAGAAGGGAAGAAGGGAGTCATCCAAAAGGAAAACGCTGACTTCGAAAAAGGGATCAAATGGAAGAAGCTCTGTCTTCCAAGAAGAATAATGGCAGAGGACCTGTCTGTCATCGCTAAGTAAAGAAATGGAGGGAGAGTCTTAGAAGAAGATGATGATTTTGGGGGATCAACTGAAATAGGTCCTGTCTTTCAATGGAAAGACCATGATTTCTATGAAGGGATCAAGTGGAAAAAGCTATGTCTTTAAAGAAGAATGACTCCTATGGGATCATGTGGAAGAAACTCTGCCGGTAATCGTTAAGTGAAGAGGAATGGGAACCTAAAAAGATGATGATGATTTTAATGTATTAAGTGGAATAGGTACTGTCTTCCAAGAATGATCATGGTTCCAATGAAGAGAGTAAGAGGAATATGCACTGTCTTCCAAGAGGACTACCTTGACTCGACAAAGGAATCAAGTAGAAGAAGCTCTGTCTTCCAAGATCATGCAAAAAGAATAATGGCAGAGGACCTGTCTGTCATCGCTTAGTGAAGAAATGGAGGGAGAGTCTTAGAAAAAGATGATGATTCTAGAGATCAAGTGAAATAAAGTCTGTCTGTCTTCCAAAGAAAAGAGCATGACTCCTTTGAAGGGAGCAAGGGGAAGAAGCTCTGTCTCTGTCATATGGAAGAAACTCTGTCTGTCATTGTTAGGTGATGAATGATAGGATTCTAAAAAAAGGTGATGATTTTGATATGTCAACTAGAAGAATCCCTGTCCGTCAAGAAGGAAGATCATGATTCCGATGAAAGGACCAAATGGAAAAAGTCCTCTCGGTTATTGCTTAGGCTTTTCGGGTGTCGAAGTCGGACGCAAAGCGGAAATACTTAAAAATACATAAGTGTTGAATTTGCTGGAATTCCGGCCATAATAACTACGTTTTTAAATCTTATACAACTCCCATTCAACCACTCATTTAGACCGAAGCAAAGCAACAACACCCTAAGATACTTTGGTTGATCTTATGTTTTTAATTTGCAAAAGTTTTTCACAGGTTTTGAATATTAACAAAATTTCAAATAATATCACCGCAACAACAACGTTGCGTACTGTGAACTAGGCGGATGGTTGATGTCATTTTGATGTAGCCGACTTGGTCTTTGATGGGCTTTGTCGCGTTTGTGTCGTTGGGACGGTGCATGTGCACAAAGCCGGAAGTAATAAAAATATCAACACTTGAGTGACTTCCGGTGCGAGCAAAAAAGTAAATGAGCAAAGGTTCTATTAGAAAAATAAAACAAAACCCGAGACCCGAAAAATATAGCACATAGCACGCCATGGCCCAGCATGACGTGGTGTGGAATTTTAAATACCACACAGAGTCGAGTGCTAAGCACTTCTTGCATACGAAGGCGTGTTGTGTGATTTCGTAGTCAAAGACGGGCGAAAAATTATAATTGGAAAAAAATGCTCGTCGCCTTAAAAACAACAGCTACTGCCAGCAGAGAGCCACCAAAGCGACAACAACGGTGGCGCAACACGGCGCAGAGTGAGTCAAGTCACTTGTGGTTTTTTCTTTAATTTTGCGCCTTCTCATACTCCCCAGTCTGCTTGTTGTTGTTGTTGTTTTAATGCCTTTTCATTTTGCGACGAGTTCCTCTTATTTTTAATCACATTTTAACTCACAAGCAACAGACTGTGAAATATGGAGAGGCAAAAACACAGGCAGCTGAAAAATTACATTTAGCGAACGGACAACGGTTAGGACAGCAAGGCTGAGGGAAAGAGGAAGTGCTAGGAATAAGAAGAAAAAACAGGAGCCGAGGAGCTTTAACGGCTCAACACGCCGCACAACATGTACTCAAAATTACATTCACATACACAGACACAGACGCAGACACAGACAGGCACTCGCACGCACACATAGGGACAGTTGTTTGTACCCGTAAGGACTCTCCGGCTCATGTGGCAGTGTTGGTTATGTTCGGTTGTGTGTGTGTGTGTGTGCACTTCAGCTTAGTTTCAGCAATTAAATGACAGACTGCCTGGATTTTGCACTTCCATTTGCACTTTCTGTCCTGTTGGCGCTGGCGGAAAGCGTTCTTCATTTATTCAGCTCCAGATGAAACATATCCGCACACATGTTTCACATTGCTCGCTGTTGTTTGTATCGGCGAATGCGTCGCGTCTGTTGCTGGTACACAAATTTATTAAATGTTTAGAGTTGGGCAACACTAGCGGTGCAATTTGCGGTTCAACACACTCGAAAAACTTTCGAACACATAAAGTTGAGCTAAGTTGCGCAGCAAGTTTGTGGCGACATATGAAATTTTGTAATCGATTTTAATTATTGGTTAAATGGGTGTTGCGGAATATTTCATCAAACTTAATAAAATTTGAATTTTTTTTATTTTAAGTTTATTTGATCAGCTTTAATATGATTTTACATTTTATATTTAAAAAATTAAAATTTTATATTTCACACTAAGCATTTTGTAATTTATTCTCTTTGATGTGCCAAAATTATGGTTTATTCTTCCATTAGTAGAAGAAGTATTGTTGAAATTTGTTGCATGTAAACTCCAACAATAATTTTCCACTAACATAATCATGTTGGTGTGTGTGTTTTTGTGTTTCTGTGTGTGTGTAAGAGTTTAGTTAGGTATGTGTGCTTTCATAGCTGTCGAGTTCATCGCTGCCTCACCGCGTTTGCCGGCGGCCTGTGAATTTTTGTGTGCTTGTCGTTGGCGGTTTTTGTTGCTCGTGTTTGACAAATTCCTACCCTCTGTTGCCAATAACCTGTTCTGCTAACACGACTTTATGAGAAATGTGCATATTCTCACTCCCGCAATTTCCTACTCGCCCAACGTCTCTACATGCTTGCAGCAACAAAATTTTGCGGCACTTTTTGTTGCCTTGACGGTAGTTTTTACTGTTCGCGCAATTTACAATTATTTACATAATAAAATAGGCCAAATGTGTGTGTTTGTGTATGTCGTTGCAAACACAACGTATGAAGGATGTCTAAGTGTATAAGTTAAATGAAATGTTGTGCTTCAATTTCTGTTGGAAGATCAAAGTCAGATTTGGTCGTTTTGTCGTTCATATATTTTATCTATTTTAAAGTAATTTCTTTCAGTTATGGAACGCACTCGCTGAGTTGTTGCTCAGACAAAAAATTCTGGGACATATTTGCTGCGTGAATCAAAAACTATTTTATGATTATGTTTAAAATTCTGTGTGTATTGTTACGAAAACTAGTTCTGCCTGCGTTGAGCATAATTCGTTTCTCTGGATTGTGCTCAAAAATAAAACACAACAAGTCCCTCTTTTTTTTTACAATTTAACACTTTACTGTCTCTACACTTGGTACTGATTACACTATCCGCCCTACTTCGTGTTGCACTGGTGCTTGCCATAACCAAACTCTTCTTCTCTGCGTTGTACCCGGCTGCCTTTTATACCTATTTGCTTGTAGCTCAGCTCGTTCTCAAACATCCCAGTATCGCCTCGAGTTTCAGTATTATCTCGACTGTTCCAACGAAACCCCTATAGCCCCTAAAAGTATGCTATACTCTTAACGCTACTCAATCTCAAATATCCCACTATTCTCAGCCTCGCAATGGCACAGTGACGGCAAGCATTATTGTCACAGTATGGCTAGGAGGAAAAAATGTTAATGAATATTTTTTATTTTTAATATTTTTCCCAAATACAAACAAAATTATATAAGAATGCTTCATCATATCTTGGAAACTACAGAAAAGTGCTTAATGAATTCTTAACAAAATTAAAAGATTGGAGTAAATGAATAGAAAACGTATTACGAGAAAAGCCAACATTTCCTATTAATGCGGAACCGGTAAAATTTCAATTTCAAATATCAAATTTGAGTTCAAATTTATACATTAAATTTTTAAATAAAAACGTTCACCCTTTCCTACTTCAGGAATCTATCCGGCAACTACTGTGAAAATATAGTTCGAAAAAATCAAATCAAATAAAATAAAATAAAATTAAAATAAAATAAAATAAAATAAAATAAAATAAAATAAAATAAAATAAAATAAAATAAAATAAAATAAAATAAAATAAAATAAAACAAAATAAAATAAAATAAAATAAAACAAAATAAAATAAAATAAAATAAAATAAAATAAAATAAAACAAAAAATAAAATAAAATAAAATAAAATAAAATAAAATAAAATAAAATAAAATAAAATAAAATAAAATAAAATAACATAAAATAAAATAAAATAAAATAAAATAAAATAAAATAAAATAAAATAAAATAAAATAAAATAAAATATATAATATAAAATAAAATGATAAAATAAATAATAAATAATACAATAAAATAAAATGAATTCAAATAAAATAAAATAAAATAAAATAAAATAAAATAAAATAAAATAAAATAAAATAAAATAAAATAAAATAAAATAAAATAAAATAAAATAAAATAAAATAAAATAAAATAAAATAAAATAAAATAAAATAAAATAAAATATATAATATAAAATAAAATGATAAAATAAATAATAAATAATACAATAAAATAAAATGAATTCAAATAAAATAAAATAAAATAAAATAAAATAAAATAAAATAAAATAAAATAAAATAAAATAAAATAAAATATATAATATAAAATAAAATGATAAAATAAATAATAAATAATAAAATAAAATAAAATGAATTAAAATAAAATAAAATAAAATAAAATAAAATAAAATAAAATAAAATAAAATAAAATAAAATAAAATAAAATAAAATAAAATAAAATAAACTAAAATAAAATAAAATAAAATAAAAGAAATTAAAATAAAATAAAATAAAATAAAATAAAATAAAATAAAATAAAATAAAATAAAATAAAATAAACTAAAATAAACTAAAATAAACTAAAATAAACTAAAATAAAATAAAATAAAATAAAATAAAATAAAATAAACTAAAATAAACTAAAATAAAACAAAATCAAATAAAATAAAATAAAATAAAATAAATAAACTAAAATAAACTAAAATAAAATAAACTAAAATAAAATAAAATAAAATAAAATAAACTAAAACAAAACAAAACAAAATAAAATAAAATAGAACAAAATAAAATAAAATAAAATAAAATAAAATAAAATAAAACGGAATAAAAGAAAATAAACAACAAACTAATTTCTTGGGAATTCTAATCATTTCCATTTTCATGCCAGTCAGTTTGGTTTCAAACGCCTCCTTGCAGGCTCCCTACTAAAGTGCATAACCCAGGGGGTCCTTTAAAAAATTCCAAAAATTATTTTCAGTTCATTATCAACAAATTTTAATTGGCTCCGGAAGGATAACAAATTTGTTTCTCCCCACAATTGAAATTTTCTTCAAAGTTTTTTGTTGTTTGCTGATATTTTGCTAGTTTTCTACGCGCCCACATAAAGTATCCAAATAAAATAGGCAAAAAAAATATACGGCAGAAAAAAGTGCAAACCGTCAACATGAAAATGACGGAAGTGCAAAAGTCATGCGGCAAGGCAAATGCTGCCGCCACAGCCACCACTTCCACCAGCTCCTTCGGCTGGGCTCGTAAGCAAATGCACTCCTACGCGCACTAACACACTCCCACATGCATACATGCGCACACATACATAAAGCGAAAACAACTTGAAAAAGAAAAACAGTAACAAAATGTTGCTTCGTTTTGGTGCGCTCGAGTCCTCGCTCGCTCACTCGCTGGCTGACTGGCTGGCTGGGTGGCTGGCTGACTGCTTGCGCCCTGCAGCGTGAATTGTGGAATTTTATATTTATGCACTTCCGGTTGCAATACAAAGTTTTCGCATCCGTTTACGAGTCGTCGCGGTACGCCAACGCTATTTCCACTGCCGCAGTACGCCCTTGCGCCCACACTGCTGTCCTTGTGCGCTGCAGTTTGGCCTCGGCCGGCTGCTTGGTCTTATTTTTCTCCCTTCTCACCCTCTCATGGTTTTTGTTGTTGTTGTTTTCGTCGACGACAGCACTGCTGAAATGTTAGTTGGTCGTTGCGGTTTTTGCGTCGCTTTTCCGTTCTGTTGCCAAGTTGTTGTTGCTGCGAGTATTGGTGTTGTTGTTGTACTGGTTGTAGTTGTTGTTGCTTGCCTGCTTAAAAAGGATTTATTACTGCAACGTATCGCACTGGATGCTCTCTGTGTATAGGTGTGTCTGATTGTCTCCAACTGGGTGCTTGTGTTTGTGTGTGTCTGTGTCTTTGTATGGCTGTGTGTTTGTGTATTTGTGTGTCAGTGTGCATATTAAATGAACAAAACTTAATTTAACCAAACTTGCCACTAACATCGCGGTGTTATTTAGAAAATAAGTTTGGCAAGTGACAACACACGATTCCCCTGCGCTCTCACCAATCTGGCTGTCTGACTGTGCGCGCGGCGTCCAGGGAGTGCAAACTTTAAATTAAAATCTCATTTATTTATAATTTCATGATGGTTTTTAGCAAGTTTTTGATTTACTGCACGATTTTTGTTACTCTTTTTTTTTTGTGTGCGAGTGTGCACAAAAGCAGAAAGTTGTATTTGGTTTTCAAATTGGTTAATTTCGATGGCGGAAATTGGCAGTTTGAGAAAGTTCAACTCTGACTGACATTTAAATCTACACCAAGCGCATTGATACCATGAATTTCAATCAAATAATTAAATGTTAATTTGATCAAATAAAACGGAAATTGCAGTGTGCAACATGACTTTGGGAAAACTATGTAAAGGTATAGAGAGGGAGATTTAAATTGATTTTCGGCTTTGACTGAATATAGTAAGAAAGAAAAATATTACTCGATAAATTTTGAATCATAAAAGGACAGGCTTAAAAAATTAAGGAGAGCAGATGACAGTCAAGAACCAGTCAGTTGTTGATGTGCTACAAAACAGACGCCCGACTTGTGGCGGTCTGAAATGCGTTCTTTAGGATAATTAAGCAAGTACATCTAGGCGGCAGATCGTTTGATCGGCTGGGCATGGAGTTTGCTATACTCTTCGGGCATCACAATAGGTCTTAGAGGCCTCTGAATGTACTGGTCGAGCAATAAGTTGCCTGCCTCTGACAACATGGTTGGTTGGTTGGTTTAGTGGCTGCCTCTGTATGAGACACACTTAGGCCTATGGGCCCGTTGTGATACCACAAATTCCACCCGTTTGAAATGTGTATGCAACACTGCTTTTTCCAACATGTGATACAACACACATTTCAAACGGATGGGGAAAGGGAGGGAAGGGACCTACAGTTTAACGCCGAATCCGAACGGCGATTGGCAGTTTTTCTTTCACACTTGGAGGTTTAGCCATTGCCTGCCAAGAGCGCACTTGTGCGATTCTTGTTATTCTCATCTGCTTCATGTGGATGGCGATAGAAGTAAAGGAGTGTTTTTTCCAGCCCAAGCCAGGAATCGACCCTGGGGCGCTCGGTATAAGAAGCCAGCGCGCTACCCGCTGAGCTATCGAGGCCGACCCTCTGACAACATAATTTGCGAATATTTCACGTTGTTCTCTTATAAACATTAACACTAGAATGCCCAAACAATCAAACCTTGTTAAAGAATAGAAGTAAATATTTGTAATGCATTAATTATGAATTAATTAACAATTCATTAAGCATTAAGTAATAAATTTATTAACAATTAATTAATTGAATTAATTAATTAATTATTATTATAATTAATTATTAATTGATTAATTAATTATTATTATAATTAATTATTTTGTAATTATTTATATTATTTAATGAATTCATTAATTAATAATTAATTATTATGGTAATTAATTATTAATTAATTCATTCATTAATTAGTAATTAAGTAATTATTATCATAATTAATTAATGAATAATAATAAAAATAATAAATTATTAATTAATGAATTAATTAACAATTTATTAATTGAATTAATTTAATTTAATTTTAAAAATTCATGGAAGATTTCCTTTCAGGAAGAGATACTACTTATAAAAAAAGAAAAAACTGAATGGAGTCATTTTGAATCTGGGTCATTCTAGAATGATGTCTTTTAAAACCACTGTCTGTCCTGTCCTGTTCTTTGTTCGCGACATCGTTAAAAGTTATGTTCTTTGTTCTTATCGTTTGGGTTTATTTGACTTGAATGTTCCTAGGCTACAATATCAATGTTCGTTGTGAGTAATTATGGATCGAATTATGTCTCAAATGAATTCAGAGCACTCTTTGAATTCATTAAGATCTCAGATTCACTAAACCTATATATTTCATACACTAAGCATAACTTAAGAAATTTATTGAATTCTCATCAGAAATAGACCAAATTTTTGTACTTTCTTATCTATTTCTGAGTTGTTTTAGTTAATGTTAGTTCGGTACTAGGACTTAAGTCCCTATTAAGGTTCGCTAAACGCACTTATATTCTAACGAATCACTACTACAATAATAAACGAATCTCCATCTGGCATTGCTAAGGACCTAACAGAGATCTATGTATGACCTATGGGCCAGCCAGTTATGTCTACTTGACTTATGTAAACTTTGTTTGTAGCGTCATTGTCTTCAAAAATTGAGAGATACAATAAAGAAATAACAAAGAATTTTTAATTTCTATCAAACATTTTTTTGAGTCACTACCATGTAAATATTAGAGTCGAATTCTTATGAAATATCTTCCTAATGTTAGAATATTTTGTGAGCAGTTCATCTGGGACATATGTATGTTGAGATGTATAGAATCTTGAGGTGAAACTCTCAAACTCAATGCAGTCATGTTGACTATGCAACGAGATCTTCTTAACTCTAGAATGCCCGGCCAAATCAACCTTCTTTCAGGCCCATATGAAATTATATTACAAAATAGGAGTACAATTTCTTTCATAATATTTTCATTATTAATACTTAATTTGGTTTTAAAAAATTGTTAAAGCCACATAACAAGTGAGTCAAAATGTATATTGGAAAGTTATGCATTAAAGTAATAAAAGACCGTAATAGAGTCATTTTGACGGTCTTGGGCATTCTACTGTAAATTTTCATCTTAATTCTAATTGCAAATCATTGCCTGAGCAAACAGATGCCGTATGTCTTATTAACTTCAACGGAACATACGATATTTGTTTTTCGAGGCAAAAGGTCGAATCCTTCTGTTGGTTCCAAAATTCACCTCCTCTTACTAGCCAAGGCTGGACAACTGTCCACTACGTATAACTCTGTATTGGCATCTTCCAATCACGGCTTACAAATTTCATTCTCAAACAGATTTAGACCCGTGAGGTGATGCCTAAAGTCATCAGTCATCCATCTTAGGCTTCCCCGGTCTAAGCAAAATACCTTTTTGGCCTCCTTAAAAGATCTGCAATTGATTGTTTCCTTCCAAGAACTGTAGATTCCAATCCCATAAGTCATCAGCAGAAATCCTCAGATCCCCCTCTTGGTCAAAACATCGGATAACTCATTCTGCTCTATTGCTTTGTTGCATACTTTTGTGCTGGCAATTAAATGAAAAATCATTCGACTATTTGAAATATGAATTGAACAGTTTTATAATTTTTGGCTGAAATGGCGCTCGCCTCATTTAACATGACCGAGATAATCTTCAACTTTTATGCATAACAGAGCGGCGATCATTTTCATATAATTTGCACACTTCTTTTCGTCTGCTTTGCTGCTTCTTCTTTGCTGCCAAGCATGTGCTGACCTTTTCAGCGGGACG
Source organism: Melieria crassipennis (assembly GCA_963668005.1). NCBI lineage: Eukaryota > Metazoa > Arthropoda > Insecta > Diptera > Ulidiidae > Melieria > Melieria crassipennis. The sequence continues at coordinate 88,938,865 of OY764963.1, read as the reverse complement.
ACCACCATTTCATTCAACCATTCAACCAATTTAACCATGCAACCAGACAGCGACCCATTCAGTGTTGACTATGCTTTATGTACAATAAATACTTGTACAACACTAACAATAACAACAACAACAATAACGAACGTTCAGTGCAATCTCTTAAATCCATTGTTCGTAATGAAAAGCCATTAAGTGCAAAAACTAGTAAAACAATGAGAGGCGAAAAATTATACTTGACTGCAAGTAACAGCAACAAAAACAACAACTCAGCAACAGCAAGAATAGAAACGGCAGCAACGATTATTATGCGCACAACAACAACAACAACGACGACGACCACCACAAGTGACCACAAAAGCAAAAAACAACAATATATCTAACGATAAATGCTGAGTAACAACAATAAGAACAACAACAACAACAATTACCAAAGAAGGTGCCAAATGGAAAGCAACGTGAAAGCATTCGCTTGAATTTGGCGCCAAACAGCACAAAGTGGGTGGGCGGCAAGTTTAAATTGTGGCCATCGGCGCTGCTGGCGGACTGGCGCGCTGGCGTTCACAACAGTTGCGGTGGCACCTCTGACAAATTTCCATAGCAAATAAGCTTTTCATAAATAATGAAAAGCACTTGAGGGAAATGCGAATGCGCCGGCATAAAGCAATAATAACAGCAGCTACCGTGCAGCACTCATACAACAATAACTACAACAACAGCAACAACAAAAGCACACAAATATCAACGCAAAATATTATAAATACAAATTGTAGCAAAAGGATTACCGGCAATTATGTATTTCATTGTGTGCGTGCGTGCATGAATGTGTGTCTTGTGCGTTTGTATCTGTATTCGTGTCTTTGTGTGCGTGAGTGAGTGCGTGCGCGCCATTATTGTGATTGCATTCGTGGCGGCATGGCTACGCGTTCGGCACGCTTTTGTGTTAGCCGCACTCGCTCATCGCTGTCGTTTATGACCGAATTTGTTGTTGTGCGTGTTGCGCTTTTATGTTGGCCATTTTTTCGAAAAGAGCTCATTTAGAAAGTTTGCATAATGCAAATGCAGCAATTGAGGCTCTCACGCGAACCAACTAAACTTTTCAACAAAAGTAGCAAACTCACACACACAAAGCCATATATACATACAAAAGCATAGATAGGACTTTTAGTTTCCCAATTTCTTCTTAATTTTTCCTCTAAAAATTTTCTTTGCTTATACAAGTAGTTTGCATAAAATTCGTTTCATTTAATTTTTAACACATTTGCACGTTGTCCAATGCAACGATTTGAACTTTGAAAATTGCATAGCTCCGGTGCAGCCACGTGCGCAGCGGCCCAGTAGGAATCATTTCCATTCATACATGTTGTGGTGTATTGGAAATTAATTAGAATTAGAATTTCTTTTACTAATATTTTCAAGTTTTATTAACTCATTCTCCTAGTAAGACATTCAACACTTGTACCCGATTTTTTGAAATCTTTTAGTTTCTAATCTGATTATCTGTGATTAACACATTGAATGTAAAGTTCCAAATGATGTTTTTAGAAAAATTGATTGTTCTTAGGGCTGTGAACTGCAAAATTTGTTGTAGTGATCTGGTTAAGTGGTTCATGATTATTTCGAACCAATTGGCACGATTCAACTGGTTCGAATCCACTCTTGAACTAATAGTTTGGTTAAAAAATAGTTGGATTTAAAAATGGGTTGGTTGAAAAATTGTAAATGTGAAATGGTCTTCCTGCAGAAATATGCCCCAGTACCTATGACCTTTGAGGGTTCAAGGGAAGTGCTCATAAATTCATAAATTTATTAGGTTTGTTCATTATGAGGTAAAACGAGCTTGAGTTAAAACTCAAAGCTCATTTGAATTATTAAAAATGATTTTATTTAAATGTTTTGAAATCGTATGAACCGAATCACTTTTTAAAATATTATGGTTCTGTTTTAAGTTTGGTGCAGACATTTTTGGTATTTATTTGGTTTTCAGTTCGGTTCAAAAGGCTAAAAAGTCAAATGCTTTGGTTCAAAACTGAGTCGAAACCCTGAAAATTTGGGAGAAACAAATTTAAGAATACTTAACAAACACAAGTAACAAAACTTTTACTCCGAATTACTCATAACCTGCAATTTTCGTACTCTTATTCTTCAAACGGTTCCTAAAACTTTCACTCCAATATATTACATAATAAATCTTATTAAACTTACACAATTTTCTAAAAGACAAATAGATAAATATGGCCTTTACTTTCATTTAATTTACTTTATTTCAAATGTGAAGTTGTCAAATGGTAGATTTATATATTTCAAACTAGGAAATAGTTGTACCCGAGCCTTTCAAACCATTACAAATGTGACTAAAAGTGGACGGACCATGGCCATTTTGGTACTTTTTGTTTCTAAATGCCTAAAACCTATGTAAAAACTAGCATTAAAACAAAATTTAAGTGAAGCATTTCATAAATCAATGAAAGGGCTAATGGGGTTCATAATCTGTCACAGCTACGAGTAACACCCATTTCCAGTCCTAAAGACCCAAAAGCTGAGGGTTTTCTTTGTTTAATTTTAAAAGTTTCTTATTTCCTCAATTACACTAAAATGTATGGAAAAAAGGTTCGTAGTTGGAACACTGACAGTATCCGTAAGAAATTTCATTTATATATCTTTGGGGTCAAATGGTTAGATCAATTTAATTTATTAATCTATATTTATCTATAATCTATCTGTTATTTAATCTATTTTATACCACACACAGGCCAAGAAACTAGTCTTATCTCTATACATCAAAAAGATTCTTAATCTATTGTACACAAGTATCGTTGTGCAATGGACTTCAATCAAATTTGTATTCTAAACATTGGTGAACTGGTGCGCTCTGCATAAATGAAGTCCAAATCCTGACAAATTTGTCTTTAAAGAAACCATTGTCTATTGCATAACGCATAATGTTCTAATATTGTTATAGTCTGTAAGAATCTTATGTTTATAGACTGAAATAAAATATAATAAAAAATAAAATAAAATAAAATAAAATAAAATAAAATAAAATAAAATAAAATAAAATAAAATAAAATAAAATAAAATAAAATAAAATAAAACAAAATAAAACAAAATAAAATAAAATAAAACAAAATGAAATAAAATTAAATAAAATAAAACAAAATAAAATAAAATAAAATAAAACAAAATAAAATAAAATAAAATAAAATAAAATAAAATAAAATAAAATAAAATAAAATAAAACAAAATAAAACAAAATAAAATAAAATGAAATCAAATAAAATAAAATAAAATAAAATATAGTAAAATAAAATAAAATAATATAAAATAAAATAAAATAAAATAAAATAAAATGAAATAAAATAAAATGAAATAAAATTCTCATTGGCACTGCAGATCGATTGTCTCAACAATTTATTTTGTGTTGAACATTTTTGTTACACAGTGCATTTAAAATTTGTACAACTGGCGTACTGGCAGCTCTTAAAAAGTTGCGCCTTAAAAGTCCTACGTGGCCGAATGCTTAGCGGCTGCCACACGTGCTGCAACCCGAAGCTGCCTGTGACTGGGTGCGTGAGAGCGCGCTTGGGTTATGTGTGCGAATGTGTCTGTGACCATGTCTGTGTGCGTGTGTGTGTGCGTGTCTGTGTCTCCTTTGGATAATTCCTTTCATATGTTTTACCAATGTTCATTGAAATTGCTCGCAGTGCCATTTTGCTGTGGGCCAGCATTGTTGCCGTTGTCTTTAGTTAACATATTCGCTGCGGTTATTGTTGCTGCTGCTGTTTTTATTGTTGTTGTTGTTGTTGCTGGTGCTAGTGGTGATGGTATTGTATGGCGATTTTTATCATCTGCTACCTTTCCAATGTGCATATTTGTGCTTTTATTTTTTTTGCGGCTGGCAGTGTTGTTGTTTTTTTAGTGGTGGAATTGTTGTTGTTGTTGTTGTTGCACTTTAAAAGGCACATTAAAATGTGGCAGCAAAAAGGACAGTGGCAAAGTTCTGGCTCTCGCTCTTTCCAAGCGCCGCATGCGGTTTTCAATTATGCCGTTACGCAGTGCCGCCCGTCATTCTCTTCGTCATACAGTAAATGCGCCCATGTGTGTGTGTGTGTGTGTGTGTGCAGAAGCGGGTGCAACACTTGAATTGCAAATTTCGCCTTCGCTCAGTGGCTCAGCGGTTCATAGCCCAAGTGCTGCCATGTTGCAATATCGTTCAACTGTCTGTTTGTCTGTTTGTCCATCTGCCTGTCTGTCTGCTTGCTTGGCTTGCATAGTGTCTGTATGTGTGCGTGCATTGTCCATCGACCAGGCGATTTTAATATTCTGCACATTCTGCATGCGTTCTATGCATATTGTATGCGCTTTTCCTCCTGTTTTCCCCCCTTTTCTCTTTTTGGAGTTTTTGTGTTTTTGTATTTTTGCATTTAACTGCCATTGTTGTTGTTGCCGACGCTGCTACTTTTATTTCCTGTTTCCTATACAACTTGCCAACGTCTGGCAAGTGGCTTGGTTGCTGGGCATGTCCGCTGCCGCTGCCTGCATATCAACGTTGCTGTCTGCTTGTGTGTTCCGTCCTTAAAATTGTTTACTGGCTCAGGCGGGCCGGCGGGCGGAATTTGGTTGGTTGCGGTGGTTTAAATTGAAATGTGGCCTGTTTGCTTTCGTTTGTCAGCCCGTCGGATTTTTGCCCATGCCTACAGCAATTGAATTTGATCGCTTTAAATGATTTCGATATGTGTACCCATCCTGGCGAGCGTATGCGATGAGTTCGTTGCTGATGCATCCACAATGCGTTGACTCCAGTTTGACATAGTCCAATGGATTGAGGACCATAATTAAGGGCATATCAATTTCTGTGGCAGCTGCAGCCAGATTTGAGAGTATTGTGAAAAATTAATTAGAATTAGAATGAGCTTTGGGCTCAGTTGAACTCTTCAATTACGCTGTGGTGTTCAGTGAAGGTATTTTGCAATGAAAACTGAATGAAAATGCATGAATGCAGCAAAAACAATACTTGAAATCAGATGCGTGACTGAACTGAGGGATTTACAAAAGAAGCACTAATGATTTTTGCAGGATATTTATGCTAGGACAATAAATTTAAGAGTGCTAACTTTTTTTTACTGATTTTTTATAAAGACTTTTTATGTTCTATTATGAGAAATGCGTTGCTGAAATTCTATTGAAAAAAGTGAAATGCTGTTCTCTGTTGGAAACAGCAAATCGTTTGGAAAACACAGTCACATCCTCTGACATAATGAAAAAGACGAGTGTTTACAGAAAACATGGCAAATCTGGTATCAAGTACTAGGATCATACGCTGACTAACTCATTTAGGCCGATATCAGAAGTCGCCACTTTGTTTTAATATTTTAAATATTTTGTAAAAATATTTTTAAAATATTTGTTAAGGACTAAAGTGCCCAATCTGTATTGTAGGGTCAACATTTCTGTTGGAGCTGGCATCTCCAGACATAAGTCGAAATCTTGGATCTGCTTTCCTTTATTACGAGGTTGAACTATGTAGTTTGCCCCGGATTAGGACCGTCGGTTAGCTGCGAAGGAAAAACAAGAAGGAATTGGAAGGAAGGATATTTGGTCACTTTGGCCTTCCAGTGTTAGTGCACACACTTGTTCCTACCCAACCTAACCTAAAAACTCCCATTTCCCATTTCGATTAAGAATATTTCCCTGTAAAAATGCATATCCTTATATATTTATTTATAACATTTCCTTATAAGAAATAATCTCGACTAGCCTTTTTTCAATGAATTTTCAATATACTTATAAATAAGACAGACATCTACATCTTTCGATAGAATTGTCCGGTAGTGTTTTCTCCAGTTGCAGTTACAGTTGACTTGTCACTTGACGTGTTTTAAGACACGTAAGGTCTTCCTTTACTTGATTCTTCTTATGAAGTCCTTTTTCTAGATGTTCTTCCCTTCGTCGACATGTGCCAAAGTTGATCGTTTTTGTGATCACTACCTGACGTGATGGCTCAAAGAGCTCAAGGACAACATTTGGAGCAAAAAAGGCGACGTGGAGTGCATTTAAGTCCAGAATCGGGCCAAATGGAGTCCATCAAGACAAGCTGTGGTCATTTGAATAATTTTATATCCAGTGACACATCCAGAATTTCAAGTTGGGGGTAGGATGATGTATCTATTTTTGGGCCCAATACAATTTAAAATTTTATTTTCCGGCTATAATTTTGGTAACAAATAGATATTTGGGAGCTTGAATCCTCTGCTTGGTAGTCACATTTATTTTATATGACAGTTTTTTATATGGGTTGTCGTGCTTGCAACTTGTAACACAATCATTCGCTCATTAGGATTATGCGGATTAAAAACCTTTCCGAGTACACTTAACGTTTTATTGTAACCTTGTGAGAGGAATTGGGCTGAACTGAAGTTTAACACTAAAATATCCAAAAGAGTCAAAATGCTCGCTTTAAGAAAAACAATATTCCATAATAAAAACCATAAATAAATAAATAAATGTATTGATAGATAAATAAATAAACAAATAAATAAATAAATAAATCAACAAATTAATGAATAAATAAATAAATTAATTAATTAATAATTTAATAAATTAATAAATAAATAAATAAGTAAATAAATAAATAAATAAATAAATAAATTAATTAATTAATTAATTAATTAAATAATTAATAAATAAATAAATAAATAAATAAATAAATAAATCAATCAATAAATAAATAAATAAATCAATAAATCAATAAATGAATAAATAAATAAATACAAAAATTAATTAATAAATAGCTATGTTAATATCCCATTATTTACTGTAAAGTAGTAACTTTCAAACGCCATTCAAATCTTAAAGAAATTCAAACCGTTCGTTTTTCATTTTAACTATTACTTTTTTCAATTTAAGTTTCAATTTAAGCAGAAAACAAGAAAAAGTCACTTGCTTCGAACCCACCAACCAATCGCCAATCGCTGTTGACTTTCATTCGAAATTTTCTACTTTGCGTATTTTTCATTCTGGTACTTAATCAGCTGCATAGTTTTCCAACTTGAATTATTGCAGCTTGCAAAGTGCGGTTATAGTAGATCGATTTATAGTTCAGTGTTCATTATGTATTTTTAGGAACAGAAACGAGCTTAAATCTATACCCACGCACTGCTTACATATCATTCCAACTCAAATCAGTGTTCTTGGACTCGTTTGCTCCTAAAAATGTAACAACAACAAACGCAACAAATCGAATGAAATTCAATTTAAAATTAAATCAAAGCCAAACAGTGCTTGTAGGTCCATACATACATACATATGTACATTCATATATGCATGCAAATGCCAGGCAAACACACTAATACTCCCACAGCCTCTCGCACACACACACACACTGACATACACGCCTAGGCGCCTGCACTGTATGCAACGACACAGATAACCAGCGTTGCCAAAAAATTAAAACCAACAAAAAAAAACACGATCGGGAAAATGTCGACATTGGCCATGCGACATTTGGCTATTCGCCGCTGTTGACGAGTCGTTGCCGCCTGGCCGCTTGGCCGCCTGTGTTGCATGCATAATAACAGCAACAACGACGACGAGCAGCACCCATGTTGCGCATGTTGTAAGCAACATTTTCGATGTCCACTTGCAGATGTGAACTATGTAAATGTGTATGTAAGTATGTATGTGTGTATGTACTTGCAGATGTATGCACTATATGTATGCAGAATATGAAATGGCCATCACAAATGAGAATTTTCAGAAGCGGAACAGGGGGAGGGGAACAGAATACGAAAATGTAAACTGTTTAGAATATGGGAAATATTTAAAAAAAATCCAAGTATATAAGTGTCTATATACATAATTATGTACCTATATAAATCATAGAAAGTGCCAAGCCTAAGACATCATTCTTGGAATTGAAGTGTTTGTTGTTGTTGTTTTAATTTCTTCACCTGAAGGACCAAGCAACTAGTCGGTTAGTCGACAATAAATCGGCACTGGTTTGAACCAAAACACTTTTGAAAATATAATAATTCGGATTTCGGTTCGGGACGGATGTTAATATAAAAAAATGTCATTGGTTAGATTTTCAGTTCGTTTTAAAGGACAGAAAAGCAGAATCTTTCGGTTCCAAATGGGTTCGGCTTAGAAGTGGTTTTTAGCACTATTGCAGTTAGATTTTTAAAATGACTTTTGATGATCCCAATATGATAAAAATGTGCATATATGACGCCATATTTAAGTCACCATTTTGCATTTTGGAATTCTAGTTCATATGCAACGACTCCAAAAACCGCCGAGATATGCTTTTCGAGTCGATTTGAAACATTTTTGAAGATGCAATTTTGAATACTGAAATTCATACAAAAGTTTCGTTTTCAGTGATCTGGAATTTTCAGCGCTGCTTACATATAAAAAATTAGCTGCACTTACCGATGACCACATAGATGATTTTAAGCATTTAGTCCCATTGAAGCATTTGATATGCATTTGAAACACTGCCCCTCTTTGAGCATTTAGTGTCTATATATAAGGACGCTCCATGCGTTTGGGACAGTCAGTCACCGCAGGCGCTGGAGTGTACTCGTCGGATTAGAACATTTACCACAACACAATATAACAACGCAGTTGGATTTTGTGCCCGCCAGCTGGATGCAGTGCGTGAGTTTTATGCACCAAACCACGAAACTCAAACCTCGAACGACCACACACACACACACTCATGTACGGAACACACATATGAATGCACTATACATAAATATGTATGTAGATGTCTGTCTGTGTGCGTTGGCTTGCTTGCATTTCATATTGGCGCAGCAGTGGTTAGCGCTGACCGGCAGCCAAGTAGCAGCAGCGCGAACCAAGCATCGGTTGCAGTAACTTTTTTAATTTTGACATGCTTTGGCTATGTGTGGAGCTTGATGACCATTCCATGTTTGTGGCGAGACAGCCACTATTGTGGGTTGCTTTATTGAAGGCATTCACGATCTGAATAAATTTGCTAAAGAAAGCCAAGAGAGTTAAATTCGTTGATAACTGATTTACTAAATCTTACCCTGGAACCCTGGAATCGACTTTATTTTTCTGTCAGCCGCAGACTTGCAAGAGACAATTTGGCAGCTCAGGAAGGTAGTTAAAAGACATTTACTTAATTTCTTTCTATATTCATGTTTGACCACATCCTTTAAAAGTTCGTTCACATTCGAATTTTACACAATCTTAACCCTTAAATGCTTAAATCTCAACCCAATTGCCATTGATTGCTGTTGAGTTATAGTAACTAATTTTTTCAATTTAAATTCTATTTTTGTTTTAGACTATTTTACATTTTATGCACAATAAACTAACCAACCGACCGCCCTTCATTGCACAAACATATTCGGCATTAAAGTTGATGGTGGAGGGGTTAGATTTCAAGTTTCGTATCCAAAAATTATTTGGTATGAATGTACACTTTTCTGCGTTTTCATATTTTTTTATATGTTAAGAAATTTCTGACTACATTTTTAGTAACAATGCAGTTGGCAAGTCTGAACCTTCATACAAGTGAAAACTTTTGCAGCAGTGTGGCTTGTGTTATGTTGCGAAATATTTGTTTACATTTCCACTAATAATGGACAATTAAATAATTTATTGAAGCTCGCTTTGGAGTTTTTAAATGATTCATTTCGCTGATTGACTTTCAATGATTGGCACTTAGCACATGAAAGCAGTCACAGGAATCATTCTGCCGAAAATTAACCCTTTCCGTACAGCTTTTTACTGGGGAAAGTTAAAATTTAAAATTTTAAGTTTTAGGCTTCTATGTGGTTATGTTAGCAACATTCCATAAGAAATTTTGAAATTTTTATACTCGGACCCTGTATTTTGGAGTGTTTTTCTATGAGAGCAACCACATCGTTGTGGCTATAATAATTACTTAAACATAAAACTTTTTATGCCTAACGAAAATTTGAATATTTCTTCATATACTTCAGCCAAAGTTTTTTTAAAAAAGGTATCTAAATTGAAAGAAAACGTCAAATTAAAAAAGTTATCTAATTTTGTCTGCTTCTTCTTAATTATTCAGTTTATTAATTTCGTATTTTTCATAAAACTTCAAACTATAAGGAACTAAGGAACAACAAAAATATAGTATCCACAAGTTTTTTTACCTAAAACAGGCACTGAAAAGAGACTATGCCATATGGCATAGAATAACCGAAAGGGTTAAAAAAAAAAATTCTGCCTTACTCGTAAACTGAGTATGAGATCTTAAAGGGTTAAGTTGGAAATTTAGATGAAGATATATGTGAAACGACTTTTTTAATTTTTGTGTTAAAATTTATTTTAAATTGTTAATAAAAAATGTACAATTTTATATAAAATTATCATTATATAAAAAAAAATTTTCTTTATTTTAAATTGTTATACATATAACAAATATACAATTTTATATAAAATTATCGTCAGTTGAAAAATGCTAAATGAAAAATTATGTTGGTGATGCATTTACAAGGAGCTTATTTGCGAGTAAGACCGATTATGATCAGAATTTACACTACAATCGGTTAACAAATGTTTGTCCAATCTTTCGATTCTTGTACAATACTTCTCATCTTCTTCACGTGGATAGCGATAGAAGTAGACGAAGAAGTAGTAGCTCCTCCTCCTCCTCTCTATGAGCTACTTAGGAGAATTCACAACCTCCTCCCTTTCCGACCAATTAACTAACCAGAAAAATAAAGTAACAGAGATACCAGATGTGGGTAAGAGGACATCTCGGTTAAGGACCAAAAAGCTGGCAGATGGTCCAGCTATATTGGAGATCTCATGGAAGGCTCACTGCATCAGAAGAGACTTGACAGGGTTAAGCCTTGTTGATGGCTTTGCCTGCAAACTGTGCTCCAAGGATGCGTGTCTGAGTGAGAGAGTGAGTGACGAAATATCTGCCTTTATTCATAGAAATCTACTAAAATAAGATGTGATATAGTGATTAGGAGGAGGTGGATATCTACGGTAGTTCTCTGGATGACTCATTATTATTTTAACCTAAGTTTTTTTTTAACCCTTTTGACCCCAAAGTTGCCTGAGAGCAACTTCGTCTATTTGTCATCTTATAGCAAAAGCTGCGATTGATTTATGGACTTACTTTAAGTTGGCACCAACAAATTAATATTTTTAGAAGTTTATTCAAAGCAAATTACAAAAATTTTACTGTTATCCCCAAAATAATTTCGAATAATTTGCAGCGATATCAGCAAAAGTTTGTGTTCTAATTGAAGTCTACGAATTGGGCGCGTTTGATCAAAACCATGTTTCTTTAATAATTGTTAAATAAAATCAAAAAGTGATAATTTTGTATTTTTCCATAAATATTAGATAATTTTTCTGTAATTAAAAAAGATTGATACAAAATTTATTTAACCCGTTTTAAGCTAAAATTGTTCAAAAGGAAACTAGCTCTAGAACTCTAACAAAGAGGCGTGGCGACTTCAAATATCGTGTGCACACTTCTTAGGCAAATGTTTCATGATTTAAATACCAAAAAGTAATATCGAGACACAGAATAAAATTCGGGGTCGAAAGGGTTAACCTAAGCTGACCTAATCTAACCCAATCTTTGTACATTTGTGGCTATTCTCGCATGTGATTTTAACCATCGGCGCTGCATGACGTGCTGTCTCAATTAATGTGCGTCTTTGCCAGACTGTGTCTTAGTGTGTGTTTGTGCATCCCATCGAACTGCCAAGAAAATAAAAAGAGCTCAAATGAAAAGAAACAGTCAAAGCGCAAATCAGTGCAGCTTAAGTGCAAGTGCAACATTTTGTACAGCGACGAGCCATTTGGGCAAACGTCGATAATTCTTTGAAAGCAACGACTAATATTGCACTCGCGCTCGGACATTGCGAAGCGCTTTTCAACTTGCCACACAAGACAGCGATAATTCGAGCTAATGGCGGCGAACGCAACCAATGCGCTTGCATCAAAATTTCGCCGCTCACCGCCGCGCATCCGCCGTGCAACATCATTAACATTGCCAGCCGGCAGCCGAGGACCGAGGGCGGTCGAAATCACTCGCTTCATTGAACACCATTTACAGATTTGTTGAACGCAGCCGCCGGCCAAAGTGGCCGCACACTCGCCACCCGATTCGGCTTTTCTGACTCAGCAGCGTTTGCTTTTATCTATTGACATCATTTCTGTACCTATACATACTGCATTTACGTATGTATGTACATATATGCATACAGTGACTGACATTCCAGAACATACAACATTGTGGAATATATTTTGATTATAAATATTCAAATTATTTACATAGATTTATATCAGCCGATAAAGTAACCAAATGAAGGAGAGTAAATATTCAGCCGGACCCCAGAAATAAAACAGTAAAGTAACCATACAGACCAGTAAAGTAACCATACGGACCCCAGAAATAAAACAGTAAAGTAACCATACAGAGAAAGCCAAATACTTAGTTGAATTAGAAAACTGTGTGATCAATAGTAAAGTTTCATATCAGATAATAGAGTAACCATACGAATCTTTCCAGATCTTAAGTCAGTTCCTTAAAATGCCCAACCAACAATAAAATTGTCTGTCAGACAGTAAAGTAACCGTTACGAGGAGACCAAATACAAGGTCGGATCATGCAAAATGTGAGACAAACAGTAATTTTTTATATCAGACAGCAAAGTAACTTAACGGAGGAAGCTAAGTATTGATTCTTATCACAAAAGTGTGCGACCAACAGTGAAATTTCATATCAGACAATAGAGTAACCATACGAATGTTGCTAAAAATGCCTGACCAATAGTAATGTTGTTTGTCAGAAATTAAAGTAACCGTTACGAGGGGACCAAATGCAAGCTCGGATCAACAAAAATATTGAACAAACACTAAAGTTATATATCAGACAGCAAAGTAACCTAATGGAGAAAGCCAAATATTGATTCGTATCACAAAAGTGTGCGACCAAAAGCGAAGTTTTATATCGGACAGTAAAGTAACCATGTGGATTAAATCAAATATTGATCCAGAGGCCAAAAACTAGCGTCTAAAAATAAATTTACATGCTCCACAGTAAAGTAACCATATACAGGAAGCTAAATATTGAGCCGAATAACAAAAATGTACAGCAATCAGCAAAGTTTTACATCAGAAAGTAACCTAACGGAGCAATTGAGTTGAATTTTTATATCAGACAGTAAAGTAACCATGTGGAATAGATCAAATATTGACCCGGGTGCCAAAAATTGACGCCCAACAATAAAGTTTCATACTATCTAGTAAAGTAACCATATAGAGGAAGCCAAATATTGAGTCGGATAACAAGACTGTACAATAAGCAGTAAAGTCTTACATCAGACAGTAAAGTAACCATACGGAGCAAGCCATGTGTTGAATCATATTACAAAATGTGACGACTAACAGGGAAGTTTTTTATCAGACAGTAAAGTAACCATGTGGATTAAAACAAATATTGATCCGAGGGCAACACACTAACGTCCAACAATAAGTTTACATACCCCACGGTAAAGTAACCATATTTAGAAAGCAAATTATTGAGTCGGATCACAAAATTGTACAGCAAGCAGTAAAGTTTTAACATACATCAAACAGTAAAGTAACCATACGGATGAAGTCACATGCTAAGTTGGATCCCAAAAATGTAGAACATACAGTAAAGTTTAAAAAAAGCCGATAAAGTAATCGTGTTGAGGAAAACAAATTCTAAAACTTGACGTTTTATGAGATATTGTATTTTTTAATAGTTTTAATAAATGAGTTGCTAACTTTTAAATAAATCAAATATGTATTTTTATGTAAGAAATCAAAAGTTATAAAAACAATTTTGAATAATTAAATCGTGCTGTACTAATTTGAGTGGCAATCACTGTATGTCAGTTTGTATCTTCCCACCATTTGTTCATCTGCGATTGCCAAATCGGAAGTGATATTTTTCCTGCTGCATCTGCAAGTTGTTTGGTTTGCAACGCACACACATAAAACCCACACCGATGTTTGTGTGTATGTACAATGCACACACACACACACACGCATGACAATTCCTGTACAACAACACTGCCGTCTGCGAAGCCCTTTGCTTCCTTTGATTCTTGGGTGGCGCTGATTTCGATTCCATTGCATCCGCATTTGGTAAACGCATTCTTGCACAGCATCCCCTCGCTTTTCCTCTCTCCATCACTCTTTCTCACTGCTCGCCGCCGAATTAATCCCAATTGGTGGATTTTGGTGCTCTTTTCGAATTATCGCCGTGGTACGTGGTGCAAGCGAACTTTTAAGAAATCGCATTTGCAGTTTCTGTTTGGCATTTTCCGTTGCTTTTCGCGCTCTCCAACCTCCCCTTTTGGCCACGCAGTTGGCTGGCATTGGGTTCGCGTGCACGGACAATACTTTAATTTGTTTCCTGCAAGCAAATGTGCAACAAACGTTGGTTATTTAAATCCTTGCTCCTTGCCAGGGCAAGTTAAACGTTTCGACCGTTTTCGAAATTCGACGAAAACTTACGTTTTATGCTTACGCAGGGAATTAAAGTCAGGGGGATAATTACGAGTTCGAGTTTTCGGTGAAAATTCCCTACCAATAAGAAACGCCCGAAAGCCAGCAAGTGCGAAACTTTGTAGCGCTTGGTGGATATCAAAGCAATCAATTGCACTACAATCCAGGGAATAATTATTTAAAAAAGAAATAAAAATGCACAGTTTCGTTAGAAGTAAATCTTTGGAAATTAGTGTACTTTCAATAACATTTAAAGGACGTGAAATAGTTTTGCAAATGTGGCATAGAAAAGGTTACACTCTGAATCTATTTCAAATTTAGGCACTGGGAGACACAGCTCTTGCTGTCTTATTTGTAGAACAAGAAATCGTAATCACATAACAATTTTCGATAGTGGCGACTAATTGTTTCCAAGCTATTCGATATCAAAAAGCAAAATCATGGGTCTTTTCTTGGTGCCAAAATCTCTTGTCCACCTTCAACAAATATTAACTATGACACTCGCTGGAAAAGCCTTAAAAACCAGGGCTGTTAAATGGTTATGAATCGAGTTGATTTGAAATGGAATCATTCGGCTTTTTGGGTCTTTTAAACTGAGTTGAAAACCGAACTAATGAATTAAAAAATCGGAACGATTTAGGAGACGAGATTTCGGAGATTTGCCAAAGCGGAACTCATAGTGGGAACTTTTTTGTCTCCTTGAAGTTCGTGCCTAGTGTTGTAATCATCGACCTTGTTGCTAATTTTTTTTCCCCTTGTCGGAACGATCTAGCAAGCGCAGCACTCAGACAATTATACGTCCATTTTACTTCGACTTGTTGTTCCCTGTTAATATGCTTTAAATCTACCCGACTTCCGAAGAAACCTTGATAGATCCTGGAGTGCTAAGGAGCCAAGGTGCTCGCTTCATGGCACATCAGTGCTAAACGTCTCAAACCTGATACGAGCGAACGCGGGACAGAGACACAGGAAGTATTCCACCATCTCAACGTCCTCCCCACAGGCAGGACATAGGGCACTGTCAGATATGCCTACCATTTCCATGTGCTTTGCCCATAGAAAATGGCCCATCATTAACCCGACCATCTGCCTGCAGTCCCCTCTGCCTACTGACAGAAGAAACTGTGAGCATCTGTCGGATATGGTGGGAAGCATAAGTTTCGTCCACCTGCAGCCGCTCTCAGACTGCCATGCTCGCTCCTGGATCATAGTGACCCATTCGTTAACAGTGGCTTTGATGGCCGCAGATGGGAGTGGCAGAACAGGCTCAGGGCCGACAAAAGCAGCCTCAGAGCCCATTCTAGCTAAGGAATCTGAGGTCTCGTTACCCGCAACTCCTGCGTGTCCCGGGACCCAGGTGAGTATCAGGCTATTGTATTTTCCGACATAATTAAGCCTGGATTTGCAGGACTTGACTAGCATAGAGGTGGTTAGAGGTCTGTCCAAGGCCATAAGCGCAGCTTGACCGTCACTACAGACACAGATAGACCTGCCTTTCCACCTATTCTCTATGACAAAGTTCATCGCCTCAAGTATCGCATCGCATGCACGATTGTTCCTAATTACTATATCACCCATTATCTTCAACCAATTGTTGTGAGTAATGGTTCATAACTCGTTTTGTTTTATGAACAGTTGTTTAAGGATGCACATCCTTCTATCAGCCACAGACGAACACTGGCACAATCTCTCTCTCACATACGCATCTATGAAACTCAATTGTCGCATAACTCTTTCGGCAAGGTTTAACCGTATCAGGTATCCTCCAAAGTACCTGTACTCTGTTATTAATGCAGTCAGTCATCTAAGAGCTCTTCAATCTAAACTAAAAACTCCTCCGGTTTCGCTGCTCTTTGGCACCTTGAAGGCTGTTCTAGAATGCCTACAGTTTTACTTATTTTCCATCATATCAAGATTATCTAGTCAAATTCAAAACCTTGGGATCAGGTCCTATTTTTCACACTCAGTGAAGAAGCAACACATGACGGATTATCATTTGTGGTCACTTCTAGTAGTCTTACAAGTGCAACAACAACACCACCATCAGTGTCAGTTAGCACTAATGCAAACTGGCGCATCAACAAATAAACTCATCGAAGACACCAACCATCTGTTTTATTCCCCAACAGCTCCTATCTTTTAGCTACGAAACGTAGAGGTCATTCAAACAACACATCTTGGTCGAAACTTTCACCAGGTGTCTCTCCCGGTCGACGATAGATGGCAGTTCATCACCTGGGAATGCAAGCGATAGGTTTATCGCCTAGCGATAGGTTAATCACCTATCCTACAGTTGATCATCCCATTCCATCTATCACGGAGGTCAGCCAACTGTCGACCGGACCCTCTACCTTGACACCCCCTTCTTATAGGGAAGGACACCGATGTTTCAACGACGAACGGATTCACAATGGACCCAATAGGGTCTTGGGGTGGAAGCAGTAGCGGCTTAACGGGGGGGGCGGAGGGGCGGACCGCCCCGGGCCCCGGGCTACGGGGGGCCCCCGAGAGAAGCTTGTATATAAAAATTTAAAGTTTTTCAAAACTGAAACTTGTAAAAAACTATTTGCGCTCCACAATGGTTGTTGAAAGGTTGTTTGTCACTTTTATCAATTGAAAGAGAGAGAGTATCGACAATTGACTTTGAAGTTGGAATAACAAATTCAGTTCAATAAAAGCAATTAAACATCCTTTCTAAATAACAATTGTTTGCAAATTTTCAAAAAATTTTCCCTCGAAGATTGCAATATTACAAATTAGTAACTTAAAATTTTGTGCAAAGTATGCAAATACAAAATTCTAGGTTAAAAATTAAATATCGCAATCTTAGAGTTTGCTTGTAAACTAGTGCGAATTACTTAACCTCATTAAACTTTGTAGACGTCAAACAAATTTACAGTTATTATTATTATTTTTATAATTATTGGTTGGATAACAACACATCGTCCCCTAAATCCGGTTTTCTTCTTTGGTAGACTATTTTACGAAAGCAATTCTATGCTCCTTGTAAGTAAGCTACTGCTACTGGGTTTTATAAAATATTTCTGCACATTTCTAAACTACTCGACACGAAAAATGCACCTAAAAATAAAAGTGTTTTCTAGACTGGAACTTTGAAATAGAATAAAGTTTAGATGTATGAATCTACAGACTGAAATCCAAATCATGTATGTTTTCCCTACCTGACATATTTTGGTCCTGAAACTTCAAAATTGAAAATTTAGTTAAAAGGATGTCTTTCATTTGATACCCATATTTCCATCATTGCACAACCGCATATATTAAAAAAAATTTGAAATGTGTATGTCCTTAAAATTTTAAAGTTTTTTAAAAAGGACTTTGGGCCAGAAAATGAAAAACTGACTATGCCAAATTACTATAAATGATCTCTAGTTTCACGTCTATATCCAAATTTGGATGGGTCTCGGCAAAAAAAATTTTTTTCGCACAGTGTAATAAATGTAAAGTCGGTGGTTTTACTCACTGCATCATAACTCATTTTTTCTTTCAATTCTATTGATGTTAGGCTTAATACTTGCTCAAGTAATATATTTGCTCAAAAAATATATAATAATAATATATCTTTCATCTTAGATTTTAAAACTAGGGGAGATCATCTTTTTATCCATAAAAATTTATTCGAAAATTTATGATTTTTTGGTCAAAAAATTCAATTTTTTACCACTTTCCTTTGTTTCCTTTCCTTTTTCTTCGAAAAACGAGTTTTTTTCCTGCACACAGAGCACATATCTCCTGAAATAATTATCTGATTAACACGAGCTGTCCGTCGTTCAAGAAGAACGTAATACCTTAGGTTTTTTAGTTATATATAGATTGTTCAAATCAGATGAGATTTGGGGAAGTTACTTGTCAGTAACTTCCCCAAATCTTCCCCAAATCCCCAAACTTTTTTGAAAACGCTTCTTTTTTTATTTTCAGTTTTGTGTTCAGCGGCCAAAGTAAGTTTTGAAAACACTTTATCTATGCACGCGATTGGCCCATTTTTTGTCGAGTAGTGTAGGAGTAGTGTCGAGTAGTAGTTAAAATAATGGCCAGATCGTAGTAACGAAGCAAGATTTTCTGTTTTTTTTTTTTAGTTTTAAGATGGCTTTTTGAAACGAGTTTGCTCTCCCAAAAGTTTTCCTAATTTCACGAAAGTTTTTATCAAATTTGGAAAGATTTAGTAAGATTATCTTTTTATCCTTTTTTTCATTTTTGCTTTGGGATTCTATTGCTTTCTTTAAAATTTCAAGCAAATATACGATTCAAAATAATTTGTCCCTTTACTGTCAATGGAATGCATATTTTCAAAAAAAAATTAAAAAGCATAACCGGAAATTCCAGTTATTCGTTTTGTACGCAAACTTATTCTGCACCGTTTGTGGGGGCCCCTCAGCCGTCGCCGCCCCGGGCCCCCGAGCACCTTAAGCCGCCACTGGGTGGAAGTGCACTCTGCACACTACCCTTTTTTAACCTAACTTAACATAACTCCTTCTTAAATAGTCAGAATTGCCTGCTTACCTCGGGCGCATCTGCGGAGTTTTGGGACACATTTAATAGCCAATTTAGAGGTTATTGTCAACTTGTCCCTGCTTAACTTTATTCAAAATAAGGTGGCTGTTTCTGCATGAGGCACTTTTAATGCCTATTTATGGCACAATTCCAATTCCACCAGTTTGAAATGTGTATGCAAGATTGTTTTTCAACGTGTGTTGCAACTCACATTGTTTAGACTTTACCACACGCAGAAATTCTTTTCATTACACAATTGAAAAATAAATTTCAGCTTCGTATTCAGAACGTAGCAATTACTTGGAAAAGAAGAATGGGTCTTTAGAGGATTAAAGAGCATAAATCCTTTTCTGTTCATTGTTCGGAAATGAAAGCAATGAGTTTCATATACACGTACATAGAAATTCAAGTCAAGAATAGTAACATACAAATAGGGCTTTTTCCAAGTGTTCCATGGTGTTCGATCGATGATTTGATGATGCTTTGATATCTTTACGAGTAAAATCCAATATCCCCCTACAACGCAAATATCGGAGATGGTACAGAATCATTCAGTTTAGTATCAGTGAATGTGTTTCCTTTTGTTGCCATCTCGTCTGCTGCTTTGGTCCCGGTTTGTTCGAGAATGGTCTGAAATCCATCAAAAAGAGTAATCACTACCTTTGGTGTCCAATACTTTGCAGGGACTGGCAGCATTTCAATACAAACTGCTTCGATTTCGTTTGTTGTAAAAAGCTGTTAAGACTTTTCAATTTGAAAAACAAACTCAATATTTTGGATTTTCGGTCTTGATTTGAATTGTTTTGTTTTTGTGTTTTTGAATGTGTTTTACTTGTGTGTGTGTGTGTTTTAATTTCCTATGAAATTTGCTCGCCATAGAACCATTTGCCCCGCAGCTTTTCCGCATAAATGTAACCAAAGCTACTTGTGTCCTCGCATGATTGCAGACGTATTTGTACATTCTGCGAATTGCACCAATGCGAGTGGAAATGGTTTGTCAACTTTTCCCCTTAACTTGGCACTATGCTAATTGCAAGCTTTTTTAAGCTGTAAGCTGTAAGTCGCGTTCCAATTAAATAATTTACGCGCGATGTGAAGTTTTAGTTAGCGCCAAAGGGTCTCAGATGAATAATTACTGCGTCGGCAACAAAGAGTCATTATGTATGTACTTGTATGTGTGTAATATATTTTGTGCATGTGTGTTTGTGCATTTCTCGGCATCAAATGCAACACATAGCCACTGTCCAAGAATTACATAATTAGTGCAAAATTGCGCCCATTCATGACTTGAATTGGCATTCTGAAAGAATTAATTTTTTTCGCTTCGCATTATTTGCCCGTTTGTGTGCGTGTGTGTGTGCATGTCTGACCCTTTTGCTTTTGATTTGTATGGCAATCAAAATAGGCGTGTCCTCAGCGCAAAAGTGCATCAATAAACATAATTAAGTAGTTCAATCAGACTTATCGAACAAACCAACAAAGTCACAAAGAACAAAACAAATCGAAAAAAAAAAATCAAATCGAAAAAGGACAACCGGCGCGTCTGAGCCAATGTGGCAAGCATCTTTGCCATTGTGCGTTTTTTTTGTTTCTTTTCCGACCGTTTATTTGTTTGCTTAGTTGTTTGTTGGTCGCCGGATGAAAAGTCGTCTACATGTTTATTCAATTGGCATGGCACGTTGTAGGTGTTGCAACACTGGCAAAGTGCACAAATCACATAAAGCGAAGGCGAGAAAGGGTAAAATAAAAAAAAACAACGGTCGTATTTTTTTAAGCACATTCTGATTGGCCTTGAAAGCAAAAGTCCCCGGCAAGTGTTGTTCGAGGGCCGCGGCGTATTCGATTTAATGTCATCGACTGCTGTTGTTGCCCAATTTTCGATTCAATTACTTGCAGCTGACTTCATACAGTAACCAATTGACAGATTTCCCCAGAACGTGAAAGCTGTACTGCGACATAAAAGTGGCAAACAGGTCGCCAGTAAAATGGGAGCAAAGTGGGTATTGTGCGTTTAATGGTGAAGAATTTTAGTTCGCAGAATTACTGAAATTAGCAACAACTGCTCAATGAAAGGCATTAAAGTCTCTGACAAAATTCAAATACAATATTAAATTTCTCTGGAAGCGTAGTTATTGCGTATGAAGTGAAGGTATGTTGTTTGTATCATCATCATCATCATCATCATCACAAATTAGCATTAAAGACAAATAATGAGTTTTGTTTTAAGCATTTCCATTGGTGAACAAACTTTATGGTGATAATTAGTTATCCTGTGGCAGAGTTCATGAGTGGTATAAGGACATAAATAATGTCAAATATGTTGGCCAACCGAAATCTGTCATATCTGCAAATTTCATTCAAACTGTGCATGAATTAAAGATTATAAAAGATTAGTTAGTGTTTATTGAATTTTTTAAAATTGGTCTTAAGAATATCAATAACATCAATTATTTAAATTTTCAACAACTCAACTCAATATTTGGCCATAAAAAATGTGTGCACGGTTTGTTCTACTTACAAAAGTTGACTGACGCCATCTCAATAGAACATTAAAGCTTTAAGCAAATTTGAAATGAAGATGGCAACCCAGGCATGTCTGACTGATCTCGCAATCACACAGGGGTTCCAAGTCTTCATGAGGAAGTTTGTGGGGATCATTTGCTGAACATTTTGATAACAAGTATTCCAAAATTATTAGCTCTGGAAACTGACCAATTAAAAATACTTACTTAAGCAGATAAAGAGAAGAAAATTACGGTTCATAAGTAACCATCCCGCATCAAGAGATTGACGTTTGAATGGAATCCTCAAGGGTTGGTTGGTTCCAGTGGTGATGTTTCGACATCCGAATACCACTATTTCTGGATTATTCTATATGGAGTACTTCTGGGACTATGTGGCCTTTCTTCTGTACTATATGGCCTTTATATTCAGTCTGAGAGGTTAATGAAAGCGAGTTGCGGTGCACAACCCTCATGGGAGAATGGCACTTGTCTGGTACCCTCCAAGATTAAGGCAGGTTTCTACCTTGTGAGGCCGAGAAAACATGTTTTTTTTGAAAAATTGTTGATGGGAAGGTTTTTAAGATAAACACTGGAAAATTTTTTCAGATGTAGGTATATGTTTATTGTACAAGTAAAAAAAGTTTCAAGATAAAATATGCAAAGGGGGGAGGGGGCCATCGAGCAATGGCGGCAGGACTTCCTTACTCGCGGAAGTCCTGCCGCTGTTTGAGATGACTTGAAACACAAAAATGAAATTTTTTCTTATTCTGTATCCTTTTGTCTATGGCTGGAACTAGGATTTAAAAAAAAAAATGAAAAATGAAGGAAATATGCGATTTTGACTAAAAAACTCAATTTTTACCTACTTTTTTCAATACAAATTTCTATTTTTAATGAGAACAAATAATTATTTCTTGAAGATCCTAGTTCGTGCCATAGCTAAGACCTTGATAAATGACTGTTTAAAATTTCGTAGCTATTGCTCAACTCGTGTGGCCTAAATCACTTCCGCAAGGTCAAAAAATGTAGTTTTGAGAAAAACGCGTTCAAAGTTTTGCTTCAGCGGCTCGGCGCGCTCGACACCGCTACCTGTTTCGATAAATTGCTTCCGTAATTCGAAAGATTTCAACTTCAAATTTTGGGAGCGTATTCTACAATCATGTATTAATCCAAAAATGCATGAAAAAAAAAATCGATTTTTTTGACCGCACAAGGTAGAAACCCCCCTTAAATTACACTGTACAACACAAAAAAAAAATAACAAGGTTCTGACAACGGATTCTGGTAGAGGGGCCAAACAAAATTATACGTGTATCGGCGTTTTGAAAGTTTACGTCTGCATTTTTTTTTTAGGGGGAGTCAAAGTTTCCCCCTTTTTGCACATTCTTATGGTGAATCGGCATACGAAAACCATGTAACCTAAAATTTTAGGTATGTGATGTGTTCAGCAATTTGATGTAAAATATTACGGAGAACATTTTTGTGGAGCATTTTAACCCTGTAGCTCTTATTTGTAAGGGTCAATTTGACCCTTTTTTCTAAAATGCCAAAAATGTCCTGTAAAGCAGGACTTTTTAAGGACAAAATGTACCACGAAAATATTTGCCATAAAATTCTGCTATAGGTCTCTGAATACATTAAAGCTCAGAAATTAACTTGAACGCCAGAATTAAGTCGAAACTGAAAATGTGTTTAAGTGTTTACTTCATACTTATTCAAAACTTTCAAAACGCCGATACACGTATATTTTGTTTTGGTCCTCTCTACCAGAATCCGTTTTCAGAACCTTCTTATTTTAAAAAAATTTTTTTGATTCTGATGTGCAGTGTTATCAAACAACCCAAAAATACTTAAAGGAAGTAAATTCTATGCAAACTAGTTGCTATCGTTGGGGGGGCGGAACAACAGTTCCAACTTTTATCAGATGGAAAAGTCTTGTTGCGGTCCTATGCTTCTAAACTGCGTGAAAAGGGAGACAAATAATTAATCTTTAAAATTTAGAGAAATAAAATGTAAAAAATTTGGACTTTTGGGACCACAATTAAAGCTCGGATATACTTGTATAAGAATCAAAAAGGATTATGACGAGTGTAGGTGCCACTTAATTATAATGAAGCTAAATTGTAATGAAATATTACAAGTGACTAAAATGAATCCCCATGTTCAATTTTCTATACTTTTTGGCCTTGCATGATCCCAAAAATTAAACTTTTTTAAACTAGTTTTATAGAGATGATTCCAAGTGGTTGTAAGTATGAAAGAAGGTCACTAAACCCAGTCAAACTCAACCCGGCGCAATTTTAGTGTATAAAAAATTTATTAAAATTTTTTTTAGATTTTACTTTAATTAGTTTTAAATTTGCATTGCAGAAATGTGCTCATTAAAATGCAAAACTACAGCAAAATTCTTTTGAAATATTTAGAACAGCAGAAAAGGAGTGAAACAAAAGTAAAAAAAAAATTGTATAGTCATTGTGAAGATTAAAAGTGTAAGCGGAAATAAGAAATAAATAAATAATAAAACAAAAGCACTGACTTACGAAAGTATAACAAAAAGCAAATCTACAACAAGAACAAACACATAAAAACACAGAGACACAAACACCATCGAAAGGACAGCGAGCAGCTGCAAAGATTCATCTTCATCAGTCGAGTTTGAGGCGAAACTTGAACCGAAAACTTTTTACAATTGTAATGAAAACATTCCGGCGGGCGATGTTCCGTGTTGGCGGCGAGCAAATAAATGCGCCACACCAAAGGCGACGTGACGGTGGGTGGCGGCCGCGTGAATGGTGGCCGTAATTTGCTAATGTCAGTTCACAAGTCGCCTCGTTCGATGTGGCGTTGACGGCCGGGCAAAATAGACAACAATAACAACTACAACAATAGTAAATGAACTAAAAAAAAAAGCAAACGCAGGCGGCAAATAAAACAAGACGGTTGGTTGGTTTTTATTTGAGTTTTCATTTCCTATGCTTTGTGTTGTTGGCACATTTTGTGTTGCTTTGTATTGCTTTATTTTGCCTTGCGTTGTGTTGGTTTGTTTTAGTCTTAGTACGTTTCGGTATAATGCCGGACGGCGCTTCATTAACGGTCTGTTTGCACAGGTAGGCAACTTTCGCTCGTTGGCGTCAAGCAGAAGAAACTAAATAGGACCAATGCAAACAGCCCAAACGGCCCAACAATGCAAAGAGTGAGCAATAAAAAGTGTGCACACAAAGTGTGTGAGACGACGACCAACAAAAGGAAATCAAATCAAATCACAACAAACGTCACTTCCGCTCGACAGAAGCGGCACGCAAATTCGTTTGGCGTGTGACTGGAACAGCAACGCAGGCACATGGAATCACGGCTGTGCGGTTGTGCGAGGGCGAGCGCCTAAAAATATGCCTTCATGCAGCTATTTAATTTGAAATTCTAATTTCGTCGTTATGCGACCGAAACGGCAGATGGCACGAGCGCAGCGAAATTACAATAGAAAAACCGCAAATGCACAGATCAGAGACAACAACAAAATAACATTTAAAAAGCAATCTTTATTATATTCATTGTACATGGCTGCAACATATGGCGGTGCGGCTGAGAGAGGCCAACGAGCGAGCCTGCTGCATAAATTTGGTTTTATGTATATATGTGTGTGTGTGTGTGTGAGTGACCATACATGCAATGAAGAAAGCTGTATTCGACAGCGAATGCGGTAAGGGGACGTAAAATTGAGCATGGGCCGCTAAAAACCGCTCAAATGTGTGAGTGTGTGTGTGCTGCAGCTGTGTGTAAAACAGCTTAACACCCGCTTGAATAAAATTCCAAAAAGAATGGCACTAATATAAAACAGAGTAGAGCAGCACACGCACCCACACACACACACACACACACGAACACATTCATGCCCAAATCTACACGCAACCAGGAACACAAACATATGCACGGTATGTATGTATGTGAGTGAAGTATGCATGTATGCGCGAGTATATTTACATGCCTACACATGTCGTTTAGTGCGAGAAAAGCAGCAATGCCAAAAACGAGCCAACATCATGGCAAACGTTGCGACATCAACGATGGCACATGCCGCGCCAAACCGCACTGCACCAGTCAGCCGCTCGACCGCAAACACAGCATCAGCGCCTAAGCAATCCAAACCGGCTAAAACGCTGCCAGCATGAAGCAACCTCCAACAAATGTTGTTCGTTGTTATTGTTGTGAATGTTGCAGCGCTATTGTTGTTGCAGTTGTTGTTGTCATTGTTGCTAATGCTGTTGCTTAGTACGCATGTATGTGTGGGTGTGTGTGTGTGTGTGTGTGTGTGTGCTTAAAATTGCTTCGAGTTGCTGTGTGTTGCGCCCAAAAGTATGCTACTTGTTTCACTGATTGTGCCCTGTGCCGACTCGACAATGTTGCCCGTGTGTGAATGTGTGTTAAAGTGTGTGTGTGTGTGTGTGTGCGTCGAGCAATTTATGTACACTCGGCAGCGCATAAGTGGTTTTGTAGTAGTGTATTGTACGCTTTTACAACAACAACAACAACAACAGCCCTTTTCGCCAACAGCGCAAAAGCAACAATGTTGACAATAAAACAACAACCACACAAATAAAAACAAGAAAAATATCCAACAACAACAACGAATGGAATACAAAAAAAAACAAGTGTAACATGAAGCAGCAGCAACAGCAGCACTGACATGACAACGAAAAACAACAATAACAAATAAACAATAACAACAAAACGTGAGCATCGAGCACACGCTGCCACCTGGCAAATGAGCATCAAAATGTTGATTATTTTCATTGTACCGTTGTGTTTGTGTTTGTGTACTGTAGATATTGATAACAATTATTGTGGTTGTTGTTATTTTTGTTCTTGTAGTTGTAGTTGTAGTTGTTGTTGGTACCATCCTGTTGCAGTGCTTGTTAAATATTAATTAAAATCTGTATTTTGGCTCTCATTTGTTATTTCCGCCGAAATGTATGTGCCGCATAACTGCACACATTAACATAAACATTTACATACGACAAGTTTAAACACGAATTATAGGGTAGATGCTGGAAATGTGGCTTCACCTGTAATGGAAATCACTTTGTTTATGATCCTAAGGCTGAAACAGCCAATAGCGCACAATTTTTGTTTCGTTGATTTTGTTGCAGTATGTTTGATGTAAAAAATGCAAAACGTGATGAAAAACAAATTGTTGAAAATATCAAAAAAAATCATGGAAATCATCGAGTCCTAAGAATTGCACAAAACTCCATTTGGAACCACTTGAATAAGGACACAAAAAGAAGCTCGTTGTGTGGGAGAGACACGACTTAATGCAAAAAAACCTCATGGATCGAATTTCTATTTGCGAAACGCTGCTAAATTGCAACAAAATCAACCTATTTGTGACATAGATGGTAACTGATGATGAATAGTGAATCACTATCGAAAAAGTGAAGCGAAAACGGTCGAAAACGGTTACCAAGCCAGAATTGACCGTCAAGAAAGCTTTGCTGTGTGTTTCTACTATTTGTTGCTCCGCTATGGCCAAAAGCACAATTCGGTTCTGTACTGACAACAATTGGATCACTTCAAAAAAGATATCACCCAGAAGCGGCCAATAGGAGAGGAATTGTGCTCCATCAGGTCAATGCCAGGCCCCACACATCAGATCAGACACATCATCACGATGTCAGAGTTGGGTATCCATCACATTTAAGGACTTCCCTAAGTCTTACGCCTTCTACCGGGACGGGTACTAGACAAGGGGCTGGCACCCACACACACACAATACAAAATTGAATCATTGATTCGATTTTACCCAACAAACACTGAACAAAAAAATCTCAAACCTTTGAGAAACCCTTTGATATCAAATTATTTTCCAGCATTATTACAATTTGAAAATGAATATTTTCTCAAAAGTTTCTCAAATATTTGCTATTAACTTGAGTACAACTTGAGAAGAGTCGAGAAAAATTTACATTCACCAAGTTTGATAATTTTGTAATTCTCAATGGGTTTAACTTACGTTTCCCTTAATATGAACTAAATTTTGTACCTTAATAAAATGTTATGTTATGTCACTGGTCTCTGGTCACTGGTTATGTTGCCTTAATATAAAATAAATGAATCTACTGAATGAATCTATGAATCTATCCATAAATGTATCTACTCTGTATTTTTTTTTCACGCTATTGGCAACTGCAATCTATACAAAAGGCGAATTGGATTCCATCCGTTCCGCATGTTTGAGATTCATTTGAGAATTTTAATTTCTCAATTTGAGAATAAAAGCAAATTTCCATATTAAAAATGTGCCTTTTAAGTTAAGAATGCCATAACAGTATATTTCAGATCAATTTGAGAACAAACGTTTGAGATTTGAGAAAGCAATTTCATTCAAATGTACCTCAATTTGAGATTAGTCATTAATGTTTGCTGGGTAGATTCACGATTTTTCCAAAAGTGATGGGTGATGGTGTTAGTCTAGCATCAAATTCATGATCAGCGAACCTAATTTCATAGAAAATTTATAGTCGCATTCACCGATAAGACATTTGTTTCTTTTGTGTGCCGGTATTTTCAACGTAAAAAATATATACAGTGTAATCTCGATAATCCGGACAATTAAAAACCGAACCCCGGTGTCCGGATTACAGAGTCTACAATAGAAATTGAGTGTCCGGATTACAGAGTCTACAATAGAAATTGAGTGTCCGGATAACCGCGTTGTCCGTATTAGCGAGTGTCCGAATTATCGAGATTATAATGTATTGCAAAATAATAGTCAACAATCATTCAACGTAAAAAAAATATGTCCCATTTACAATACAAGGTGCAACCCAAAGTAAACAGGACTTTTATAAAATAAAGAAAACGGATGATTATTTTTGTATTATTCTTTTTATTTATTCAAAATACTCTCCTTCTGCTTCGATACAACGTTTTGCACGGTCCAAAAGCATTTGGAATGAGTGTTTTAGGTCATCGGCCGGCATCGCCTTCAGAATGTTGGTACAAGCCTTTTGGATGTCCTCAACGTCCTTATAACGGGTTCCTTTCATCGGCAAATGCAACTGACCGAATAAGTAGAAGTCACAGGGAGCCATATCAGGCGAATACGGTGAATGATTGATGGTAAAAATGCGATTTTTGGTAAAATAATCGGTCGTAACTAGGGCTCTGTGAGCCGGTGCATTATCATGCAATAAACGCCAACTTCCTTCCTCGCGATATTCTGGCCGAATACGACGAATGCGATGCACCAAACGCTTCAAAACTTCAACATAAAACAAAGCGTTAATTGTTTTTCCCGGTGGAACAAACTCTCGATGAATTATTCCCTTTGAATCGTGAGAGAGAGTTTTGATTTTTGACTTCTTAGGGCGGGTTTTTTTCGGATTTGGCTCATCTGGGTGCTTCCATTCGGCACTTTGGCGCTTTGTTTCGGGATCATATTGAAAGCACCACGTTTCGTCACCGGTTACGATGTTGAACAAGAAATTTGGATCACGTCTGGCTTCCCGAACGATGTCTTTTGCGTGCTCAATTCTCTGCGCTTTTTGGTCGTCGGTTAAAGTGTGCGGAATGAAGCGAGAACACACTTTACGGAGACCCAAATGTTCGGTTAAAATGCGATCAATTGATGTTTTGGAGATGTTCAATTCCATTTCCATCAATTCCAATGATGATTTTGGCTGCATTTTGATAAAATCACGCACAGTTTTGATGGCATCGTCAGTAATCACAAATTTCGACTGGCCGACGTGTTCGTCGTCATTCAAGTCTTCACGACCATTCTTGAATCGATTCAACCACTCATTAACACGGCCACGGGATAAACAATCATCACCATAAACTTGCTTTAACAATTTAAACGTTTCGGTAAAAGTTTTACCAAGTTTAAAACAGAACTTAATATTAGCTCTTTGTTCGATCGACATTCTCGTACCAAAGTTAAAAACATACTGTCACATTGAGCGGGATATTTCGGCGTCTACTAGACCAAATGTCATGAAATTTAGACAGTATGTGAATGAAAGATGTACCTTTCCAACGCATGTCCTCACACATAGATGGCGCCACCAGAAAGGTCCCTATTGCAAAAGTCCTGTTTACTTTGGGACGCACCTTGTAGTAATATATTTCTATTAGAATAGAAATAGAAAAAATATTTCTCACAAAATAAACGTTAATGAGCAACGTAAAAAATATTTTTCTCTCATAACAATTATGCGATGACGGAAAAAATATTTTTCAAAAAATAAACGTTACCGAGCAATGGAAAACATATTTCTTGCTGATAATAGTTATTAGGCAACAGAAAAAAATATTTGTCACGAATAATAGTTACGAAATGGCGAAAAAATTATTTTTGCCCTCATAATAATTATTGTCAAACATTTATAAATATCTCTTAAAAATGGGCAACGTTTTCGAATTGTTAAAAATTCATAACTGTTATTTTGGGTCCCTGATTAAAATAGTTGCCAAAATATGTTTTATTTCCAGTGTTCCCAATACATCATACTTCGCTATCCAAAAATCTGCCAAAAATCCACTAAGGATCCGAAAGGATCCCTAACCTGAAATATTAATCTCCGAAACTTTCTCCTAAACAAATCTTCCTCGTAAAAATTCTCCTAAAACGCCAAGAATCTCCTAAATCTAGAAGGAAGTCTCCTGATCTGGCAACACTAAATAATGACCCAGTAAGATTGAATTGGCTCTGGGCTCTGAGCTGTGGGCAATTCGTAGGATTCGCCTCTTTGGTACCATTCCAAAGTAATTTTGCCGTAATGCCATGTCACCAGATGAGGCCAAAAAGGAACTGAGTCCTTGTGAAGCTGAATTAATGGTAAAACCCGTTTCTGTAAACATTCAGTAACATAAATTTCTTGGTTCATTGTACCACAAATGGCTCTCTTTCAAAGCCGTACTAGCAAATGGCTTTCCAAAGAAGAAATTATATGTACTTGTACAAATTTGTTGAGTTTTTTATTTTAAATTTATTGCCCAGTTTGTTTGCAGTGTAAAATTGGTTTTCTCGAATTTGCTTGAAGTCCGTTTTTACGTAGGACTCGTCGTCCCATACAACACAGTTGAAATTGTGCAAAAATTTATCCAACTGCGGTTTGCATTGCGTTTTGGTGCTGCATTCACTTTGAATGAACGTAATCCAGCTACCTTGCAGTGTTGCCAGGATCTTAAAGACCCACTAGCCATATTTGAACAAGGTGTTGATGTAACAAAAATGCAACCTGGTTGGCCACAGACATTTAAAAAAGCGTAAAATTAAAAATGTCTGTAAAATATTTCCCCCCAAATTTTGGCCCTAAAATATTTATCATAAAATTTCTCCCCAATCCAAACAAATATACGCCAAATCTATGGGAAACCCCTAATCTGGCAACACTGTTGCCTTGTAACTTTTGTACATGTGAATTAAAATCCTGGTTTTGTTCCACTGCTGGCCTTTCTTTTCAATGATAAGAAATCATTGTACCTTTTAATTACAAAAATCACTGATGATTTTGGCAGTTTTAGTTCTTTCATTCGTTAAATATGAGACATGACTGGATTTTGAAGCTTTTTGCGCAAAATTAACTCGCGATCGTGTTTTTTCATTGTGAGCTAAATTAACACTAATCAATTTTGTGCAAAAAGAATGATGCAAAAAGCATTGATAATAAAGTGAGCTTCTTGTATGATGTAAATTTTTGAATTTACCGTTTCAATTGTTTGCGAAAAGCAAAGCACATTTTCGTGCGATCAGTTCTTTTCTTGCACATACTTTAATTTCAAACAAAAACAGTGCATATTTGACCCAAATGGAATCAATCTAACTGATGATAAAGCTTTCAATTTCGTGTACCTAACATAATGATGCTTTTTACTAGAGTTCTTTTTACTAGAGATCTTTTTACTAGAGTTTATATTTTTTTTTAGAAATACAGTTAAATTGCTCAAAACGCAACTAAATTGTTCCAGGGGTGGTTGCAAATAGCCAAAAGTTGCATTTACATATTGTACGGATTTGAAAACATCCATTATTCTGTATAATCACATTTTATTGTGAAAGAGGTGCATTTTATATTTAAAATAGGATAACTTCAGAAACAAAAATATATGTATTTCATTTAAAATAAAATGAGTACAAATACAAATATTTCAGTAAAAAAGAATCAATACAAATTCATATTAATTGGTTTGAAGTAGCTAGTTTTTGTTTGAGACAAACAAATTTGATTTGCTAATCGACAAAATTTCCAAAGAAGTTCGTTAAAATGCAAGGCTACTATGCAAGTTTTTTGTTAAATAATCAGAAATTGTAACCGTTCTGAAAACGCAACCAAAAAATTGCTTTTTTAGAGTAATATAACTTAATATTTAATAATAATTTATTATCTCTGCGACGCGGTTGCGTTTATTGGATAGTTGCGTATTGGGAGATTCAAAACAAAAAATGTGTAATAATTTTTTGTTTTTTATAAATTTTTCAATATAATTATTTTATTGATATGGCAATTATTTGAATGGTGCAAAATGTTTCAATGTATTGTTGCGAAAATTAGTTCTTCCACCTCAACGCAGGCGTATTCGTTTCTCCGGTTTGTGCTAAAAAATTAAACACACTAAAATTCTTCAATGCAGTTCTAAACTAGTATTCAGTCACTAATGGTAAGTAGATAGCTACTTCTAGGAAGAAATTGCTTTGGTCATAAAGTCATAAATTGTGATACTAATTTTTTTTAAGTAAGTTAATAGATAGTTTAATAGAAATAGAAAGTTTAATAGACAGATTAAGATTAATGGATTAGATTGTCAAAAAAGAAATAAACTAAAAGAGAGGGAGAACTTATTTTGGTCATAAAAGCCTATTGTGATACTAATTTTTTTTGGAGTCAAATCTTCTGTAACTTTCAAAACCAATTGAAACTTCTATCGAAGTTTAATAGATAGATTAAGATTAATAGATTAGATTGTCCAAGAAGAAATTATCTAAAAGAGCAATCCACCTCCTAGAGAGTTTAGGACAAGTGCTTAGAAGACGAAAAAGATGCTCTACCTCCCCTCAGTCATGCAACTCCCGAATTAGTCGTTAGAAAACAGTGCCATTCGTTTTACTTGGATACTTATCAGTAGGGATCGGAATTATATGCAAGTGCATATTTTTTTGGAGCTTCCGATTTCAACGGGACCAAGACAGCAACTATTTTTATTGGAAACTATTAAGAATGAGCTAATAGGTATATGCACTGCATATTTTGCATATTTCTGCATTTTTTGCATAGTTTTTGCATATAAATCCGATACCTACTTATCAGACAGTGATACATACGAGAACGTACAGGGACATTGAAGCTTCTTCAAACAATCGAGTCGATTGTACCACACACGACACATGACTGTGTTGCCAGATCAGGAGATTTCCTCCTAGATTTAGGAGATTCTTGGCCTTTTAGGAGAAATTTTAGAAGGAAGAATTGTTTAGGAGATTTATATTTTATGTTAGGGAATTTTTCGGATCCTTAGTGGATTTTTGGGAAATTTTTGGATAACGAAGTATGGTGTATTGGGAACACTGGCAAAAAACATATTTTGGCAACTATTTTAATAGTCAAAGCACCTTATTCTGTTAAAAATTGTTAAGTTTACAAAATGTAAGCTCGTTCCATCTCGGTCTCACTTATTGCTGTCACAATGAAATCTTGCCAAAAACCAGACTTTTTAGTTAATTCATTTGTTTTTATTTGTTAAGTTTTTGTTGTTAAGCTGAAGATGAATTAAAAAAGGCTCCAATAAAAAAAATTATATGGATGTATTTTTATTTTTTTATGAGAAGTTTAATTCCTTTAAAATGACGTACACTATAAAAAAAATTTAGGAGATTTTTTTTAACTTTTGGGAGGAAATGTCAGTATTTTTTAAAGATTTAGGAGAAAGTCATTTCAGGTATCTGGCAACACTGACCCATGAAGAAGTCATGTTATATGTTTTCGCCGATGTTATATGTTAACTCTTAATAGTTTATTTGACTATTCATGGCTCTTTAAGGCAGGTTCTCACCTTGTGGATCCGAAAAAGTGCACTTTTTTAAGGAATTTTTTTTGAGAAAACGGTTAAAGATACAACGCTGTTTTTGGATATGAACACACATTTATTTAGAGAATACAATTTTTCAAATTGAATGAATCAAAAAAGGGGGGGAGGGGGCGTCCATAAGTGGCGGCATGTCGGCGAGGAGGTGTCCCGCTACCGGAAGTGATTTCGTCAAAACCCGTGATCTGAAACACAAAAATCGAACACATTCTTTATGTGTACCGTATTATCTATTGAATGAACTAAGATCATGAATAAAAAATCAAAATTACAAAAGTTATGAGGTTTTGAAAAAAAAATTAAGATTTTCGCATTTTTTTGTTCACTTATTTTTTTAAATAAACAATTTTCAATATTTTTGGCTGATCGTAGTTCGTTTATTAGAAAAAACCCTAAGGAACATTTTTGGTGACGATTGGTTCATTCCAGCGCCTTCAATCACTTCCGTTAGGTCCGAAGATGTGGTTCTCAGAAAAACGCATTTAAAGTTTAAAGCGCGCTCGGCCGGTGCTCGACACTGCTCTATGTAACGGCCTGTAACTTTTGTAATTTTTCAGATTTTGATCTGAAATTTCTGGAGCACATTTTTTAAACATATGTATATCTACACGATAAGGCAAACAAAAAATCGTTTTTTTCCCCCACAAGGTGAGAACCTGCCTTAATGGCCTCTAAGATAACAAGTCCGTCACTGATCTTTTACTTTCAGTACACTTTTTTTTGGTACGCCTTGTTAGCATCACATACCTTAAAATAATTTATAAACATGTATTTGCGTATGTTTGTATGTAAATATTTATGGCTGCATGCCAGTTTACACTGTCGAGTCTAGAAGAAACAAGAACTAAATAGTTTGTGAATTTTATTAGTGGCCGATTATTATCCACTCATTGCGCTATGAATATTCAACACGCTGTGTGCGGTTGTTGCCCCATCAAATGCGCCATGAAATTACGTTTCAGATTTATAATTAACTGGCGGCAACTTAATACTGCCGCAGTTGCTTGCCACACTCCGCTTTCGCATTATGAATGTCGGGCGATAGTCGCTTCTGGTGTGCTCCTCCTCTGGCTGTCTTCTCTATGCTCCTTTGTGCAGCCATGTTTCATTTGGTGCAATTTACTCGCTTCTAAGTAATTTTGTACGCTGCATTTGGCCGAAACCACAAATTATGCAGTCGAGGAAATATGCCAGCAAATTCAGCTAAAGCACGACATGTTGTCGACTGGCCGGCCGCGAACTATCTCACAGAATAGCTGGTAACAAATGTCTGTTCAGCGATAAGTGTTGCAGATATTTCCCACATACACACACATTATGTGGTATTTGGTTATATGGTTGCATGATTTAGGCCTCAATATAATTTGTATCTATTTAATTGGAATCGAATTATTCATGCAAAATGTAGAGCATTTCAATATTCTTAAGAATAATAAATTTGATTCGTTGTGCAGATTATATGCGAGCATATCTAATTTTATGATACTTACATATAGAGTTATAAAAACAACTTTGTGACTTTGAATGTTTGTTACGATTTCGAGGAAATATCACTAAATAGATTTAGGCAAGATTAAAGATAAGAAAAGGCACCAAATAACTTTCTATGTGAATAAACTTTGCACAGGCTTTGCGTGGTTAGCCACAACTACTTGCCACGCCCACTTTACTAAGGTGGTGCTGGACTTGCTGTAAAACGATCATTTGTCACACATTGCTTTCATATTCTCCAATCACGTCCCCCATCGCAACAAACAATAATTGCAATAAATATGTGTGTGTGTGTGTGTGTGTGATGTATGTGTATCCTTTGATACAAATATTAGCTATTTGAGGTTCGCCGCATCTGCCTGTGACGTCCTTTCAAGATTGCGCAATTAACAATTTCGTTGATTAAATTTTCTTGGAATGTTGAAATCGTCTCATCGCCTGAACACATTTAATAAGGTAGCGACACGGCCACACGTATTCAAGATGGCGTCGGCTTCAATCGTCGCAGTGTAGTCAACTACTTGATTACAATGAAAACGGCTGCAACATCATTGCAAGCATATTTTTTTGTGCGTCTCTTCCTCTTTTAAACATTTGTCTATATCCATTGAATCGTTTTACAATAAATAAAACAAATGACAATGTGTTAACATTTTTAGAATTAGTAAATTTTTTACTGAAATACTAATAAATTTGTAATTGTCGAACAAAGCACACCGAATAAGCAAGGAAAATTCCACGAAAAATATCTGTTTTAAAGCAGTGATGTCAATTGCTTTAGTTTTGTCATCTAAGAAATGAAGAATAGTTCTATGTTTGGCGACCGCAACAACTGCTGTCGGTGGTCGTATAGCTGTGCAGTCCGCAAAACAATCACCACCATAGAAATTTGCTGCTTCTATATCTACATTGAGAGATGTCGTCGTGTCGCTGGCGTCGTCTATGTGTTCGAGGCATCAGAGTTTAGTTTAAACGATTCAGCACTTATTTGGTTCCGATATTTCAAGTATACCTTTAAACAGGTATACCTTTGAAGTTGGCAAGGAATTCGTCTACCTTGGCACCGCCATCAACAGCAGCAATGATGTCAGCCTGGAGATAAAGCGAAGGATTACTCTTGCCAACAGGTGCTACTACGGTCTCGGTAGGCAATTGAGAAGTAGAGACCTCTCTCGACCGACAAAACTTGCACTCTATAGGACGCCTATCTAGCCCGTGCTTCTCTATGGCGCTGAAGCATGGACAATGACACGAAATGACATAGCGACCCTTGGAGTGTTCGAGAGGAAGGTACATACTTCGCAAAATCTTCGGCCCTGTACGTGTTGGTGACGACTATCGTGTACGAACCAATAACGAGCTGTATGAGCTGTACATATAAGGACATGGATGTAGCGCAGCGAATTAACATCCAGCCGTATGGACGACGAAGCTCAGGCGAAAAAGGTGTTCGATGCGATGGTTGGAGGTCGACGGCGAAGAGGGAGGCCGTGTCTCCTGTGCAAGGACCAAGTTGAAGAGGCCCTGGTATCTCTTGGTGTGACCAACTGGAGAAGGCGCGCGCGAAGCAGAGGCGCCTGGAGAGAAGTTTTGAGGCAGGCCGTAACCCGATAGCGGGTTTTTATGGCCAGTTAAGTAAGTAAGTAAGAATCACTCGGAACGCTCCGGTATTTTTTAACTCAGATTATTTTTTTTTTAGTACCATATAACTAACATCAACAATTTCAATTTAAAAATTTACCAGTTTTCCCAGCGAACCAAACAAACACTATACACAATTTTAGTTTTCTGAAGTCTTTATTTGCTTTAATTGTATATCATCTTATAGTTGAAAACATAAACTTTTCATATGAATTATATCATCAGTTTAAGTTTTCCTTCTAACAAAAGAACCATTAATAGTGATGTGGAATTTTTCATCTTTTCGCATCAATAAAATATCATTCTTCGATTGTGATGATGGTTTGCTCTATTCGTATGTATGTATGTATGTATGTATGAAATTAGATCTAAGTTCCAATATAAGCCGACTACTTATACCTAAAATGATTCATTATAAATATGTATTTATAATTTTGTCATTAGTGCGATTGCATAATACAATAGAAAACAATAAATCAGGCATTAAAATTAGTTTAATTAATTTAACAAAATATCATAGCGAGCGCATGGACGCGCATAGCTCATAACTTACAAAAATACACAAATCAATCAGATTGTACGCGTCAATCTCGAATCACGGCAGCCGTCTGCGTCAAGAACTATCAATGAGCGCTTGAGTGACCGAGGTGATTCTTGATTAAGGCCGTCACCCTCAAAATGTATCAGCGAATGTAGATTTATTTTAAGTTAATTAAATTTAAGCATTACCTAAGTCGATAAAATTCACTAAAATTGCATTCGAACCGCAGCGATTTCGATTTCGAATCCGCATGCATTAAAAAAAATTTCCTTTCAACAAAAAACGCTATTTTGGCTTAAGTACGACAAAGTAAAATCAAACAAATGCTTGTCAAAATGGAATTTGAGTCTTCGGACGAAGAGTCGACGCGCGCTGGGCGGAACAGGGTTTTCATGGCAGCAGTCGTGGATTGAAGCGACCCATGAAGAGAATCATGCCGGTTGGGTTGTGGCGCACGAAGTAGAGGAACGGCTTGTCGAAGCGCAGTCGCGGAGCGTCGGGCACGCGCGCCTGTCGCGGACGCAACGGCAGCGGCAGTTCCAGATATTTGGGATCGAGCAGATCGTCGTAGAAGCCGCGTCCCAGCACCGAATCGTGCACCAGCGAGCCAAAGTCAATGATCGCCTCGGACGAGTCGAAAGCATCCTCGTCGGTGGCGTCCAGGTCCTTGTTGCGTTTGCGCAGCGGCGGCGCCGGGTACATCTCGACGTGGTGATGATCGGCGATCTTCTCTTCGCCGCATGTGCTGAACGTGTTGATTTGTATCATGTCGGACAGATAGATGTCGCGATTGGAGGAGCCGGTCAGTCCGCGCAGATCGGCAAAGTCCGACTTGAAGAGGCCTTTCAGGCCCATCTTTTGCAGGCCCAGTGAGGCGTTTACGAAGGAGCGGTGCGAGAAGCGCGGCAGCTGCACCTCCATGCCGGGTCGATCCATCAGCGACGTGAGTATGTTGCTCCAGGCGTTTTGACTGAAGGCCTGCTCCACCAGTTCCGTTTCCAAATGGTCCAAGTTGTCCGCAGGCGAGACCGAGCTCTGGTGGCCCGGCATCACGTAGATGGTGCTGACCGTGTCCTGAATGCGTCCGAAGGCGACCACAGTGGCATCCAGTTTCGGCTCGTAGCCGGCAGTGAAGCCGGTCTTGTACAGCACAGCGGGCACTGGCACCAGTCGTCGCTGCCGCACGCTCGGATGCACCTGGAAGAACATTTCGCCGTCGCGTTCGTGTGTCGAACCGTGTCGGCAGTCGGTCTGGAAGAGATTTGCCGAAATAGTGGCAAGCGGTCCGTTGACCCACAAACTGTTGGTGCGCAAGTACTCCAGCACTTTGCCCATTGTGTGGCGTTTCACCAGCAAATTGGTGCGCCGGCGTATCACGTCGTTCACTACGTGGAAGTTCACTTCCTCCACATGGCCCGAGTAGAATTGCTGTGTCTTCTCTTTGAAGAATTGCAAAATTTTACCATTGGCGCGATCGCTGAAGATCTCGCGCACGAACGCCGTCGTCGCAATGTCACTGTCGGTGGCGCGCTCCACGGAGTCGGTGATATTTCGGAACACCAAATGTGGATTAAAGGTCACCATGTCGTCGAGCTTTAGCACGTCGTTCATTTCGCCCGAGGTGCTGCCGCGTGCGCCCAGGAATACCATTGACAACATGGATGTCAGCGCGAATGGCGACATGATCAGACTGCGCGCGGAGCTAATTTTCTCCGATGTGATGGACTTCCAGTAGCTGAAGGCCAACTCATTGCAGAGACTCGTAAAGGCTCGCAAATCCTCGTCCAGCTCAAGTGTCGACGCTTCCAGACCCTTCGAGTAATCGGGACTCGCTTCGAGTTTGACGGGTTGGCGCGTGGCTTGCGTGGAGGCGGCCATCAGGTTGCTTAGAGATGCCGGCCGCATCATTGGCCGCTGTTGAACTGTGTTGGCCGAGTAGGACATGACCTTGGGTGGGTCTGGCTGCTTGTTGTTGGCGACAAATGCGGGCTGCTTGTTGTAGTAGGACACCGGCTTCAAGGTGTTGATGCGTTTGGTGGTTGTGGTTTTGGGCGTTGCGGTGGTAGACAATTTTGGCGCTGTGGTTGTTGTTGTTGGGTGCTGATTGGTGGTCATTGTGAATATGGGTGTGTGATATGCTGTTTCGGAATTATCCTCTTCCGTACTCTCCTTCTCTTCGGCCTGTTGTCCGTAGCTGAGGGCAGGCAACTTAGGTGGCACATGTACATCACCGGTTTCCACGTCTGCTGGCAATTTTGTGGGCTGTGGTAAACTGGGTGGTATTGGTTGCATGTGCTCTGGCTGTGGTGTGGTGTTTTCTTCTGCCTCCTCTTGTTGCACTGTGCTTTGGTTAGTTGAATCCTCAGTCGGTTTTAGCGTTACTTCGCCCAACTTGACGTAAGGATCCTCCTCGGTCGAATCGCTGATGTCGTCCCCGCTGGAAAGTGTAGCCGTCAGTTCTTCCAGCGAGTCCATGTCGGCCTCAATGTTCAGAGTGGTAGTCTCGTACTTCTCCGTGCGGCGTTCAGTACCTTCCATACTTTCGGTTGCGGACTCCCCAGATGCTTCATTGTAAACGGTTTCGCTGTGAAGTTCAGTGGTAGTTGCTGCTGGTTCTGAATTTTCCTTGGAGCTCGAAGTGTCTTCATTTTGTTCGTTGGCCGATGGAACAGCAGTGAATTGTGGCAGCAACTGCGCTGCATTGGTGACGCTATCTTCAGTGCTTGGCGCGTCTTTTTCAGCAGACAGTTTTATGGTCTCCGTTGATTCGGCAGATTTTTGGTTTTCATTACTTGTTGTTGTTGTATCAAGTTGCTCACTTGCTATGGGACTTTCGGTCGGATTGTCCAATAGTTGTGTTATTTGTTCGTTTTTCTGTGTTGACTCTTGCTCCAGGGAAGTCTCATCCTTGACGATTGCGGTTGATTCCTCAGAGTTCTCCAGTTCCAGGCTACTTTTATTGGACTGTGATGTGTTGTCTTTCGACGCTTCTACTGCTGATGTGCTATCGCTAAGTTTGATATTGTCATCACTTTTTTCAGTCGTATTTTGCTCACTGTCGAAATCGCTACCAGTACTCGGGTTTTCCTCATCTTCGGACTCCTTATCCGATATATCGACTTTTTCGGTAGTTTTTTCTTCGGCCGTGGAATCTTCGTGACTTTTGTTTTTCTCCAGAAATACGTCGGCTTCTTCCGAGTTCTTATCTGTTGACTCTGCAGTCACTTCTGTAATTGGTGTTGTATTGGAAATTTCCTCCTCGATCTCGGCCATGTGGTCTGTGGCAGCTGGTATCGGTTCGGTGGTTCTCTCAAAGATTTGCTGTTTCTCAGATTCATATAATGCTTCCTGTCCGTCTTCTTCCTGTTGTTGTTGTGCGTATATTTGTGAGAGTGACAGTATTGGGATCCTAAACGTTGTGGTTTCTTCAAAGGGCATCAGATCTTCAGGCCTCTCAGAAGTATCCTTTAAATATTCATCGCTCTGAATGGGTGCTCCTTCTCTGTGAGATGTGTGAGTTTCGTTAGATTTTTGCGGTTTTAGGTTTGTATCCGCTGAAACTCCTGAGTCTGGTCGATATGCAGAATCAATTTTATGTTCGGTCTTCTGTTCGAGTGGCAGTTCAGTGGCAACAGTTGGTCCGTACATTGCCGAGTTTTGTGATTGCTTATCACTGGTTGCTGCTGTGGATTGCATTGGCTTCAGTAAGAACGAAGCATTTAACTGTGCAAAGTTGGTCAGTCGATTCGAGTCGTCAGCTGTTGGCTTATATGCCTCCTGATTGGTTATCTGATGTAGGACATCGGACATGAGGAACTCCAACTCGTTTCTGGTCTCGTTGGAACTCATGAGCACGTCGGACGGTATCGTATTTGTCCCATCGACTAATGTGGATGCTACTGTTGCTGCTTGCGTCTGGAAGTCGGACATGGTGATTTGGTCGGTTGGTTTTAGCACCTCCATATTAAGGAGCGGCTTGAGATCGGTAACCATTGGTGCAACTTCCGTTGTCTGGTACTCTTCGGCTATCATGTTCTCCACCTTTTGCGGCACCGCCACCGGTATTTTTTGCAGCGGTCGAACATTGTATTCCGTGGACGAGCCGCTATCCTCTTCATTGACATTCAAATCCAATTTATCGGAAATTTCTTCTGTAGTGTCATCATCTTTGCTCTCTTCCGAACTGGTTGTAGTCTCTTCAGGTGGCACCACTGTTGTTGTGATCTCAGTGACAATGGGCTCCTGCACGTCAGCGTAGAGTGGTTCGAACTTCACGACATGTGACTGATCCTCAGTTGTCTTCTCTAGGGGCCCCGTTGTAGCAGGTGCCTCTTCCATTGCGTCTTCGCCGACCGAAGCTGGCTCCTCTGGTGCTTTAGTTGTGGATGTTGTGGTGGGCGGTTTGCTGGTGGCAAAGAATTGCGGCCGCGCTGTTATTAGCACCACCGGTGCGTTATCTTCCTCGCTAATGGTAGTCTCTTCCATGCTGGAGAAGTCAGTGGTGTAGCCTGGTGCGATAATTGGTCGACTAGTGGTACCGTCCTCTTCGACGAGCATGGTGGCCAATGTGCTTTCTCCATAATGGACAGTCATATGGCTGGTTGAAGCCGCGGTGCTGACAGTTGGTGCAACTGTTGACGTTTCAAGCGGTTCTTTCTTCTCGACTATTGCTTCCACTGGTTGAGCATTCGAGATTGGTATGTCGAGTTTCATCGAAGTGTTGGCCTCTTTTGTAGGTTCCACATTTGTCTCTGGTTTCGAAGGTTTTTTCTTGATGTCGTGCTGCAGTGTTTGCATTATTTGATCGAATGAGGTCATGGTGTGAAGGTCTTCAGCCATTTCTTGTTGTTGTTGGTACTGAGGTTGTGGCTGTTGTGGTGGTTTTGTTAGTTGCTGTTGTTGTGGGTATTGTTGTTGCTGTTGTTGCTGAATGATTGGTGATTGTTGCGATGGTTTCTGTTGTTGTTCAGTTTGTTGGTGATGTTGATGATTTTGTTGTTCCTGCTGGTGCTTATGCTGTTGTTGTAACATTGCCAACGAAGGCAGCGGCTGCTTCTTCATTTGACTAAAATCGTCTTCGTCGAAGTGTTCAGAGATTTGTGGCGTGTGTTGCATTGATTCGATGGCGGGCACCGGATAGCCATGCACGTGTTTATGCGGCTTAGGTTGGAAACCAGGGAACACGCTGACAATTAGTGTATTCGCCGTAGTTGTGGTAGTGGTGGGCTCTGGAGTGGGGGTTGTTGGCGCGGGTGTGGTGGTTGTGGGTGCTGGTGTTGTCGTCGTTGGATTTGGTGTTGTGGTCGTTGTTGTCGTTGTACTGGTGGTATGCTTGTTTGGGCGTGGCCGTGGCCGTGGCCGCTTATGGTGGTTGACGCCCTGTTTGTGTATTGTTTGTTGTTGCGTCGTAGGCTCCGCCGTCAAGTCTGTATGATGTTTGTTGTGCTGTGATAGCGGGTGTGGTTGCGGTTGCGGTTGTGGTTGTGTTGGTTGTGGTACGCCTTGTGTCGGTCGCGGCTTGTTATGGGCAACTGGCTTCCGCTTCTCGCCAATCGGATGCGGTTTTCCGCCACCAACATGCGTTGTTGACTGACCAGGTTGGCGCGTGGGCTTCTTCTTCTTCTTTTTAGGTGCTGCAGTCGAAGACGGTGGTGCGGGGGGTGCTACCGTTGTTGTGGTCTCGGGCGCTGGTGTAGTTGTGGTCGTAGTAGTAGTAGTTGTTGTAGTCGTTGTAGTACTCGTAGTCGGCTCCGGCGTGGTTGTTGTTGTTGTGGTAGTTGTAGTAGGTCGCTTCTTTATTTTCTGCTTATTGTGCGGCCCATTCTGCGGTCGTTTCGTTGCTCCCGAGTCGCCATTCGGAGTCTTGTTGCGATGCGGCAACTTGTGATGAATGACCGGTGGACGTTTGCCGTAGGTCTCGTCCAGCTCTGCAGTGTCGGCGCTGGCGTTCACCACCTTCACATCGCTGGTGCCCTGTATGATTTCCTGATTGTTGACAAAAACGCGACGTGTCGTTGTCTCTGGGTGTGCGGGCTCGGGCAGTTTGTGGTAGATTGGTTGCATTTGCAACTGCGTGAAGCCGTCAAAGTTCTGAATATTGGACGCAATATTCTGGTACTGCTGAATGCCCGTGTACACCGATTCGTGCGGTTCTAATTCCTCTTGAACGACCTGCGGCGTCATGGCGGTTGTGGTGGCCGGCGCGCGAGTTGTCGATGGTTTGCGTTTCTGTGCCGGTCGGCGTTTGCTTGGCTTGGGTCGCTTCGTGGTGGACGGAGTCTTTGTCGATGTTTCGACTAGTTCAGAGTCCGGTGTCATTACGATTTGTTGCGGCTTCTGCTGAGGGAATATATCGCCGCCAGTGTTGCCAAAGACTGCTGGCAAAATCATTGACCACGAGGACGACACATCAGGCGTGTCCAGCACGGGCAGTGTGTCCTGCGAGGTATTCTTTGTCGACTCAACCTCTTTGTTGAGCACATCCTGAACGCTGTTTACAATGTCCTGTACGTTTTTCTCGGGATCGCGATCATCAGTGGGCGCCATATGTATAATTGAAGGACCTTCGCCATCGCCGTTGGCAACAATGCTTTGAATTTCCTGCATGGTCATGAGTCGCTTCACCAATTCGCCATTGTCATCGAAGGTATAGAACTCGTAGCGATCGGGATTGAGCAGATCAATGGGGCTGGCCACTTGCAACGATGGCTGCGGCTTTGGCACTTTTTGGCCCAAAGCGTCAGTGAATTCGGGTTCGTTGCCATTCAGGATGACAGAAACGGATGTAACGACACTGAAAGAGAAAAAAGAAATGGATTTGAATTGATGTTTTAGTGGTATCTATGAGCTGAGAGAAACGCGGCATGTGGGAAGTGGGCGCTAATGTCTAAGGAAGCCTTAAGATGACACAAAGACAAGACTTGCTGCCTTTTTTCCCCTTTGGATAGTTTTTCGTCCTGGGCGTTTGATTTCATATGACTAACGACCTGCAGCTATGTTGGAAAATCGTTTAGTGTCATTGTTGTTGGGCAGCTCACATGTGTACTTGGAATGCATTTGCTGCATGTGGCGCAACCATGAAACGACAACGTCGACGACGACCACAACGTTGAGCAAGAATATGAATGGGAAAAAGCCAAATGGTGAAATGTTGCTGCATCATCACACACTATTACCGGCTCGTTCGTGCATGCGGCGCTGCCGGCTCACCAGCCAGTGCGATTATTGAATTTACATATATTGCAGGGGATTTATATGCGCTTTTCGCTTTAGCTGTTTGCCAGCAAGCAATCGGAATTTTCGACTTTGCAAACAGTTGAAAGCAACTAAAGTGAACGAGAGTTGATTGTGTGACATTTGAATTCGGTTGCATTCAATTGAATGCCACAGCAAAGCGTTTGCAATTGCATATCTAATGCAAGTCGGATGGTTTTAGTAGTTTGTGAGAGTATGGGTTTTTAACGAAATCGGATTCACCAATGAAAAGTCTAGAATAGCACTTGAACTTATTGCGTTTTGGATAAAGTTTTGAGTCTGGTGTAGTTATGAGTAAAGTTTTAAGTGAGTATGGATTGCATATGTTTTCATTCG
This sequence comes from Melieria crassipennis, assembly GCA_963668005.1. Taxonomy (NCBI): domain Eukaryota; kingdom Metazoa; phylum Arthropoda; class Insecta; order Diptera; family Ulidiidae; genus Melieria; species Melieria crassipennis. The sequence continues at coordinate 88,894,015 of OY764963.1, read as the reverse complement.
GGTATATAGTTCACTTTGTGAGATAACTGTTGGCTGTAATTCGTTAAAACTTGCAGCTGTTGGGAAAATTCACGACTACAGGAGTTGTGGTTAGCTTTGAAAGATATCATTGAAATGTCTCAACTTACAAGGAATTTCAATAAAACACTCAAATTATGCATGAAATTTGCGAACTAAAGCCGAGTAGTGACAACAATAGTCTAACTTTATACTAATTTCCATTATAAACAATTTCTTTCCAATGAGAGATGTATCACGTTTAACGAGGGCGTCAGTTTTTTCATAATCCTCAATGCACTTGCTGGTTGTTTATACGACTGGAAGACCGCAATACATTTCAGATGCATCACTGCAGAACAATATTTCAAAGCTAACACGGATATCACAGTTAATCTCTCTCTCAAGTATCTTCAAGATATCTTAAAAGATAGTAAGATAGCCTTTCGCAACCAAAATCAATGGTCTTCAAGTCTAATACCCTTTTTTATAGTCTTTCTTATTTGTTTATTCCGTTTTTTTTCTCTTTGATAAGAACAATACGAATTTTTTTATACGAAGATGGTTTCAGGACCTCTCAGGGAACTGGAGCCGGTTGGTACCTGGATAAAGAAACCATGTACTCGTACGCCGTAGAAGAGATATCTACGGTCTTCCAAACGGAGGTCTATGTCATTCTGAATGTGGCCTGCTGGGTAATTTAACAGAAATTGCTAGAAAATCCTTCAAACTACTCAGAAGTGTTGTTAGACACAATCAGCTAACTCTTAGATAGGTTCCAGGACACTCTGGTGTTCTTGGTAACGAAGTAGTCGATAAACTGGCCAATCTGGGATTAGAAGGCAAGGCAATGGAACCAGAGCCAGTAATACCCGTCAGTGCTGCAGAGGTCATACAATGGATCAAGAACTATGTATGCAAGCGGAGTTCATATGGGGAAATGGACCGGAGTTGAATCCTGCAGAATCGCGAAGTGTCTTGTGAAACAAGAAAATCCGGTTTCGTCCAGCGTTCTCGGTAAGCAAGAGGCGCATATTGGGCAACGGTGCATTGAGTACTCTACCTCTCTCCGACCTCCTCAAGTTCCTTCCTCAAAAGAAACCAGGAAGTTCGGAGGGAGTGAGGACCCTTAATTTCTTCCACAACACTCCTCTCCTCTCGGCCCTATCCTTTCCCTTCTTCTATCCTCCCTCATGGGCATAGAACAATGGTCTAAATGCGTGTGTGCTGAGTGCTATGGAAAACTTACAGCCTTCTTTCTCACCCCCACATCACATCACATCTCCTTGCGATATTAATTTTTTAATTTCGATACGAACCAAAGCATTGTATGGAAGTTCCAGGAAGTCGTTCCAGAAATAGAGTGAACCTGGGTATTGCGATGTTGCAGAAGACATTCGATAACACGTGACTCAAAGGAATCTGAGACTTCGCAGAGAGTACATTCCACTTTGCACATATATGTGGCATGACCTAGAAGCGAACTCTACCTGTAATACATTGTTTTAAGGACTTATTCAACGTGGAATGCGTGTGCATCTGTTCGACGAACAGTCCTTCGAGAATGGACAAAAATAAAAAAAAAAAAATATCGCGGATTTTGACGAAAACAGTATCATGTTAAAGGTAATTGTTTAGTTAAGCTGGATCCGAAATATTTTAACGATAAACTGTCTTGATTAGGAGATATAGCTTGTCAAAGTCGGATTTATTTCAAAAAATTGCATGAAGGCGAAAAATGTATTTAGGTGCTTGTATAAAAAAAATGGTAGAAAATTTATTATTGTAGATAGGCCACCAATTTATTTTAATATTAAAAAAACATTGATAGGAGCGGGACCGCTGATCGGCTTTATGTTTAGCATAATTTTTTTTAAGGATTTTCATAAATAAATATTTTTTTTATCAATGGAAATGGAAAATAACCAAATTTAGAAAGGCAATTAAAATCTAAAGGTGTGAACTGGCATAAATCCTTCTTATGACTTTATACATTGCATTGCATCTTCATAGCTGTGTCATCTAATGTTAAGCTTTGCGGATACAAAATAAAAAAATTATTTTCTTTAAGGAACTTCACCGTCCTCTTTCCACCCTTTAAAGGTCGAATTCAGAAAAACGCTGAAATACGTATTTCGTTATTATTTTTTAGTATAGTATATCTAATATATACAATATTTTAAATCAATCCGACCAAAAAAAATGTCCGTCCATATAAGCTTCACCACCCTTTTTCCCCTCTTTCAAGGTTGACGTTTTTAAAATTGCTCCGTTTTAACGGTTGACTTTTTAAAATACAACTATTGACCAAATTTCATTATTATAGCTCCAGCGGTTTGGGCTCGGTGGTGAAAAAGTAATCGGTTACATATGTATATTCGATTTTTTTTAACTAAATACATTTTTTTGTTTTTAAACAAACAATATTTTTGAAGTCAGCAGCTCAAAATGACTTGGAATGCAAATTTTTAGCGAATTTCGAGTACTCTTTCTATTTTTTACCCAATTTTTTATAGAGTCGAAGCACTGTGCGACAGCTCAACTTGTACGGTAGGGTCACAACCCTGAAGGATTTATCATGAAAATAGAAATCTAATCGAAGAATTGCTTGGCGTGGATAGTTTTAAGTAGTAGATAGAAAGTTATTGGGAGAAATCGCTGATTACGGGAGACTTTCTGGTGACTACGCATGAATTTTATGAGCATGAAATGTTCCTATCACTATTTGGTACAATGCTGATGGATAAGGATCAGCCAGTGTCATTGAAGGTTTTCACTTTTTCTAATGAAAACGATAGTGTTCCAGGTTGTCTAGAAACTAGTTGCTCTCTAGTCACCACTGTAAGGGACATGGAGAGGATTTTGTGGAAGAGGTGCTCATAAATTTGAATTAAATTCCATATATAGTATATCATGCAGACTGTAAACTTTAGTCTCCTAGCGCATTTTGTCGCCAAAAATTTCGCAAAGAGGTTCATTGACACCTCAACAGTGCCGTCCATGTAGTTTTAAGTGTCACAGTTTAACCTCTCCAGAGGGTTAAGATGTATAGATATCATTAGGATGATAAAAATAAAAGTAGTAGTAGTAGTAGTCTCTACTTGCTGGTGCCGTTCACACAGTTGGAAGTTCTAAAATTGAGTTCTCTATGAGCATTAAGAAAACTTCTTCGAACTGATTCATTACCGTTGTCTCACTCTCCCATTGGAACTTGTGTACAGTAAATGCACCAGCAGTGAGCAGCTCGTGTTGCATGTTGCTCAACAAATTGTTACCATTTTAATTGGAGCCATAAAATGCATTGCTGCATCCTGGCTGTGAGCATGAAATGCTCTAACATAACATGGCTCGTCCTTAAATTAGATTGCATTAGGCTGAAGTAATGCTTGCATGTTGAGAATCAACTGAAGCTTTATTTGTGTCAGTTTGCCTGTCTGTTTTGGTCTCTAGCACTATTATGTGAGTATGGTATGTGTGTGTATGTGTGTATATATTCAGTTGAGCATATGTTGCTTGCTGCGAAATTAATTTCCGCTACGTTAAATCGCGAAATTTTATGCAACACAGCAACAACAACAACAACAACAACCAACAACAAGGCAGCTAAAATTGCCTGAACTTATCTCAAAGCAACAACAGCATCAACAAGAAGGGAGTTGGAGAGGGGCAGAGCAACAGGAAGCAACAGCGGCAACAGCGGCCTTATGTACGATAAAAACAACAGATGCCGCCGCTGTTTATACTTTATTGTTGTTGTTGCATGCAACTGCGCATTGAAAGTCTACACAGGAAGGCACCGAGGTTTGTATGTATGTGCGCGCGCGCGTTGATGGCACTTTGGCGGATGCGCTCATGCGGGAATTAAGTGCAAAAATGCTCTCCACTGCTCGTCGACTCGCTGCGGTAATGATGCCAACTTGAGCGGTGAATTGCGTTGCGTATGATGCGGCATAAGCGCGCGTCAAAATGTTGCTGCCATAGGCCTGAAATTTATTTTGCCGCCACTGTGTGTGACTATGTGCGACAGGTTGTGTGTGTGTGTGTGCCGGTGTGCCGTTAGATATTCATACATATTGAGCTGAGCCTGGCTTCAAGCAGATATTCGTAATTGTGTTGTTTTCGTAGCGAGTCCAGTTCAGTTTGCAGTCAAATGAAATATGTTATCGCAATATTGCTGTGTTTGTGTGTATGCGAGTACCTGCGACAAATTGTCAACCCATCACTGAAAGTAAGCAAATTTCATTTTCCCCTTCGAGCACTATGAATGCAAAGCAAACGTTGTGCCTTATTGGAAATGTCTGGTGTGTGCTGGACGTTTAGTGCGAAATTAGCAAACGTTTCTCTGGGAATTTGAGTCATTTTTGCCACAAATTTCACTGCATACTAGTTCAAAGAATATTTTTTGGAATATGGTTTTTTGAAATTTTGTCAAAAAGCTGGATATTTGTGATTCTTGCAATGGCAACTACTACAATATGAGATTTGTGAGCCTAAAGCTCTCTGTGTCTGAAAGAAAGACAGATGAGGAAGTATACAAATGTTGAGCGTTACATTCATCGATTGGATTAGGTTATGTCAGGGGGTTGATAAGCACACTAAATTTGTATGCACTAAGTTTAAAATTTAATATTATAAAATTACTTTTAACGTTGGTTGGCGTATAATCGTACAGGAACACAGTCGGCGAATTTGTCCGTTTGCAGGCTCGTCTTAAAGCAAGCCAGAAAATTTGAGAAGTCTTCATTCTGACGAACGATTTGAAGGCCCAATGCAAAGGACATCAGTCAAGCCAAGCACCGAGTTAGCTATTCTTAAAATTGTTGTTAAGCGATCTGTCAATGCTCGACAAGAAGATGCGGACTAAGGACCCTTTCATGACAAGATGAATTTTGCTTAACCCAAATATTTCGGAATTCTTTTTATTCGAATTTTCCTTAACCCTGCTCCTTAATTAGTAGTGATAATTACATGTGGCCAACGATGCTGTCGGAAGGGGCGTGAAACTTATTAGAGACTATAATGACGCGTTGTGCTATACAAAACAAGTTTTGCTGGCTGAATAAAAAATTCACATTTTCTCACAAAAATCTAATGATTTATTCTTAACACTCAATTACGATTGCAATTATATTCAAAGTAGGGAGTTTAGTGGTAGTTAGTTTCGACAATACATTTTGATTTTTGCTTTGTTGACAACGTCACAAATCCGATCGTATGGGAGACGCCCTCTGGTGGTGAGTTTCTGAACCTTCATTAATTTTGTATTTTTTGTACTCAAGAATGTTGGTGATCGCTGAATAAATAATTTAAATCGGTTCAGTAGTTTCCGAGATACGATGTTTTATCGCTTACTTAACTACTACATCTACAAGTGGGGAGCCAATGGCATAGAAAATTGCCAATTTTGTATGGCAGCCCCCTTAAGACTTAGAGATAGCGGGTAGATATGTTTAGAAGAATCATTCGGAAGGGAAAATAAATGGGTGGCGGCCATACATTTGATACATCTGGGGGCAACCTGGGAGCAATGGGAGCCCATTTTATAAAAACGACCATTTTGTATGGGAGCCCCATTAAGGGTTGGAGATAGGGGGTAAGTATGTTTGAAAGAAATGTTCAGTAAGGAAAACTAGAGAATCGGTCATAAATTTTAACCCTCTAAGAGCAACTTCAGACCAGCTGTGGAGCAATTTGTCGAATTTTCCAGCTTTTTTGTGAACTTTGACCTCGATGCGATGCCATTTAGCCCACCCTAGCCCAAACAGTTTTTGGCTCACGCACTTTTTTACCGAACCGCATAAAATGAGAGGTTGCGGAGCATCGAAATCGAAAAATCGTGCACTAAATCCAGTCGGTTGGAGTTAATTTTAAGTAAAGTTGTGACAATTTTTATTTATATTTTCAAATAAATTAATTAATTTCGTATTTTCGAAATTTTTCTTTCATTTCATTGTCATTTAACATTTTAAAATTTAGCAAAATTGTTATAACATGAAAAACGATCAGCAAAATTGGCATAACTTAAAATAATTCAATAACTATTGAATTGAAATATCATCAAAAAAGTCATAAAAAAACTTGTGTAACTTATCCTAGAACATTATTTGTAAGAGTTTTCTACTAAGTAAATGGTCTATACGTTATTTAACTTTTTGAAATATGCAAATGTGGATTACATTATAACTTTAAGTTGGTTTTGGTTAAAAAAATCTATATTTTACTAAGAAATTGAACTCACTGGTTGGATTCCACTCTAACGATAGTAATGCAGGGTTAAATATTTTCTGTGTGATTTAAATTAATTTTTTTAAAATTAATTTTTTGAGTGCATGTTTAGTGCTACCATATGGTCACGCTGGGTGCTACTGGGTTAAGTAGCTGGAACCAATCTTGTCGTGGAATCGATATTGTGGACGAATCTCAAAAGAAATATCAAGAGAGAAGATAATTATTGACTAGAACAAAGTGAAAACATGGACATACACGAAAACATAGTCGCATCCTTTTCATTTGACAAGGAGTTCATCTGTTTCATTGGAATACGAACCTGAAAAATAAATTAAATACACAGCGAACTAAAACTAGTCGTATAAGGAATACAAGTAGAAAGACAACTGATTTCAATTTTTTCACTATCCTTCTCCACCAGTAGCCACTTAGTTGTCTTAAGGTATCATGGCACGTTAGAAAGGGGAATTTTTAATGATTTACAAAATTATTTCTTTTTCAGTTCCTTTTTTTGTAGGTGGAGCTGAAGTCGCGTAGAAAAACAAACACATCCTCCATTGCGGACACTTAATCTCCAGTTTGGCTCGACCGATTTAAAAAAAATTTGTTTAGTTCTTTTTATTAACTTATTTTTTTTACAAGAATCCACCACACTATTGAAGAAACATTTTTAGTTTAAAGTACTTTTTCTGGGACAAAAACGGTGAAAAACGCAGTCAATTTTTTGTCACTTTTTTCAAAAAGCTCCTATCCTTTTATTTTTAGCGTTTTTTTATTTTTCTGGTGAATTCCTGTGTCCGAAAGCTTAATAATTATGAATATTTTTTGTTTTTTTTGTTTTTTGAGACAATATGCTAAAAAAAATATATTTTTTTGTGTTCCTTCCCACCAGACATTTTTTGTTACCGGCAATAAGAAAACGAGTCGCCCCCGGCAACAAATTTATCGCCGGTAATATCGCCAACGTATCGATTTCGTATCACCAGTCGTTCTAAAACGTCCGCCGAAAGCAACTCGCCGTGACGAGTCGTTTTCTTATCGCATATCTAAATACATCATATTGTTTGGAAAATTATCAATATATCAAAAGTCCGTCAGTTTTGGTTGGGATGGAATTTCATTTGCATACAAAGATTCAATGTTGCTCTCATTGTTTTGAGCTTGAATCGATGCTGTTGATCAATGAACCGTCGGCGAATGAATAAACATTTTTTTAAATGCGATCAATCTCACTGAAATATCAGCATATCAATTCGATATTTTAAAGTCCTGGAAAACAACGTGTTTTTGGGACATGTTGCTAATTTGTCGCTGCGGCAATAAATCGGCGAGTCGCCAATTTGTTGCCACTGACGATTGTTGCGTATTTCTCACATTTTGCTTGGTGAGTTAAACCTTCAATATGTATATTGTTAACAAATTTTCAAAAAGATAATAAAGGAGCTGAAAAAAATTCCCCTTTCTAACTTGCCATGATACCTTAAAGCAAAGTCAAAAGTAGTTCTAAAGCGCTTAAAAAACTCTGAGGACTCGCTACTGTTGCTTACACCCACAATCACACACACACACACACATCCATAGACACGCTTACCGTTTCATTCAGCCACTTTCCATTTCAGCAAAACCATTTTTTGCATTTTCATTTGTTTGTGCAAATTTACACTCGTAACCGAACGCGTGAAATCGCGCCAGCGTGTGGTCAGCAATTGCCAAACAGCACAATCGCCGAGTAAGAGGCGACAGGGCGGGAGGGGGAATGAGAACGGCGGCTTGTGTCGCATCTGCCACTCACTTTTTAATGCAACTGTCATTGGCGGTTTTATGCGGCCACGTGTCGTGTGCGCGCCGCCCACAGCCACGCGGCTGCGACCTAATCAAATACACGCTCGGCATTGCAGTGCGTATGCCGGAGGCGTATACGTAATTTCGCATGTTTTGCATATTCATGACGGGCGTCAGCATTGCGCTGCCAGCGGAACTCAACTCGACTGGCGAGCGGCTCCGGACCACCGCAACACATCAAAATGCATATCAGCGCTGCGTGCTGCGTTACATCGATGCGCGAACACACACACACACACACAGACAACGATATATTCAGCGAATTTGGGTAGCATTTGTTGTTGTTGTAGGCTTGGAAGTGGTAGCAGTGCTGGCGAACGGCGCGTGTACTTTGAACTATTTTAGAGAAGATTTACTTCCTGCTTTCAGACTAATCACATGCCGTCACTCTGTCGAAACTACCACAAACAAAATGCGGCTGAGCGAGTAGGTTGGACACCACGGCGAGCAGCAACCAGTGCACAGCCGCATTGTGGCGTTGGCGAAAAACGTTCTGCATGCTTTCTATATGTATGTGTATGTGTGTGTGTGCGTGTGTGCGTGCGTATTGCCACTACCGCTGGTTAACGGGTAACAGTTTGTGCGCGATAGCGTTGATGCGGCTGCCACGTCGGCAATTCGCAGCAGGCATCGCGATAATTATTTCGCTGGCCAAGTTCAGTAGCCGAAATTGGCAGCTAAGCTCTGCATTTCATGCAGATGAATGTCGAAATGACGACGGCACGCAAAATCTGCGAGATTAAATTCCACTGATGCAACGCGCAACGGGTAATTATAGACAGAGAGAGAGAGAGAGGAAAAGTGGCTTAGACTCTACAGAATTTTGACGATTTTTTCTTCTTGATCGGCCTCGATAGCTCAGCGGGTAGCGCGCTGGCTTCTCATACCGAGCGCCCCGGGTTCGATTCCTGGCTTGGGCTGGAAAAAACACTCATCTACTTCTGTCGCTATCCACATGAAGGGAATGAGAATTACAAGAATCGCACAAGTGCGCTCTTGGCAGGCAATGGCAAAACCTCCAAGTGTGAAAGAAAAACTGCCCATCGCCGTTCGGATTCGGCGTTAAACTGTAGGTCCGCTCCCCTCCCTTTCCCCATCCGTTTGAAATGTGTAGTGTATCACATGTTGAAAAAACAGTGTTGCATACGCATTTAAAACGGGTGGAATCTGTGGTATCACAACGGGCCCATTAAGAGGCCTAAGTGTGTCTCATACAGAGGCAGCCACCTCAACCTAACCTAACCTAACCTTCTTCTTGATTCTTGAAAAATTGCATGCACTTGAACGTTTTCGTCGTTGGAGTGAGGAATGAATAGTTAACGCCGACTTTGGACAGCGAACGGCTGCAATGCTTGAAAGAAAGCGAAACTATGCGCCATGGAGTACATGCAGCGAGATACTTTGAAGTACAACTTTGAAACTGTTTAATGTTAAACACAGCAAAGCGGATTGCAAGGAAAATAATTTCGTTAGTACTTTGAGGGAACATAACGTACCTAATAAAAAATAAGAAAAAAGAAAAATAAGAAGGAATGTTGCTGTGATGTGTGACAAAAACTGATTTGTTGACTCTAATAAAATTGAAATGATTGACGGTACTTTTAACAAAACAAATGGTCAAGCATGGCATCACAATGAGTCATCTGTCTCTCTGTGCTTAAGAGGTAACAACTGCAGTAGTCGCAGAAAAATTGTGAAGCTTTACTTGGTGGTATGGAAGAAGGTACACAACTTATTTTCAGAGAGTATGAAATTTTTAAGCAAAGTGGTAGCGACAAATTTTTCACTAGAAAAATCATTCGCTGTTGACAGGAAACTATTCCTACAGTAATTACTTGGTGCCAGCTCCGAAATTGGATTCATAAGAACCCCCTACCAAGCTTCTGGAGCTTCTTGATTGTTCTGATGGAACATAGTTTCTCTCCTATGCACAGTGATTCGACTCCATACAACCGCGGGACAAAATTAGACGGAGTGGTCCGTTCTTCATAAAATTTGGTATACTAGTTAATCATGGTCTGCTGAATTGAAATCTCCATTTTGATTTTCTTAAAATTTCGTAGTTTGGCAATGCCCGAGACTTAAATTTGTGCTTTTCGTAATTTTTGGAAAGCTTTAGCAACAATTCTATTGGTTAGATTTTTCAGATTTTACATTTAATCGGTAACGTCAATATTGATAATTGCGAAAAGTAACAAAAGCTTAGCTTTGCAATAAAAACGATAATAATAGACGTATGTTTTGCTTTTTTGCAGATTTCTCAATTTTTCATGCTGATTGCATACTTTTAGGGATGAAACAGTTAAATTTTGTCGAAAAATAGGTGTTTAGACCACTTTTCAAATTAAATTATTTTCTGAGATCGGAAGATATCGGAGGATGTGTTTACATTATTCGACAAAGAAAGAATGCTTCTTAAAATACAAAAAAATCCAGGCACATACTTTCACATACTTTTTAGATATTTTCCTCTAAGTTTTGCCAATTTTCAGATTTTTAATTTCGAAAAATATTTTAAATTAAAAGTGATGTAAAAGCCTCAGGTTTGCAAATTTTAAGAAAACATTAAAAGTGAAAATGGCCACATCATTTCTTAATCTGTATTGAAAGTTTAAGCAACTTCTTGGTAAACATGTATTTTTACAATTTTTTTTACTCAATAGACTAAAAAACAGAAAACATGTGTTTACATTTTTTTGTGAAAAAAGTTTCAACTTTGAGCCTTAACAAAATTAATTAGTGTGTATGGAAACACACTAATTAATTTTTTGCGCAAATTTTTTGGCGTTTGTTGGAGTTTTACCTTTCAAATTACATACAAATGATAAAATTCTGAGACTATACATTTTTTTAATTTTGTCTATGGAACGAATCTTTCTGGGCGATTTCATCTTTCAAACGCTTCAATTTTTAACAGCACAGGTAGGAATTATAAATTTGGACATATGGTAGCTGCTCATAGTAGATGATTCCCTACTAACCCCATCAACCACACAGCAAAACCCACTTGACTGTCAATCCTGGCTTGATCACCATTTTTTTAAGTAAGTGATCTACTTTTAATTACTTTTGGAAATGGCTGGATTTTCTTGTGATTAAGCAGCCATTCGCTAATGGAAATTCGGTGCGTTAACTCGTGCAGCTTCCATACATCGAGCTTCTTTTTGTCTCCAAGTGGTTATTCAAGTGGTCACAAGCAGTTCCTTTGTGCAATGTTTAGCTCCTGGACAATCGAAACAGTGCTTACATTATGATCGGACTTGAGAATTTCCATGATTTTATCGAAATTTTGGACAGTTGGCCTTCCAATTGACATCAAAATCCCTGGTACAAAAACAACGAAAACAAAATTGCGCCTAATTGGCTCTAAAAGTGTCAGGAATAAAAGACCTTTTCAGGTTCTCAGCCGTCTGACTACTTGCGTTTGCGCTTTTATCAAAGAGACATTTTAATTTAATTTAATTTAGTTAATTATTTCTTTGTCTCGCGCTCAAACAAAACTGTTTGAAAAAATTAAAAAATTGTCTGAGAAGTTTTTCTAGTATAAAATATTTGTTTAACGCCATCTAGCGTAACCCAATTGCACTTATACAATGCCAGGTACATATTACCAAATCCATCTATTGGACAAGTAATGGATTTTGTTTTCCTACACTTTATTGTTTTCCATACCATTCCATTGTAGACTCAAATATAGAATGAATATATATTTATGCAGTTATTCATAGTTAGTATTTCAATCTTGAATCAGCCGCGCTTCAGATTTTCATGTATTAGGCATCCTTTCGTAATTCATTAGATTATTGTTCCTTATACTTGTAACAGAGAATTTCTTCAGAGACCTAAAAGTACTCGTTGTGAAATCTTAAAGTAGTTAAAGTTTCCGTCAAGTAAGAAATTCCCTTCCAAACCTCAACTGCATTTGTCTCATTTGGTTGCATTGAGTCGACAATGAAAGGTTGGCTCAGTAAAGGGTCACTTGGTTGATTACTGGCATCATTTATTTATCATATCGCATGAAAACTTTGTACAATGATTACTGTAAATCTACAAAGAATTTCCCAACTTTTTACTTAGTTTTTATTCTATTCAATTGTATAATATTTTGTGAAACAATTTATACAACATTTTTGTATAACATTTTGCCAATTTAATTAGAAAACCTTCAGCGGCAACAGTTGATCTATAACAATTTCGACTGATTGACAAAGCGAGATGAAAACAAAAGCAAATTTAGTTCAACTAAAGGAGAAGGTAAGACCGACTGTCGTAGATGCTAATTACTCGAATTATGTTGGAAAAATAATAATAAGACTCGCAATACACACCACAAGAAACAACAAAGTGCACGAGTGAAGTGGAAAAAATTATAAAGACTTAAACAAAAAGCAAATCGCCGACCGCGTCGACCTTACCGAAAATCATTTTAATTAAAAATTCAAGTAGCCGTCACTAAGGCTTTTCAATTAAAAATAAATATTAAATGCGCCAACAAGAAGAAGCAACACTCGCACAACAACAATAACGTTTGGGAAAATGGAGCACAACCAATGTGAGTTATTAGGCAGCAAAGCCACCATGAAAGCTCGGGTCGGTACGCTTTAAAAACTCATAAAAGGTCGTCGACAACACAAAATAAAGAACAACAACAATAAATATAAAAACACAAAAATAACAACAACAACAACCACGACAAGAAGAAACTCACCTGGAGCCGATGATTTTCTTTGATGATTCACCGTCCCGGTCGGTGGCGTTGCCGGCATTGGGCTCGTCGTGCGCCAGTGGGCGCTGGGCGTCAGCCGGCCGGTGCGTGTGTGCGACGTGCGTTGGCACAGCGGCCTCATAGACGAAGGTCGGCAGCAGGGGCGCGGTGGCGGAGGTCTTTGTCGCGGCCGCCGCCGCCGCCGCCGATGATGATGTCGTTGAGCTGGTTTGCGATGTGGTCGTGTAAGTAGCTGTGGGCAGCTTAGGCCTCTTCATTGTCGTGGTCGAGGTGGTCGTTGTCGATGCCTCCACCGGTGACGTTAGTTTGGGCAGCTGGGGTGCGGCATAGCCGGTGTTGGTGTCGTCATCGGCGCTCGCCTCAGGGCCCTCGGCTGCGTAATGCGGCGCAGGCTGCTGCACGCGCGCTGTCTGGCCGTGCTGGAGCAGCAGCGCCAGCACTGCCAGCGCTAAGATGTGTAAGCGCATTGCTGTGCTCGGCTGCGGTCGTTTCGTCCTCCGTGCGCACTGCTTCGCGGTGTGTTTTTTTTTTGTTGGGCGCAAGCGGGCTCGAAAATTTCCCTATTATGGTTCGAATTATTATTATAACGATGTCTTGTGTTGACTTTAACTTTGTTGTATATATGATTTTCGCTTTTATTTATTTGTGTTGTTCGTCTCTTGGATTTTTTGTATCCTGATTTTTTGCGTTTTCTTTCAGCTGTTGTGTGAATGTGTGTATTTATTAAAAATTTTAGCAACTTTTATTTCTGTTGCTGCGTTGTTTGCTGTTTGTTCTTGCTGCTTTGCTCTTTGCTTCTCGCACCGCTGTTGGCGTATTTGATGTGGTTCCGTTGTTCTGGTCGCTGCAAAGAAAGCGAGCAATAAGAAGCGGAAAGAGAGGAATTAATTAATGCGTTGTTGGCCTAGTAAAAAGTTAATATTTTTCAGGTAGGCTTGCAAAGAGGTATTTGTGGTGGGACACACCGGGCCCAACACAATTTATGTACTCGACCTCAGTGTGGCACCAATTTGCTGAATTCGAAATTTTCTACATTCTGTGGCAGGCAATGTGTAGATAAGAAGCTATAGTAAACAATTAAATATTGCAAACTAAACTGTTTGAATAGATATTTGATTTTATTATCAGGCGAGTTATTTTATTGAACACTAGTAAGACCGCAAGTTTTCCATACCAACAAAGACTACATATTATATCCGCTGATATCTCGAAAAGTACACATCGGATTTGGCTAATTATAATTGTAGAACCCTAATTGTAGAACTAATTGTAAACCCGATAAAAAAATAAAGATATTTAAAAATGAAAAACTGTCAAAATGACCGCAATGGTTTTTCTTGTGTTAATTATGATGAAAAATTAAAGAGCTTTAACTAATACAATCTTTTATTTTCAAACGAAAAATGCATTCAAAAGTTCAAGTTCCAAGATCAATTATGCTCCATTTTTGACCTTTTTTTTTGTTTGTTTTCTGACGGAGGTGAAAAATCTTCGTAAGATACCAATGCTCCAGCACCAGCATTACGGATTTTTACCGCATAAAAACCACCCCCCGCGTTGGACCCATGTGGCACCCGCCATCCATTTTTGACCTGTCCGCATACAACTGTCAAATAGTCATCTGTTTGACAAATAAGGACTAAAAAGTTTTTAGATAAGTATCGAAGCACATTGCTTTGAAATACGTGGGTGGTCCGATAAGTACTTAGCTTACAAAAGAAAAACGAAAATTTTGGAAAAGTGGCGATTTATTTCTCAACGTAGTCTCCTTTCAACTCGATACACTTGACCCAGCGATGCTCCAACTTCTTTAACACTTCTGAAAAATATGTTATCTGGAGGCCTCCGTGGCGGCGATAACCTCCTCATTCGACTCAAATTTCTGCCCGGCGAGTGACTTTTTCAAGTTTGGAAACAAAAAAAGTCACACGGGGCCAAATCTGGAGAATACGGTGGATGGGGCAGCTGTTCGTAGCCTAATGCGACCAATTTGGCGAATCACCGACCGATATTGCTCTTTTTCCATTTTTCTAATCTCCGCGGACACGTTCGTTTCCATACACGGCCTAAACAAAACTACAAATCCAATATGGCTGAAATTTTGAAAGTAGCCGTCTACGAGGATAGTAAATTTCTCTTACGATAGTGGCACCATCGGGCGGTGGGGCTAAGTACTTATCGAACTGCCCACGTAGTAAAAATTCACTATAAAAAGGATAAAAACAATCTAAAGACGATATTTTATATCACATTTCATATCGTACGAGTATATTTCATCATCAAACTGTCGCATGTTGCGCTGAAACTGGTTAAAGTACACCAGTGGGATTTTTGCGAACGACGCTTCCACCAAATTGGCTTAACCCATTTTCGGCCGCTGGTCGATTTTTCGACCAGCCACTTTGAAGGATAGTAGCTCTGCACTTAGACATTATATCTTTGAACTTTTGATGCAGAAAATAGCTTTGGTCTTTTGGTAACCTCTCGAAATAATAATTTCTTTTAAAAACGATAAACATCTCTAAGTTGGCGAAGGCACGAAAAAAGCATTTTTTTAGTCATATTTTGAATATTCTGAAAAATATATAACCTTTTCAGATTATTGATTTATTATTAATTATTTACGAAGCCTAAAGACCAAATTACCACAATCAATTGATATCCATAAGATTATGAAAATATTTTTACCTCTCAGCACCGCACTTTTCAGTGGTCGAAAAATCGACGATTGGCCAGAAGTCGTCATGTATGTACATATATAAGCCAACAATTGTTTGTTTTCATGCTTGATTATTATTTGACTAAAACTATGTACATATATATTTGTTTTTATTTGAAATTGAATTTTTATTAATTTATAAAAAAAAATTAAAAAAAAAAAACACAAAAAAAAATTAAAAAATATTCTTGATTAAGGTCCTAAATGTAAGTCCTTAAAAGGAATTAAAAAAATATTGGCTATTTCTGGTAGCGGCCGAAAATGGGTTAAGTAGACACATATGTAATTCAAAATAACTGCTTTCATCCATAAACTATTGGAAGATTAAAATAATTGGATCATTATGATGACTCCAGAACGTAGGTAGTAGGATAAAAGAAGAAGCACAGCCGTTTGACGACTAGAGACTCACATAGGCTAGTTTCGCTCATTGTGGTACCTCAGGACTTAGTCCTACTAGATCCCAGGACATAAAATTCAAACCATTGAAACTAGTAAAGATGCGCATCAAGTCACTGAAGTTCACCATTAGAGATATCGTCGATGTTTTTCCAGTAGATGAACCCAATGAGTTTTTAGCAGCAAATTGATCCCATTTCTGGTTCGTCCTTTCAAATTCTGCAAAGTCATTCGTCATATATCTTGGACCTATTTTTAGCTTAGGTGACTGAGGTTACTTCTTTTAAGGCCAAGTAGATCTTAAGTGCGTTTTTATTCCATTTCTGGCTAATCTATCTTGGAACACTGTTTGTAGCGTTAGTCGCCTTTCAACTTGGGGCAAACTGTAAGCAATTGATAGATTACCTGATTCATCAAATTTAGAATTTTGGTCCTGCCATTGCCGTCTAATTTTTACTGGTCTGTGTGACCGAAAATTTAAATTAATTAATTAATTAATTAGGTGTGTGCTGTACTATTCGATAGCTTATCCCAGTCTTGGATATGAATATTCCAGGGTTCTGAAAGCTACTTGGCTGTTAAAGATGTATACAAGGTCCCGTAATGTGGTCTGTAGGTCTAAGTTTACACAACTTTTTCGAGTTTATCTGACTGTATTTCTGGTGTAACTTACTCAATGATGTATTGGAGTCTGAAAGCCAATTAACTGGTCCAAATCTCAAAATATCTTTGTGTTGGTAAAAAATCTATACATTCACACCATACATATAGGTTGTAGGACCCTGTGTTAGAACAATGTTTTGTCTCAAATGTGAAATGAAAGAAAACAATTTATTGATCATGGTTCGGTGACATGATGCATTGACTATAACGTTAGCTCCAGCATTTTATTGAATCAAGTAAGGACCCATATTGGTTTCGACATACAAACCATATCAATTGATAATATTTTCCGAATTTATTGGCTTTTCCATATCTGCAAATGTGAATTTTTGTTACTCCTAAACCTACAAGTTTGATCAAGTTTTTTTAATGAAGCCATTAGGATCTCAAATGGTCGATTTTTACTACCTAATATTTTTGCATGTTTAAATACGTTTTACGGACTCAAGACCAATGTTTAAAAAATATTTGTATAACTTAATGAGTACAGTTTTTTCACAATGAAATGGTTATTTATAATAAATAAAATGTCCATTTGACACCAACAGCTGCTTTAAAAGATTAAATCCATCAAATATTCCATCACACAAAAATTGCCAGAATCTAAAATTTACTACAAATTGTCTACGTCAAGTGAAGAGCGCACTGACAGCCATTTTGTTTGCGAGTTCTATTTTATGCGCACTTCGGCTGTGCTTCGAACTTGCCCGGCGCCAGCATGAATTTGACGCTTTTGATTGACATTTTGTTAATTTTGAACGCTTATGTCAACAGATTTAATTTTTTTCTCTTTACGTCGATTACACAGGCCGACAAGGTTTCAGACCCAGAAACCAAAGTATACTTTTCCGAAGGTTTTTGGTGCGCTGAACAAGAATCCGGCCTCAGAATTGCTCCCTCACCTCTGGTTTCCGAGATATCCTAACCTAAAAGTGCGAAAAACGTGGTTTTTGCCCATATTTGAGGTTATGTAGTATAATGTTCTTGATTTTTACTTTAAAATCTTTTCCGGCATCTTAAAGTACAAACCTTGCCCTTTCAAACGCGCTTTAGTTTGCTCAAATATCTTTTTTTGTCTTTGAGATATCCTATGCTGAAGTTCGGAATACGCACGAATTTCTCAAGTTTCGTACACCTACACGTTTAGTAAAAACAAAGTGTAAAACCACAACTTTTTGAAACGATAGATGTTTTAAGGGTGACAAGACATCGCGAATCCAAAGTACCTATCAGTTTGTGATAATTAATTAGTTTAAACAATTTGTTTAAACAATTTACTGCACAACATACAGTTTTTCTGAAATAAACATCGACATCAGATCCTTTGCGAGAAATACCTTGCGAAAAAAAGATATTTGAGCAAACTAAAGCGCGTTTGAAAGGGCAAGGTTTGTACTTTAAGATGCCGGAAAAGATTTTAAAGTAAAAATCAAGAACATTATACTACATAACCTCAAATATGGGCAAAAACCACGTTTTTCGCACTTTTAGGTTAGGATATCTCGGAAACCAGAGGTGAGGGAGCAATTCTGAGGCCGGATTCTTGTTCAGCGCACCAAAAACCTTCGGAAAAGTATACTTTGGTTTCTGGGTCTGAAATTTGTTCTAATTTTGTCGGCCTGTGTTATTTTCTGTTAGGGCCTTCTCCCCTCTGACTTTGACCAATGAAAATGTCGAGCATTAAATATGCAACAAAAAAAAAAACAATTTTGCAACGAGCTGAAATGCCCTCAACCGATAAAAGCAGTCTTTCAAAATGCATAAAACACAAAGTGAAAAAAGTTGAATAAGAAACTGAAATTTTCTGGTGATTTAACAACATTTCAATTAAGTCAAATTTAATGCGGCCAGATTTGCGGTTATAATTGGTTTTTTGTTTTTTGCATTTGTTCGGCGCAGTGTTTTTATCGATTTTTTCTTTTCTTTCTTTCGTTTATGTACACACACACATATACAATAATTGAGCTTTATTTAGCATTAATTCAAGAACAATTAATTCCCTTAATCGACTTGATTGCTGTAATAAAAGCGATTCGGCCAATAAAGGGGTAAAGAATGATTTGTTTGGGTGTGTGAATGGCTACGGTTAAGCGTGACTTTTAGGAGACCAATTAACGTAAACATCGATTGCACCGATTAAGCGGATTGATTGACTGTTGGCGCCCAAGACTGGCGAAGCGGCCAAAGCAAAAAATAATGACAATTCAATGCAGTCAATGTTATGGTTGGTTGTTGAGTTGTTTGTTTGATTGTTTGACGGTTCGCTGGGCCAGCTACAGTTAGACTGCACTACTGAAGGTTTAAGTAGGTTAATTATTACGAAATTTACTTATGGAAATTATTTAATTGTTTTATAATTAGTTGTATAGAGAATAGTTAACAAAATTGCATATGATGTGAGCTGGAGTCAATTAATTTATTTGTAAATTCAGAGAATTTTTTCAATTAATTAATTAATAAATTGCATTAATTACAATTAATGGTAATCACCTGTTATTGTACTGTATTAATTGCAATAAGTAGCTTATTAGTATTCCATTTTTAGTAAATAATCATTTATCAAATTAACTTATTGCATTAATTTATTTAGTTGCGGTGTTAATTTATAGCATCAATCACTATTTCTAAATAAATTTCATATATTTAACAATTGATTGAAATTGCAATTAGAAATAGAAGATTAATCAGGCAATTGAAAGCTATAATATTTATAATTATGAATTAACTGCATTAATTTATTAATTAACTTATGCAATTAATTGAATTTTTTAGTTAGTTGCTTAAATTAAATAATAATAATAATTAATTAATTACTAATTAACTAAACTAAACTAAATTAATTAATTTAGTTATTTATTTACGCAATTTATTGCATTAATTAAATGATTTAATTAATACCATAAATTAATTAATTGTTAAAAAATACAGTTAGAAACAGAAGAATTGAGGGGCAGTTGATAGGCAATATTTTAATTAATTGATCAACGAATTGCATTATTTAAAGTACATTTTTATTAACTTTAAGTGTTATTTATTATTTTCAGTAACTAGCGAAGTAGTTTGAAGTTTTTTGTAATTAATCAATTTATTAATTAATTAATGTTGTAAACAAATTGAAACGAGAACCAGGCAATAATTTAAAGAAGTGACTAGTTAATTGGAATAATTAAAAGTAATTGTGCTTAAGTATTTAATTAATTTAATAAACTAGTTAATTGATTAAAATTACAGTAAGAAGCAGAAGAATTATATGCAATAATTTAATTGATTGAGCAACGAATCGCATTAGTTAAGATTAACTTTTATTAAGTGTTATTCATTAGTTTCGATAACTAGTTATGTAATTTGAAAATTTTATAATTTACTTTCTATAGAATTTATTAATTACATTAATTAAAAAGTTTATTGAATTTATTAATTAAGTAATGCTATAAATGATTTAAAATTACAACTAGGCCATTATTCAATGAATTAATTAGTTAATTGGAATAATTAAAAGTAATTGTATTTAGCTATTTTTTTTTATTAATTTAATTAATCTTTTAAATCAATAAAATTACAGTTCGGAACAGAAGAATTGGTATGCAATAATTTAATGAATTGGCCAAGGAATTACATTATTTAAAATGTATATTGACTATTAGTGTTATTAATTAGTTTCAATAACTAGTTTAGTAATTTGTGGTAGTTTGTGTGTAGTTTAGTAAGTGTGTCCCATACAGAGACAGCCACTACAACCTACCTAAGTAATTGTAATTTTTGAATTTAACTATTTATGAAATCAATTAATTTGAATAATTTTTTTTAAATTAATTTTAATTTTTGAATTTAACTATTTATGAAATTAATTAATTTTAATAGGTAACAAATTTATTTAATTGCTTACTTAATTAATGTTGTAAATGAACTAAAATTAAAATTAGAACAAGTAAATAATTCAATTAGTTGATTAATTAATCGAAATAATTACAAGTAATTATTTAACTATAATTTTAATATTTTTATTAAATCAAATAAATGTTAATTTAAAGTAATGTAAGAATTTATTCAAATAAATAAAATTAAAACAATCAAAATTTGATCTAGTCAATAATTTAATTAGTTGATTAATTAATTGCAATAATTATAACTAGTTAGTTAACTACAATTGAAATATTTTAATATTTTTATTAAATCAACAAATTTTTAATTCTAAGTTATTTAAGAATTTATTGAAATTAATAAATGAGTTATTTGATTAACTCCATTAATAAAATAATTAAAATAAAACTAAAAATTTAAGAATTGAAACAAATCGACAAGCAAATGCCCTGATTTAAATATTTAAATAGGGGTCGAAATGACTACAAAACTCTCATGGAATATGTTTTTATAAAACGTAAAAGTGATTTTTAGAAATGTGAATAGAAAACTCGTAATCGTATGTGTCGCCTGCCACTGATTTGTAGCTAGAATGCCCTGGCGAATCGATCTAGTCATATCTGTCTGTTCGTCTGTCAACCGGGAGATACAAACGATTAGAAAATGTATCAAAATTTGGTTTGAATTTTGCTAAAACTTTCACTAAGAACTGGTTAAAAAATTCACATAATCCGTGAAATTCAAAGCTGAGTTGCCATACTCATACAAAGTGTCTACTGGAGCAAATGTGAAAATATTTTTTTGGTAATCAGGAATTTATTTTTAATTTTTAGATTACCTTCGGTTGACAGAAGAGCGTGCAACGAAATCTATGCTCAGGCATTGACGGGTTAAATATCTTCCACATGCGGACCTGAATTCAATTGGCCGCTGACCTTTGCGTCTTTCGTTCGACTTCGCATTTCGCCGCATTACCGCAAAACGTCGACGGTATTTGCGTGTATCAAAGCATGTGTTAGTTTGTGTATGTGTGTGTGCGCATGGATTTAATTCGGGCGCAGCAAAATGGCGCTGTTGCAGCGGCGCCTGCATTCCGCGGCCGTAATTAGTGCACTCACCTCAAAAGGCTGCAGCACTCGGAAGCGCTACTTTCGGCGGCTGCTGTGGCGCTGCCAATCTCGGTTGCAGGCTCCGATTGCAGGAGCGCACTGCGTAATTATGCTAATAATGCGATGCGCGGCGCGTGCGGCGTGTCTGCCGCGTCGTCGTAATTGCGCTTAATTGCCCGCTCAACGCGCCGTAAGTGGCAGCTGAGCATTTCGTTTTAGCATTTGTGCGGCTGCTGCGGTGCGGCGCACACAGAAGCCGACAGTGCCGAAAGCCGCCAAAGCCGACAGGATGCCGCGCATTTTCTTAAACACATAAACACTCGCCAAGGCAGATATTTGTGTTTGCGTGTGTGTGTGTGTGTGCGTGTGCGGCCAACATGCGGAAACTTTTCGAGCGCAGACTCGCAAAAAGTTTTGCTGAATTTGCTTACATTGTGCCAACGCAAGGGGAAACAACCAAAAGACAAAAAATGGAGTTTGATTTTTTTGGGCGCGCTTAATGCTGATTTGCAAGAAAGCAATGAGGCCTATTTTGTTGGCAACAGTGGTGGTGGTGCTGGCGGAAGTGATGTGGGGCGGTCTGGTGTGTTGAAGTGTGAAATGAAAAAGTTTCTTGTGCCGTATGTGTTGTGCAAGTGAAACGAGTGGCAGTAAAGTTAGGGTTACCAGGTGAAAAGTTGACTTGGCAAGACAATGGTTGAAAGCAAAGAACAAATATCTTCAAATGAAAAAAAATTTATACAAAAACGTATAAATAAATACAAGTTGCGTTCAGTCATTGTTGGCTTCTCCAGACTGCGAAAAAAACTGTTATTTGTGGATTAATAAGAAAAAAATCCAAAATATTTTTTATTATGGGATTTTTAAAATATATATAAAAATCACTGTTATTAAAAGTTAAAAGTAAAAAAAATAACTGTTAAACATTGATTTTTATAATAAAACTTATAACCAGGGAAAGGATTTTGAGGACCTAAAATCTATAAAAAAGGCAAAATAAGATAGCAAAAAAGGCACGGAAAGGTACTAAAAACTGCCAAAAAGGCAAAAAAAGGCACTAAAAACGGCATAAAAAGGCAAAATAGGGCATTAAAAACTGTTGAAAAGGCAAAAACAGGCATTTAAAAATAAGAAAAAATACTAGAAAATCTAAAAAAAGGAGAAACGTGATATGTATTTTTTAATAATTTTATTTCATCTGACGTATGCAACATACAATATTTATACCTCGTTTTTTGTAAACGAAAAGGAACATCAAGGTTTTCAAATATAGTTTAAAAACTAAAACTAAGATATTTTAATTGAAATGTAGGCACATATTTTAAATTCATATTTTAACTTCTCATATAAAAGCATAAAAGCCGTACTTGTATCACATTTGGCATGTTTTTTTCTTTAAATTTTCCACTGCACAACAAAAAATAACGGCTTAGGAATGATCAAATCAATGTGAAAACATCGATAAGTTAACGAAATTGCAATGTTGCCACTTAATTTTTTTTTAGTTTAAAGGTATTTTTGCGAAACAAAAGGGGGAAAATATTAAAAACGAAATAAAAATAAAAAGGCGCTCGACAAATCTTGAAAAAGGCTTTTTGTGGCATTTATATGTAAAAGAGGCACTAAAAAATGCATTTATGGGTGAAAAAGGCAAAAAAAGGCAAAATAAAAGTGATATATTTCTAATCAGGAGGACCTAATTCGTGCACATTTTCAATCAGAAATGCTCTATCTAGCAGCAAACAAAAAAGGCAATTTCCACAAAATCCTTTCCCTGCTTATAACTGTTACGGTCCCTGTTGAAACTACATTCAGATACCTTTCGTGTGGAAGAGGCTTTAGGAAAATGGAAGTTATCCTTCATGCATGGACTTTTACAAAGTACATTAGCCTACCTTACTCAACCGTACTATCTGTCTTGTTGCTATTTCTGCCAGTGAGATATGTGAGTTGATGATTCGTTGTCAAGAAAGTGCATTGTGTAAGACTTTGTTTGGTTTTTCTTATTTTTACTATTAAATTTTATTTTGTTTCCTCAACGCAACTGTTCTCGTCGATGTGTCAATCCAGAAGACCGGAATACTTTTAATTTCAGCATATTTAATATGCTTAACTGTGTTGTTTTTGTACTGAATTTAATTGTTTTTGTTTTTAAATAATAGATTTATGTATATGTGTTTGAAACTAAATTTTTGTTTGACAAATTTATTTTGGACCAATTGTGGTTTGGGGAAAAAAATTCTTAGTGGCAACACTGGACCGGATATCGCGTCCTTCATCCTGTAGTTGCCACATCGCCGCACAACCTCAATAGGACAGAGTTGTAGTTTGAGGAGATCAGTGCAGGGTTACATTCGATAAGAGAGTTGCCATATTCGCAAAAATTGATAAGCAAGTTGTCGGGTATGTTGAATAGTTTATTTAGTATGCAACAATGGCCGAAATCAATGCGTATCCAACTGTTGGTGGTATAGTCTCACTGCAGAGAGAGCTGCAATCTGTTTTCCAAAAAAAGATCAATGCAAAGGAAGTGGAGTTATGTCTCCCCTTTCCTCACAGACCTGGCTTGCGCGGCGAAGGTCGAAATCTCGAATCTGCTCTCCTTCATTAAGAGGTCGAACTGGTTTCCCCTTGACTGAGACTATTGGTTAGCTCCAGAACACCATAAGAAGGGATTCACAATGGGCCATTTTGGCCTCCGAGTGGAAGTGCGGTCCTGCCGCACACACCCTTCCCTACCTAACCTAACCTATGTCTCCCCTTTAGATGACGTATGTAGAATGGTATCAGTTGTAATGAGTGGAATGGGTGAATCATTCACCCATCCATAGTGACTCTCCAAATTCGCTACTTTCTACACATACTAACACGTTTCCTATTGACATTTTCTTCTCGAACGAAAATTGCTTCTACATTTCAAAACTTTTATTCAGTAAGTTTTTTTTTTACAAAAGTTGTAATGTGCGAACCAGAAGCTTTCAATAAATGAAAATGTTGTGAAATTGTTAAACAAAGGAGAAATATATGTCTTTTTGTCTCTTCTAGGACACCTACTGGCAACCCTAAGAGAAAAAAAAATTAAAAAAAATAAAAACAAAAGAAAAAGATAAACACAATTTGAATGCCACAAATCGAAATATTTCAATTTCAAGAGAGATTTATGTGTGCCAAAAAGCACTCTAATGAATTCGGATATATTTGTTTTTGTAGCCAAATGAGGGATTACCTTATCCGCATGAATTGTGCATGTCAAACATTTTGCACTCCCACCTGTTGGCAATTCAATGTTCAGTTCGAGCTGATAGCGGCACAAATGTAAATGAAATCCGATCCGGTTTATTGCTTTAGGATGTGTGTAATCATCATTTTCCATTAAACGTGACCGTACTTTGCCATTAAAGTAGGCAATGCCAGTTGAAATCAGCAACGAAAGTTTACCAAATTTGCAGTTGTTTGCAATTTTAATTGTTTTTTTAAGCATCAGAACAGCAATTCAGTGGAACATTGCCAAAAACCTGAAGGGCTAGTTTGAAAGGGTTTTCATGTTCAAAGTATTGCAATTTTCATTTCCTCTACAATTTCTTACCTATCTCATTGGAGAAGATTTTTCTTTTGAATTATTGCTTTTGAGTAATTAATTTCATATTTAGTTTGGTTCACTAAAATCGTATTTAACCAAATAAAACAATTTTTCATTCCAACAATATTCGTTTAAAGCGTTTAAAATTTCCCAAAACATCCAATTAACTTTATTCAAATCCATTTCATAAATTGCTGCCGTTAATATTTGACCCTTTTTGTTTCACGGACAAACGTCGAAGCTCAAATACGACCGCACAGCATTGCCCGCCACTTAATGGAGTTGCTTATGTGACAGCCGCCGCACTTTACTGTCGCATCTCATGCATATTTCCATTTATTTTCACAACAACAAACCATTGACACGTACCCGAAATGAATGGCGGGCCATCTAGACCGCAACAACAAAAATCACAGCTTCTCAATGCGATTGTCGGTTTGTGTGGCGGCACCGAAAGGACCGTGAAAGACAACCGAAAATAAGTGCATAAACAAAAACCCCAGAAAGGAACGAGGAGCGGCAGAAAACGACTCGGCACGACCAAAGAGCAACCGCACGAATTTTGACAAGTTGGGCTTTCAGCTGTCATTGTGGTATTTGGGATGTTAGTCCCGACGCCGATATTAACATATTGTTTTGCATTTAATACCTAAATGGCAACAAATACATGCAGAGCGCAAGTGTGTGTGTGTGTGTGTGTGTGTGAGAAAAGGATTCGCCAATAAAATTTGACGTCTTGCAATGGATAGGCAAAAGCATATCTATATGGAAATCGTTGATCGCTGTGCTTTCTTTCGTCCTCGATTGCGGTTTTACGCATTATGTGAGATCCATGAAAAAATAGAGTTGCAAGAAATGTTTTCAAGTGTGTCATGTTGTTTTTGTATTAAGTGTAATATGGTTAATTCATTTTTAGAAATAGTGACCTGAAATGTAGCAATGACTGAGTGAGTACTTTTCACACAAGTTCGACTTTTAGACATACTAGCTCTGATCCCGTGCGCTTCGCTGCCCCATGAAAGACATTTAATCGAGGGTGCCATTCCCTTTCGAAAGAAGAGGCTAGAATATCAAAAAATTGTGGACTAAATCGTATCATTTGTATAATATTTTTCACCTAAATTATGCACCTCAACTGATAGTTGGAATCCCTCCACAGTCTTTCCACAGACAATAATAACGGTAGAGCTCTCTCTTTCTTTATTTTATTCTGCTCTGCTTCTCTGCTCGCCAATCTACATTTTCCCAATTTTCTTTGCACAAAAAAATTTTCTAAAACAAATAAACCCTATTGACAAATACTTTTTCGCTTAAGTTCCCAACCATTGAAATCGAGTTAAACGAGTTTTCGGCACAATACAACACTTGACAGTGATTAGTCCTTGACACGTTTTCGCGCCCAAATCACTTCTGAAACTATCCTTTCAAAATGTCACCAACACTTTTATCGTTCGTCGTAATGCACAGAAGACAAAAGAAGAAAAACAAACTTGACAATTGATTTGTAACAGCAAATTACAAATGTCAACGGGTGATTTTGTGAAATTTTACAACAACGACAGAGTGTGACACATTCAGATGTAAATGAAGACAAATACAAAAGCCGACGATTGCGTCAAGCACCGTGCGACAAGCGGCGGTCAGATCGATACGCTGCCAGAGAGTGCTATGACAATTGGACGACATTGAAAGTCAAGCAGGCAAACACACACTCGCGCACACAGAGCGCCACCCATTCATATGGAGACAATTAAAGGCATTGACTGGGGAAACTAAATGAAATGACAGGACACACTCAACAATGGTGACAATGCGAAATGCGGGTTCGCACATGTGTGGCAAGTGACAAAGTAGAGACAAATCAAACCGCTCGCTTCCATATGCAAATGTCAGACAAATGAAGAGCTCAATTGATGGGTGCAGCTCTGAAGCGGCTATGACGAGGGCGATTGCGCGAGAGGGGTTAAGCGTGGAGGATGATGGCGGTGTGTCTTGAGTAGTGAGAGCAAAAGAATATTTTTGATGAGGTAGCGATGGTGGAATTTGGTTGTAGAATTCGATTTTGATTTTAAATGTAAATTGATATTAATAGATTCTAGAAAAAAGTTTGACTTTTACAGATGAATTGAGAACTTTTCTTGCAAACTAAGAAATTGTAAGGATAACATAACAAATAGTGTTGGGTAATAGTTGTAGTACGAGTAGTGAGTACAAAGTTTTCAAAAGAATCGAAGGAGGCTAGAAAAGATAAATTTTCATATTTTAATTTAAAAAATCAATTAAACATCTCATATTTAAATTTCGTTCTGCAGACTACTTCAAACTCACACATTACGTAGAATTATTTTTAATTTAAAAATTTCAACTTTAATACCAAACAGTCACTATGAATACTCTTTTTTTTAATATTCTTTTCACATTTATTTATTGTGGAAAATTGACTACCATAAAATCAAACCCAATTGGGACCATTCGAAATCCCATTTTTGGTACTTTTGATGCCAGCGAACATGGCTGCACTATTGGCTGGAATTGTCCAAAATCTAATAGAACATTAAAAACAGTTTGAAACAAGGTGTCAAGATGGCTTTATTCAAAAACAAACAAATAAACAGTCGCAACTACCATTTGGGAGTGTCACGTATTGAGTTCTTGGGGAAGCCATACAGCCGAGTTAGTTGGGTGTCTGGACGTGTCCGAGATCGCATAGAAATGAATGTGTGCCACAGTTTTGCCTGTGAAAGTTTCAAATTAAATTGATAAATTTGGGCAGCAAATAAATTAAGTTTGGTCCGGTCAAAGGAAATACTTAGACAAACACGTGCGAGAAGTGAAAGATTGTGGTGAAATAATTATTAGTAGAGATTTTTGATACATAAGAATAGTAAATAATTTAAAAAACATGCACACACAATTGGGAAGTAAAAGAGTGTGTTTAACCCTTTCGGTTATTCTATGCCATATGGCATAGTCTCTTTTCAGTGCCTGTTTTAGGTAAAAAAACTTGTGGATACTATATTTTTGTTATTCCTTAGAATAGTTTGAAGTTCTAGGAAAAATACGAAATTAATAAACTGAATAATTAAGTTGAGAGAAGAGAAGTATACACGTTTTTTAATGGTATATCTTGAAATAGCAAAGGAAGAAGAAGCAGAAAAAATTAGATAACTTTTTTAATTTGACGTTTTCTTTCAATTTAGATACTTTTTTAAAAAAATTTTGGCTGAAGTAAATGAAGAAATATTCAAATTTTCGTTATGCATAAACATTTTTATGTTTAAGTAATTATTACAGCCACAACGATGTGGTTGCTCTCATAGAAAAACGCTCTAAAATACAGGGTCCGAGTATAAAAATTTAAAAATTTCTTATGGATTGTTGCTAATATTACCACATAGAAGCCTAAAACGTAAAATTTAAAATTTTCACTTTCCCCAGTAAAAAGCTGTACCGAAAGGGTTAAAATAATTGTTTGTAAAATTATAAATGATTGTTCTGTATAAGAAATATCCACGAGCGGATTATATTACAAAGGTTGGCAGATGGGTAGGAGTGGCTGCCCCAAGGCGGTGCGCACTTAGGTCATATGACCTAATATATATAATATATATGTAAGTAGAGTCCGACTGATTCCCACTTTTTTGGCCGATGTCGATTAATCGGTCGTAGGGGCGACAACCGGCTGTTGCCGATGCTGATTCCAATGAAGATAGAATAAAACTAATAGATTCAATCAATCTATTATTTTACAAAAATATGTTTAACGAGCAATAAAAAATAAAAATGATTAATAATAAAAATTGAGTGTGCTAGTTTTAAAGAATTACAAAAACTGAAAAAAATTCAATTAAATTAAAAACTAAAAATTAAAAATTAAAATAAAAATTTAAAATTGAAAATTAAAAAATTAAAAATTTAAAATTAAGAATGAAAAATTAAAAATTAAAAATTAAAAATTAAAAATTAAAAAGTAAAAATTAAAAAAAATAAAAAATTAAAAATTAAAAATAAAAAGTAAAAATTAAAAATAAAAAGTAAAAATTAAAAATTAAAAATTAAAAATTAAAAATTAAAAACTAAAAACTAAAAACTAAAAACTAAAAACTAAAAACTAAAAACTAAAAACTAAAAATTAAAAATTAAAAATTAAAAGTTAAAAATTAAAAATTAAAAATTAAAAATTAAAAATTAAAAATTAAAAATTAAAAATTAAAAATTAAAAATTAAAAATTAAAAATTGAAAATTAAAAATTAAAAATTAAAAATTAAAAATTAAAAATTAAAAATTAAAAATTAAAAATTAAAAATTAAAAATTAAAAATTAAAAATTAAAAATTACAAATTACAAATTAAAAATTAAAAATTAAATATTAAAAATTAAAAATTAAAAATTAAAAATTAAAAATTAAAAATTTAAAATTTAAAATTTAAAATTTAAAATTTAAAATTTAAAATTTAAAATTTAAAATTTAAAATTTAAAATTTAAAATTTAAAATTTAAAATTAAAAATTAAAAATTAAAAATTAAAAATTAAAAATTAAAAATTAAAAATTAAAAATTAAAAATTAAAAATTAAAAATTAAAAATTAAAAATTAAAAATTAAGAATTAAAAATTAAAAATTGAAAATTAAAAATTAAAAATTAAAAATTAAAAATTAAAAATTAAATATTAAAAATTAAAAATTAAAAATTAAAAATTAAAAATTAAAAATTAAAAATTAAAAATTAAAAATGATAAATTAAAAATTAAAAATTTAATTTAAAAAATTAAAATTAAACATAAAAAAAAAAATTAAAATTCAAAAAAAAAAATTAAAAATTAAATTCAAAATTAATTTAAAAAAATTAAAAATAAAAATGAAAGAAAATGGGCCGATGTGGCATTAGATACAAATTTGTGTGGCCGATACTAGCCGATGCTGATTGATCGGTTGGAGTCTATATATAAGTTTCTAAATTGAACTGGTTGAATATTTTTGTTAAACTGTACAGTATTCCCCGGTTATATGCAATCCATTTATAAGAATTCCCCTTTTAAAATATCGAAAGTGTTGCATTTTCTCTTTGAAATGTAAATATTTTTTCATTAAAACCACTTTTTGCTTGTGAGCACAAAATTTTGTACATTAACTTCTATGCTTTTATCTGGGGAATACTGTACTTATATTTATACTACTCATACTACACTACAAACTTTACTTGGAATTATAGAACTGTAGTGATTTGCAATCTACAGTGAAGGTAACCTGAACTCTCGTTCCTTATTTGAAAGTTCCTTATTGAAAGTTCCTTATTTGAAAGTTTCGCTATCAAAGTGCTGATAAGACTATGTTTAAGAATTGATATCAAGTCCAACTTTGCTAAAAAGCATACAAATCATTTGCTGAATGGTCGACGCGTAACTTTCGAAATGAATTTTTTCGTGTGACAAAAGCCAAAAACACAGCTTTAGTAAAATACTTTTCTTTGCAAGAGAACAAATTTAAAAAATTCTAAACAAAAAATCAAACAAGTGTGAAAACTATTGTGGAATCGTAGTGTAAAAACTTGTGCACAAAACAAAGACAACAACAAAACAGTTGAATGAATAAAATAAAGTGCAGAGTGAAAGGTATCAACAAATGTGAAAAGAAACACAAAAACCCAAGCACCGAGACATAGAAATCCAACGCAAACAACACAAACATCAGCGCACAACAAAACCGGAGTAAGCAAAAGTTGAAACGAAGAAGAAGAAGCAGCAGCAGCAGAAGTATTACACAATCGAGTGCTGGATTTAGCGCCAACCGAAATACTTTCATGAAATTTATACGCCACATGCACCAAAGTTCTCAGTTCACACTCACAATTGTCGATATAAACAACGATGGCTTAAAGGATTCCGCCCAATGCCGCTGAACTCCCCTCGGCACATTCGAGATGGCAGCGTGTTTGCGGAAGGAAGCCGCACGGAGTGTTAGTCGACATTTACACCCCGATGCTGTTTCCGCTGCCGACAGGACGATGGCTGTGTGAGTGTTGTTGCTGGCCGTATTGGGGCCGCGCAACTTTATCGATGTGCGCTCACTTCGATTGCGCATCGTTTCGGCGCCGCCAAGCAGCGAAACGCCACTTTGGCCGTGGCGGCGCTGCGCTTTGATGCTTCGCGACTGCTGGCCTGTTGTGCTCGGCAGCGGACGAGCGCACCGAAATCCCCCAATGTAACCTCAGGATACCCATAAGATGTAATTTCGCTTGTGTACATTTTCGACTTTCGTGTGCTGCAAATTGCCAGCGCCGGCGCTTCCTCGGCCACCACACACACACACACAAACTGCGTCGCATCGCTCTGGTCCCTTTTGGTGAAATCGTTCCGGAAGATTTGCTTTTTTCGATTTTTCATGGGCACACAGTTTTTTTTTGTTTTTTTACTTCAAACTGCAAAGCAAGTTCTTTCCTTCCGGTCATTCTGCCCGGCACTGCGCTCTTTGTCCTATCGCTGCCAGCCTCACTTTTCTCCACTGATTTGTAATTTCTTTCTCTTTTTGTAATGTGAATTTCATTTTTCGTTTGAACCTACCGACTCCAGCATGGCCGTCCGCAAAACGGCCAAACCATTGCTCCACCCACCCCCCTCGCACAATGTGCCCTTTCGGTTTCAGCCCCTCTCGGCGCCTTTGTTTATACCTTTCATGTTACGATTTCCTATTTGGCGGCTTCGGTGTGTACGTTTTCTGTTTAGGCCACTTAAATTTACCGTTATATTCCAATCACGTTCGCATCTGTGCGCCGAGCTCAAGTTCGTGTCTTAAAGTATCTACTTGAGGTCCTGGTGCTGTCAGTTTCACACTGATTCGCATTCGTACTCGCATTCCTAGGACAAGGCTTTCTTTTCCCCATTCTGCTTCTTGTTCATTTTTTTCTTCTTCTTCTTCTTCTTCTTCTTGTTCTTGGTCGTCTTCATTTCACTTGCAATCGTGTGCTGTTTTTGATGCTTATCAATGCCGCAGTCGCTGCTTACGTACTCGACTCATGCAAGCAGCGCAGCAAATGTCTGTCTGTCGATGGCGTTAAGGCGTCTCGCTCCTTTGCCTCGTACTGTTCTGTGTTCTTCTATTTATCTGCTATGGCATTGTTTTTGATTTTATTGTGTGCCCACATCGTAATACAAACACGCACACACACACACAATCGGATTGTTGCTGCTGACTGTTGTTGTGGTTGGTGCCATTGGTAGCTGGTTGGTTTAAGTGTGCTACCAAAGTTCACATACTTCACCCATTTATTTTCATATTATACAAAACAAATCTACCGCTTTCTGGTATATTTATATTTTGACAGCATCTACATCACTGTATGCACAGTGGGCAAGTGAACCCTTTGATGGGTTGATCCATTTTACATGATCTGGTGTTGTCAGAAAGCGCAAGTTTTATGAAAAATAGGGAACCGAATAATGGTTTTACCTGGGTTGAATACTGCGCGTTAGTTTTATTTAAAATCAGAACTGGTATTTTCAATTTTTTTATATACACTAGTCAGATAAAGTTTGCGTACAGGCAAGTCAAAATTATGTTATCATAAATTTTGACTTCAAAAATTTGTTCTCTGTTTACCAAAACTTATCCACATTATTCATATATCCCTGAATTGCACTTTTTGATGTGTTTTAGATGGATTAGAACAATAATTTTCCATATATTCGTATTTACTGACAATATACTCACAAAACGGTGCAGAATAAGTTTGCGTACAAAACTAATTACGGGAATTTCCAGTTATGTTTTTAATTTTTATTTGGAAATTTGTATTCCATTGAACAGTAAACGGACTTGTAAATTATTTTTAATCATATATGTGCTTAAAATTATATAGAACCCAAGCGAAAAAAAATAAAAATGGATAAAAGGATAATCGTACTAAATCTTTCCCAAACTGACAACAAATTTCGTGAAATTAGAGAAACTTATGGAAGAGCACATTCGTCATTTTGAAAAGGCATCTTAAATTTCGAAAAAACCAGAAATTCTTGCTTCTTTGCTACGATCTGGCCATTTTCTTAAGCTACCCAAGGCTTGGGTCCCATGCAATAGGTTTAGATTGTTTTGCGATCAGTGCATCATAATCTTAGGCTAGTTCAATCCAATATCTTCAGAAATGTACAGAAATATTTTATAAAACCCAGTAGCAGTGCCTTTATAAGAAAAGTCATGAAAAAGACATTTTTCCCCTACATAACAGCATGTAAGAAGCCCATATTTAGCTTACTTACAAGGAGCACAGAATTTCTTTCGTGAAAGAGTCTATTGAAGAGCCTAGAAACCCGAATTTCCGGGACTATGTGTTGTTATCTATGGAGTAGGAAGATTTATTATTCTATGATAATGGTTTGGCATATTTGGCATTAAAAGGCATCAACTAATTTGAAGAGGATTCAGTTAATAACAAAAATCTGATATTAACAGTGAAGCATAGCATATGTGGGGTTATGGCATGGGGCTGCATGTCAGGACAAGGAGTGAGCAGGCTGTTTTTTTTATTCAGAAATGCTTCCGAGGGGTTATTTACATATTCTAAAAGCTTATGTAAGCCAAGGTTTCCAAACTTTGGATCAGGTTCCAAAATTTCTTTTCAACTTTACGATGACCTTAAGGCGCAATGTATACGATGTGAAGCTATCTTTCCTATTAACTGGCTCAAAAAGTTGAAAAAGTTCGTCCCTAGTCAACTAACGTGCATTTAATTAAATATATAAAGGTTTACTTGAACCCTGAGCCCATATATGTAATACTTCTATATTGGCAGTAAGCTCAAGGTACATTCGCCAACATCACAGTACAGCAATAGTGAAATGTGAGCGAGAAAGCGTATAAGCGAATGTACCTTGACAGCTGTCAAAAGTGGCAAAAATTCAGGTGCGTTCAGGCGGGAAAAAAATTGACGGGAAAAAAATAAAAATTTGTCCAAATTAACTGAAAATAGTACATTTTTCTTCAACCGCCCCTGGAGCAGTTTGACAGTTGTTCATGGGTAGAAGTGCTCATGTATACACGTACTATATAGAAATACATTCACAAAATTTCGTGTTTTCTGTCTCATCGCTTGTCTCCCTTTGATTTTCGAATGCAAACACATTGTGAAGATAGGTTGCTACCAATATAGAAGTATTACATATATGCCTGAGCCCAACAACACTCCATCTTCAAAGATATAGTAAGCAAATATAACAATTCAAGGATATATCAAAAAACAGCTGAAAAAACACCGAATTTAATAAAATTTATGTCGAAACTTCTGCAGGAAGTTCCAATAAGAGAAGCATATCCAAAAAGTTATTCATTTTTGGACAAAACTTAGTTTAAATTAAATTTTTGCTACATAACCTTATCTTGTACGCAAACTTTTTCTGAGGGGAATTCATAACACATTTTGTTTTTAGCCCTTCTTTTACAATTTGGTCAAGTTTTTATTATTATTATCTTAATAGAATAAAAGAAAAAAGTTTATGGAAAAAATAAAAAATATTTCGTTTTTGAAAAATTACTTTAAGTGATTTATTTTTCATATGAAAAAACTATATACCCCTTGTACGCAAACTTATTCTGACTAGTGTACATACTTATATAACAATTTCAGTACAAATTTACAAATGTCCTACTTCCTCCATATATTCTTTAATTTTGTTATTATGAAAACTTATAAAATCAATTAAAATTCCATCTGACATGTTTCTCACATATTCACTGCCTTCCTGGACCACTGTGCTCACAGCATCCTGCACAGCTGCCGGCCTGCAACCTAAGTAATACTGTGTGACTGGTGGACCTGTGCCAAGCCCTCATCGGCCCGAGTACACTTCACTCCCGCTCCTGCAGCGCATGCAGCATGCAAACATGGCGCCGCAATAATTTCGGCCCTCAATGCGAATGACAACGCAGTGCGCCACTATGTCTGTGTATGTGTGTGTGCGTGCGTTTGAGTGAATGTTTCATATTTTAGCAGCATTTGCGCCGCTGTCACTTTCAGTTTCCAATTATTTTTCATTTGCACGTGGCATATGTGACTTTCATGACTGTTTAAGGTTTGCGCGCACATCCGCTGACCCCGCTGCCGCTGTCGCTTTTGTGTCCTCCGCCAGCTCACTCCCGCTCGTTGCCCACCAACCGACTGCATACATATGTATGTACGTACGTATTATTCCTTATGACGTTTGCGTGTCTCGCGCAAATCCTTTTGCGCTGCAAGTCCAGCTGGAAATCGAAACATTGCACGCATGTGGAAGTGGAAGATGGAAAAATTTGTTTGGCGACAGCGCAGCGCCCAGAAGCAACGCATAAACAAGTCAAAACACGTGTACCCCATTTCTGCTGCGATGCTTTTTGTTGGGCTTTTGTTTTTTTTTCGTATTGTTATCTTTCCTGATTTTGGTGCTTTGTGTGCTGTCAGCGTTACGATCGTTGCTGATGAGCGAGATTAGCCAACAAACAATGCACGAAGCGCACTTAATCCTTGACGGCGCAGCCATAGCGAAAACTTTATGCAATAACAAAAAATAAAAAGAAAAATAGAAAACGTAAAGGAAAATGGACGGCGCACAGCAAAGGAAATCGTCATCAGCTATGAGTGTGTGCAAGTGTTGGGATTAGTGTGTGTGTGTGTCAGTGGCGAACGCACGGGGGGGGCTACGGGGCTAAAGCCCCCCCCAGGTGGTCCCAAAAGCCAAATTTGCTTCCATAGATTGATCTTCATAACTTGAACTTCTATGTTGAAATTTTATCGAAAATGCACTTCTCCAAAAACATTGTGTTGCACACATCATCCCAACAAACTAGAACAAAGCGATTAGTATAGACACATACGCTAAAACACATAACTGATTAGCAACAGAGAGTGAAAAGGAGAAAAGCAAAAGCGCGGAAGGGCCTAGGAGGATCAACTTTGTTTTGTAAAAAAATAATAAATACATTTAGACTAAGACATTTAGACTTAGCAATGTAATCATTATTTTCTGTGTTTGTTTTTCTGGGTTTTTGCTATAGATGAATGAAGCATCGGTACGAAAAAGGTTGGTTACAATTACTTCATTAGCGCTGTTTTAAATCTGTATTTGGACTTTTTGAATTAAAAAGCTTATCCATGCAGACGCTAAATAAATTATATTTTGGATTTTTAAAAATTAACTATTTATAATAATTACAACCGATAATACTGTATTTAACTATATTTGAAACGATAACTGTTTCATGCGTGGAGTATGTGTATAACTACTGAAATTCATTTGCATTAGCCCCCCCCAGAGAAGTTTTCTGGGTGCGCCACTGGTGTGTGTACTTTGGCCCCATTGTCTGTGCTTTTGTAAAATACATGACTACTACTTATGAAAGTGTTTCAAAATCGATAGTGAATGACTTTGTTACATGATTTAAATAATATGTTCTATTAGTTCATATTAAAACTATTGATTTAACTTTTGATTGATTTGATTAATTTTAATTGAATTTTATTTTAATAATTAAAGCTAATTGATATTCAGCAGTTATTGGTACTCTATATTTTATCATTAGTAATATATTTATTGTAATTAATAATTAATAAATAAAACAAGTTAATAATTACAGTTAATTAAAACAAAAATTAAAAGCAAAGTAAGTATAATAATAAATTAATTACTTAATAACTGATAGTTATTAAAAACATTGCATTGTTATAAATAATAAAACAATTATATATTAACAAATAAAATATGATAAAAAATCAATTACTTAATAACCGATTATTACTTATAAACAAATTAGTTGATTAGTAATTATAAAACTAAAAAGGTACTTATTAATTTAGTAATTACCTAATTTATTAAACAGTTATTATATAATAACTGTAATTATTAACAGCAATTTTATAATATCTGTTTAATAAATTATTGTAATTGTAACAATACTGTAATTAATAACAGTAATTTTATAATTACTGTTTATTAAATTAGTTACTGTTTAATAATTAGTGATTAATTAAGTAATTAGTATCAAATTAAGTAATTAGTAATTAATTAAGTAATTAGTATCAAATTAAGTAATTAGTAATTAATTAAGTAATTAGAAACTAATTAATTAACGGCAGTGATAATAATTATTTGCAATTATTTCATATTTGTGCAATGAGAAATGTTTCATATGTAATCGATAACTATAACTAAAAATAATTATAATTAATTCTTATTACTAATTATAATTATTATGACTATATAATATATAATTGCATAGTTATTCGTTCATTTAATTTTAATAGTTCATTTGAATCAATTACTATTAATTAATTTGTTTTTCAGTTTGAAGTAATTAATTAATTATTTTGAATAATTACATATATTATGACTCAAATAAAATTAATTGATTTGTAATAATTATTTAGTTAATTAACTCCTAATTTGAAATTTTAATTACTTCATTTTAAATATTATTTGCTAGTAAAATTTTATTAATCATATGAATTGCGATAAAATCAATGATTGTGAACCAATTTTAATAAATAAAGATCAGAAATACATTAATAGAATTTTTAAATAGCGTTTAAATAATTACACAACAACATTTAAATACTATTAAGTACTAAGACTGTTAAAGTAGTCAAATGGTTACAATGAAAACATTTTTATAATATTCAAGTTTTTTTTTCAAAACTCTATTAAAATTTAATAAATGCTACGTAATGCAAAATTGATAATGCCTTGATTTAATTATATTTTTAAATGATTTAACCCATTAATGCCCACAGCGATATAGCAGTGCTAGGGGCTTGAAATTTAGAGACGTATGATTTATGATGCACTGGAACATAAATAAGAAAAAAAAATTTTGATACCTTGTATGGATTGGGCTGTGGAAGCCGTTACATATATGTAACAGTGGGCTACTTCCAGTACTTTTTGGTGGAACAAATTTTATTTATTTTTAATGACAATGTTACAGCTTAGTACTTAAAAATACATGAAAACTTTGTATACATTGAACTGTGAATGTAAAGGTGAATGAAACACATATGTGGTTGATACAATAAATTATGGAATTGTAGCATAATGGTACTTTTCGAAGCATTTGATGCACAAACCAACATTACACTTTTTTCACATAGAAGTGGGATGCGATTTGCAGTTCATTCCAGCGCAGCGGCGCCTTTTCTTATCTATTGCTTCTACAATAAAATGCCCAATGCAGTCATAGCGGCTTGAGAAGTCGGTCTCAGCCGCAGTTGTTCGATGAAAAATGCTCTGAGGTGGTCTTATTGTGCCAAGAGTTGGCAATGGCTCTGCGGAAATCAAGTAGCGTCATACTGCTTCCTCCTTTACGATGCAAGATCCACGTATTTTGCATCGACACGTCAATGAGCTTTGAAAAAATGGAAAACCACCACTTCTTTCCACGAGCGCTAATCGTGTATGCGTTTACATTTTGGTCCATTCTGTCGGTTCCCCCCACATGCCGATAATATTGCAGTACCGAATTTTGTAATGGTACCATGATTGTTTTACGTTCTATTCGGGAATATTTTCCAATTTTAGTGATTGGAAGTTTTCCATGTAAAGTAGAAGCCGACGAAAGTTCATCACTAGGCTCCACTGGCTCTTCTTCTGAAGGTTTATAAAACATAGGCAGTGAAATGGCTCCTCCACAAGATGGCGACCCAAAAGACGTTGATGATGTAGTACCTGGTGACTCTATAAGATCTGTATTTAAGTTTGCGAAGAAATTATTTATCACGTCTTCAAGAGCTTGCTGTAGTACGATGTTTTCGTCGTCGTCGATTTCAACCTTTGTTGTCAATTGCCGCACAATAACCTCACACGGTTGCATTAATTGTGTTCTCGGCAAATTTGTTGTCACTCCACCGCCATCTTCTTCCACAGAATCCTCTTCAGATCCCAAAATATTGCCACTAGGCGGCTTAATTGTAACTTTTCCACTGCATTATCTTCTTCCTCATCACTTGCAATCTCTTGCAAATATATGGTGGCCTCATCCAGTGTCAAATATCCGTATCTAAGCATACAAAAATCTTACATTTATATTTGAACTTACGTTAAAAAAGTACTGAGAATAGCCCACTGTTACGTATGTGTAACTTAAACCAAAAACACAAAAGTACTGAGAATGGCCCAAAGTTACATATACGTAACAGTGCAATTGCAGGCTGCTCAGAAAAGCCCACGGGCACTAAAAGTTTAATTTAACATTTTTTAATAAAACTGTAGATATTTAATAACCACTTTTCACAAAAAGTTTCTCACAAAATAATAATTAATTAATAATTGACTGGCACGACAGCCCGCTTACGCGAGACTAAGGCCTAGCTTCCCGCAACCACCCGTGTTGTGCGTGTGAATTTGTACACGGGTTGGAGGGACCTACAGTTTAATGCCGGTTCCGAACGGCAGGTTGGGAGCTTTTTCATAAGCAATTTTTACTCTCAGAGGTTTGCCATTTCCAGCTGAGAGGACAGCCACCGAAAGAGAAAACGAGTTTTCCCGTTATTTTTTTTTAGGTGTTATTACAGGCAGTATTTGAACCTGAGGTTGCTGCCTGCGACTCGCGGTCCAACGCACTAACCAACTGAGCCACGGCGGCTGCTCTCACAAAATACTTTCACTAAATTGATATAAATTTTTCTTACAGTTTGCGTGTCGCCATATCGCAATTTTTACTAATTTGAAATATACCTCATTACAAAACTTGTGCTCGCGACGAAAATAAAAGAGTTACTGACCTAATTTCAATTTTACAGCATTCGCTAAACAATTTTCAATGTCATATGAGGTATAAACATGAATAGGCATGTACATGCAACCTGTAAATAACATTTTAAATTATCGTTGCTGCCGTTACGTATATGTAACTGTGGGCATTAATGGGTTAATTTATTGATTCACTTATTGCTTTTAATTAGATGACTCAATTAGTTGATTTAGCTGTCTCAATAATTTAATTCGACTTTAATTGACTAAATAAAATGAGTTAACTAATTTACATTTAATGACAACCAAAATATTTAAATAACTCACGCAATTACCCTCAATTTGTGAATTATTTTTAATTTACTCTGAGTGGATTTAATGCTAATTATTAATTGGTACTATGAAATTCTTGAAGTTTCTTGATTGATTCATGAAGTTATTGAACTTAATTAATTGGCTTAATTAGTTGATTAAAAGTGTAGGTCCCTTCAACCCGCGTACAAATTCACACGCACAACACGGGTAGTTGCGGGAAGCTAAGCCTTAGTCTCGCGTAAGCGGGCTGTCGTGCCAGTCAATTAAAAAAAAAAAAATTATTAATTAGTTGATTTCGCTGACTTAATTATTTGACTCAATTCATCGACGAACTTAATTGACTTAACTAACAGAATATCAATGAATTAATTAATTAATGAATTCATTCATCATTCATATATTTCAACTAAATCTTTGAAAAATTACTTAACTAACCGCTTCATTAACTTAGCAAATTAACTGACTTAATTAAGGTCAGTTTCTTGAAATCATTCAATTTGCAGTGAATGGATTTAATACTAATTAAATTCATTTAATTAATTCTTTCATTATTCAATAAACTTTTGAAAATGATTTCATTTTTTAATAGATTAATTGCACTAAATTAATTGGTTTAGTCAGTTAGTTTCATTGGCTTTATTATTTAACTCAATTCATTGACTTACTTAATTGACTTAACTATTTAAATTATTTTAATGATTCAATTGAAGTATTTAATTGACTAAGGTAATATTTTCATTGACTTAGCTTAACTGAACTGAACATTTTGAATTCACCCAATTATCAGTGAATTTATTTAATTCTAATGAAACTCATTTGAAGAGATCGTAAGTATATGGTTTGCTTTTCATTTTATAAGACTGCTATTATTAATCTTTTGTTGTTTTCATTTTATAAATTGATTATCTTATATTGTGGAGTATAACTTCTTTTAATCGAAAATGCCCGAAATAAATTAAATAAACTTGATAGCTAAAATTATGAATGAGTTTAAAATTTGATTAACATTTTGCATTGCAATGTATTCAAAATTGATTGGTGCAAACTATTCTCTTTGACAAATTAGGAATTCAACTGCATTTCGCGCGCTAAAACACACACACACACACACACAGATGCGTCCAATTGTAGTGACATTGCCACACGAGAAGCGGATGCAAAGCTGTTGCATGCAGCTCGACGTGACACGACGCGACTTGGCCAGGCCCGGAGAGACAACAGCGCAAAACTTTCGTTCTTTTAATTTCATGCATTTATTTGCCGATTGACGGAGAAAATTGCGCATGCGAAAGCGTTTATGACACAACGTGACAAAGCTGTCAGCGCAGCTCAACGCTCAGCAGTTGGCACTTTCACACTTGCAAACAAAAGGAAAGCACACATACAGACGCCAATGCTAACCTTCGAATTCGAGCAAGCAAAAACAACAACAGCTCAAACTTGACACAAAGACGGAGCGGCGTGCAGCAATGTAAATTGCACGGCGAAAACTTAAATTGCGTTTGTCATTAAGAAGGCGCTGCACGCATGCAAACCCACAGGCAGGCAGACAGACAAACAGACACATAGAAGGACAGCCAAGTCGAATGCACGCAACTCAACATGTGTCTATATTTGTATGAGTCTGTGTGTGTGTGTGTGTCTTGCAGGCGTTCGCTGCGTTTTAGCGCCATTTGCTGTTGTTGTTGTTATTATTGCTGCATACGCCAAATATGTTCGCAGGCTATGAAGCACCGTGCAGCGCCCGTCGCGACGCGTGCAACAAACGATGAGAAAAATAGCGTGAAAATTACAAAAGTTAAAATTACACAGACAGCAGCCGCCGCACAGTCACACCGGCACAAGGCATTTCGGCATTTCTGCGCCAGAAGCAAACTTTTGCAATTTTTGTTAATTAAATGTGGCACATGTGAAACATGCAGCTAACGACAAACACCAAACAGCGAGCAGCGTGAAACGTGCAGCGTGCTGCACCTGCATTGGTGGCAGCGGCAGCGGCGCACGTAACCGCCGACAGTGCACCACCAACGAACGTCGACTGCGCCGTTGCCATTTGCAAAGTGTCCTTTAATGAGTCGAACTCGGGTTGGTGCTGCTGCTGAAAGAGAGGAGAGGAAGGCAGTAGTTGCAGCTGCTTGCTTGACAACAACAGCTTAATTTCTTAATGAGTGCCCGCATTTTATGTGTTTGCCCAAATTTAAAATTAAACTTTTCTATTTAAATTTGCTTAACGAAATGTTGGATGAAGGTGTCGGAAAAAGCATTGTGTACGAGTACAGAATGTTGTCTGATGTACGACATGTGAGTCATTAAGAGTAAATGTTTGGAAATACTGCACCACACAGTGATGGAAGGAAAATGGAAAGAAAAAATAGGTTCAAAAATTTGAAAGACATTTTGAGCGCATTCAATAATTAAATGGTCTGCAAATGTAGTTCATTTTGCTGAGATCCAATCGTTACCAAAAAAAATTTTTAAAGTAAAGAAAACTCATTTTAGATTCTATTGAAATTTCTATTCTTATTGAAATTCTCTTCTATTCTTATTGAAATTTTTAAGTTAAATAAAGTAGTTGTTGGAAGCAGTTTCTCAGAAGCAGTGGGTATGAATTATAGTACTCTTTCTAACTGCCGAAACACTGCAGTGTGTTCCAACCGAATTTCTTAGTGATTGAATCTGCAGTCTGGATCGAGCCGGTTTGTGTCTTGGCTCGGGAAATCAAAAATTTGTTTTCAGTTAAGGGGGGTTTCTACCTTGTGCGGTCAAAAAAATCGATTTTTTTTTCATGCATTTTTGGATTAATACATGATTGTAGAATACGCTCCCAAAATTTGAAGTTGAAATCTTTCGAATTACGGAAGCAATTTATCGAAACAGGTAGCGGTGTCGAACGCGCCGAGCTGCTGAAGCAAAACTTTGAACGCGTTTTTCTCAAAACTACATTTTTTGACCTTGCGGAAGTGATTTAGGCCACACGAGTTGAGCAATAGCTACGAAATTTTAAGCAGTCATTTATCAAGGTCTTAGCTATGGCACGAACTAGGATCTTCAAGAAATAATAATTTCTTCTCATTAAAAATAGAAATTTGTATTGAAAAAAGTAGGTAAAAATTGAGTTTTTTAGTCAAAATCGCATATATCCTTCATTTTTCATTTGTTTTTTAAAATCCTAGTTCCAGCCATAGACAAAAGGATACAGAATAAGAAAAAATTTCATTTTTGTGTTTCAAGTCATCTCAAACAGCGGCAGGACTTCCGCGAGTAAGGAAGTCCTACCGCCATTGCTCGATGGCCCCCTCCCCCCCTTTGCATATTTTATCTTGAAACTTTTTTTACTTGTACAATAAACATATACCTACATCTGAAAAAATTTTTCAGTGTCTATCTTAAAAATCTTCCCATCAAAAATTTTTCAAAAAAAACATGTTTTCTCGGCCGCACAAGGTAGAAACCTGCCTTAAGTCGTTAATGAGACCCCAGCTGTATTTAATTTCGAGACTAGGGGGGTTTGTACACAACTTTTAAGCCCAATGTTATTTGAAACCATATTTTTCACCTAAAATGATGGTAACATATATATATTTGTAGACATTACTTTCTGACACTAAAAACAATGATTGGTTGCCCGGTAACAGATACTTCTCGATGAAATGCAAGACAGACAAGCTGGCCAAATAATGCACCAGCAACGAACTGTCCTCAGAAACTTCCGACTTGGGTAAGACACTTTTCTTGTGATTGTCCCCACCTCTTCGGAACAACCTGGGCGTCCTTAAAGACGGGAAAGATGTTGCTTCAAATTAACACAAAACTGGATGCGAAGGGTACAAAAAGTTAGCTATTCGGCAATAGCGGAGCGCTCAAAGTTATCGGTATTATAATCTTTCATTGAATCCTTGTACTGTTTAGCAGAAAGCGTGCTGATTGTTCGTGTCAGCGGCTCTAGGTACGATTCCTAGTTCGGACCTGTTAAACAATTTTCTACTTCTACGAGTATCGCTAACCAAAAAAAGTAAATGAGAAAGATAAGAAATGCAAAAGTGCCCTCTTGGATAGCAATGGCAAAGTCTCTAAACGTGAAAGGAAAAACTTGCCGTGTGGCCGTTAGGATTTGACGTTAAATTGTAGATCCCCTGGCTCATACAATCACAGCATATGTTGAAAAACTGCCTACACATTTCAAACGAGTGGAATTTTGGTATAACAACAGGCCATATATGTAGGCCCAAGTGTGTCTCAAACAGAGGCAATCACCGTAACCGGCGCTTGCGAGAAAGCACCTCTTGGAACAGCACTTCTCGAGCTGCCTAGTGGACCTATGAAAGATGCCCGCAAGCCGTCTCGGTAAATTATCCAGAGCTTCTGGAAGTATATAGGCGTAGCAAGGTCCCACGTGGTAACAGAATAGGCCACATGCCTAAGTGATGACCTAGAGGCAGTCACTTAACCTACCTATCTGTTCTATCTAACCTAACTAAAATATTAGGACAGGTCACCTAGCACATGTTTTCTATAGAAATTGTAGAGCTTTTGCGGAGGAAGAAATCATTCTCCTACTACTTTCATTACTACTTTAAAATTCTTTCTTACTACTTTAACGATAATACACTCTTTGCAGAAAAATAAAACTGAGAGTTTTAACTTACTGCCGACTTTGAAAATGTATCAGAGGTTGACACTTAGGACCTTAGATGC
The DNA here is from genome assembly GCA_963668005.1 of Melieria crassipennis. Lineage (NCBI taxonomy): Eukaryota > Metazoa > Arthropoda > Insecta > Diptera > Ulidiidae > Melieria > Melieria crassipennis. Next base: position 88,849,175 of record OY764963.1, on the reverse strand, counting down.
TTCATGATTTGTTCTAGACCCAATAAGAAGAGGGTAAAAGCTATCCTATGCTATAACAAAGGGTCTAAAATGACCTAAGATTGCAGCAGTGACCGGAAATAACAGTTATTTATGAAAACTGTATTTGAAAAAATTACTATGAAGGAAAGGTCATACAAATAAATTAAATATACCAATACATTTATTTTCGCACGAAGAATCAAACTTTTATAAAAAAAAATTTTTTTGTAATTTATATGGAAAAATTAAAAAATAACATATATTTTTTATTTATTTTTAAAAATCCTTTAATAACAATTATTTTTGATTTTTTTCATATAAGGCCACGAATAACAGTTTTTTAGATTTTTTTTAGTTGTCCTATAATAACAATTACACTGTGCAAGTCGAAAATTTAGACATGGGGGGGACCTACTGGGTGAGTTTCCTATAGGTATACTGAGTTGAGATCCACCAGCCGTTTGGTAAGATTGGTTCAGTCATTTAATTATACTTAAATGACACTCATACGCCACGTTGCGTTGCGCCAAAAAATGCACATATCGCAATTACACAGTTTGAATGTGTTTTTTTTGGATTGGTGTCTTCAGCAAATGTGTTGGTCGTTAAAATATCTACAAACTTGCCGAAGACAGTAAAGCGATATTCGGAACGATTTAGGACCTATTAGCATTTAAACGTTCGAAGACTTAAGCGACAAACTTGACGAAAATTACCAAACTTCAAAGTCGGATTTCTCTTAAACTAGAGCCAATCTTACCAAACGGCTGGTGGATCTCAACTCAGTATACCTATAGAAAACTCACCCAGTAGGCCCCCCCATGTCTAAATTTTTGAGGGCAAATTTCACGCACAGTGTTATTGGTGACTTTTATTTAAACAAGACATCAATAAAAACCAGTCAGTTACTTCTATTTATAAAATAAAATTAAATATAATTTATAAATTATAAAAAATAAAAGTCATTAAACAAAAGTCGTTGAATGATTTTTATTGATGACTTTTATAAATAAAAGTCACTGAATGATTTTTATTGATGACTTAAAAAATAAAAGTCATTGAATGATTTTTACTGATGACTTTTATAAATAAAAGTCACTGACTATAATAATAATTGTTATCATAGGACAACGTAAAAAAAATGTGAAAAAACTGTTATTCGTGGACTAATATGCAAAAATTAAATTAAATAAAATTGATAAATTATAAAAAAAAGTCATTAAAAACCGTCATTGAATGATTTTTGTTGATGACTTTTATAAATAAAAGTTACTGAATGATTTTTATTGATGACTTTTATAAATAAAAGTCACTGTGACTATAATAATAATTGTTATCATAGGACAACTTAAATAAAATGTAAAAAAAACTGTTATTCGCGGACTAATATGAAAAAATTACAAATAATTTTTATTATAGGATTTTAAAATATAAAAAAAAAATAACTGTTATTTGTTGAGTCATTAAAAAAAGTAAAAAAATAACTCTTAGACATTGCTTTTTATAATAAAACTTAAAACTGTTACGGTCCCTGGATTGTACTCGTCCAGAGTTGCCACTTCTATCTACCTAAAATGTTTAGGAGAAGCAACTAGTGGCCCAGATATGACTTCATTTCGGGCGGTTCCGTACATAACTTTTGAGTCCAATACCATTTGAAACCATATTTTTGACCCAAAATGTAACAATCAAATATATGGCGGGTTTGAATCTCAAAAATCCCCCCACTAAGTGCGCCACTGCAAGCAAAGGACCTCAAATATGCGCATACTATATATATGTTTTATATATTTTTATCGATATTTTGGATTTCTAAAAATGCAAACCGGACTTGAATTTTACTAAAAATAAATCTGTCACATTTATTTACCTTTTTTATATTGATCTGAAAATTTTCTGAAATTAAAAAAAAAATTTATAAATAATTAAATATTATTTTTAAATATATATAAATATAATTTTATATAAATATAATTTTTATATATTTTATACGTTTATGGTATAAATCCCTGTGCAGTGGCGGACACAGTGAGGAGCTTTAGGGGGGTTCAAACCCCCCAAATATAAAAAATTGCTGGTAAAAAATATGGTTTCGAATCGTACTCGGCAACCCTCCTAAAATTAAATTGTGCTTGCGTCACTGTTCCTATGGTCAAAAACATTAATCACTTAAGAACTTAAGTATTACTTATTGCCAGCAATTGTAACTCAATGTTGTCTCACGTCGAGTTATGCGCTTAATCGATTCTGACCAGATATACCTATCTACATACATTTGTATGTTTCTCCATAAATTAAAACAAAAACAATTGTAGATCATTATATATGTTCAGCCATTAATAGGTTAAAGGAATGCAATTGGCAAAAATTGCAATTATCGGCAAAGCAAATCGAAATAAATTATTTCAATTCCGAGTGGCCGTTGGCGGCTGGTGCACCTCAATAATTCACGCTTCAATAATGCGATGCCGATGCGACATGCGACACGGCAGGATGTAAATAACGCTGGCTGCAGTTTTTGTGTCGCATCACGGCAATCAGATAAGTTTGTGTCAAAGTGTAAACAGGATCGCGCGCGCACAAGTCAAACAGTCGTCGATATTGACCGCCACTGATAACACATAACTGGCAACACACACACGCACATAAATTCAATATTTATGTGCCATGTAAATTTTGTTGTACGCACACATATACAAAAAACCACGCTTGTTTTTTTTTCATGCCACGCTTTTTTGCAAATTCGATTTTACTTTATTTAAAATTTATTTGCAATTTCAATTTATTGATGAAATGCAACATGCGCGTTCAACATACACGTATACGTGTATGTGTGAGTGTGTATGGATGTGTATGTAATAATAATTTTTTAATTGTAGATTTTTCATTTGCGCGGTTAACGGTAATGCCGCGAACAGATTGAATTTCATTTGTAAACACTCAACGGCATCGATGTAATTGGACGAGTTAACGTTACGCATGAAAAGTGTCCAGCGCACAAATGAATCACCGAAATGAATACGTTTTGGCATCGTTTTTTTTTTGGGTTAATGAAAGAGTTAATTATTGCAACATGTTGCAGGCTTTGCGAAATTTTTTATGATAGACATATTTATGTGTATAAATTGTTAGATTAATTGAAAATTTGGAAAAATGTGGCGAGAACGAAAACGTCTACAAAAACTTTACTTGTGTTTATTTTGCTTTAAAATTTTGTTTAAAAGTAACTAAAAATATAAATATTACATAAATATAGAAATAATAATCAATTTGTGGCCTTATTCGATGTTGCCATTCGAAGTTTCAAAGAAACGAATCTATACGTTTTTGACTAGTTTGAGGTATTCATTCCAACCAGGACTTTTTTAGTTTGTTAGAACTTTCTGGCAGTAGCAGTTTTCAAAAGTAAAAACAATGATTTTGATCGGATTTTTTGTGTTCAACTTTGTAGGTACCAAACAGAGTGGCTGCAAAAAGTCCTAGAAAAGCGAACGGACGCTTTTCTAGGACATTAATGAATCAAGTCAACAGAAAGACACAATATTGCAATTAAACGTAAATATATTTTTACATTAATCCAAAATATGTATGTAGAACTTTGAGGCAATAATGCAACACAACAGCAGCAAATAGCAAATAAATGCTTCCGTTCTTCTCACAAATTTATTTATTTATTTATTTATATATTTATTTTTTTATTTATTTATTCATGTATTTATTATTTTGTATGTATGTATTTATATTTTTTTCTCTACTTATTTATTTATTTACCTATTTATTTATTTATGTAAGTTAACACCAGCCGCGCATATATCTGCTATCGCAGCTACACGCGCACCGCCGCATTAGCCGCGTAATGCGATCCCGCGCGACACAGACGTAACGCGATCGCATATGCGCGACCGTGGAACCTGCCAACGCTGCAGAACCGTATCCTGCGATCCAGGTGCTGACGCAGCACACGTGCCGTGGTCACCGTGGGAGCGCTGCACTTAGTTTAGCTAGTTTAAGGTTTCTTTGTAGAATAAGACAAATTGTGCGGACAGTTGGAATCGGGAATTCAAATAAATCACATCGCTTTGCGAGCCCGCCTAACTCTATCGTTTTCCTCGAAACTCTCTCGAACGGCCAAGTCGTGGTCGTTCGAGATTAACTTTTTAGCGGAATCCTTCGGTGATTCCTTAACTGGCGCCCGAGCAGGGACCAACACTTCTTAAGTGAAGAGTGGAGATTATTCGTGCCCCAGTAGGTCGTCCACAATTATAAACGTGGACTTCTAAAAAGGATAACGCGAACCTCCCTTGTTGGATCCTACATTCGGCTGCGGAAACAGACTGCGATTCCTACGGGACCCTCCAGCCTGGAAAAAATATACAGAGGAGTAACGAAAAACAAACAGACTGCGATTCCTACGGGACCCTCCAGCCTGAAAAAACATACACTCTTTCGTTCCTCGATCTATTCCGCAAGCCGATGACAGAGTCTCGGAGGATTCCCCAAAAAGAAGAGTTTTCTTGATAACAAATACTTGATAAAAAATAAAGCAAAACCACCGCGGCAGAATCAAAATAACAGTGGTGTAAGTGGATGAAAAGTAATAATTTTAATAATTGACTGGCACGACAGCCCGCTTACGCGAGACTAAGGCCTAGCTTCCCGCAACCACCCGTGTTGTGCGTGTGAATTTGTACGCGGATTGAAGGGACCTACAGTTTTATGCCGGTTCCGAACGGCAGGTTGGGAGCTTTTTCATAAGCAATTTTTACTCTCAGAGGTTTGCCATTTCCAGCTGAGAGGACAGCCACCGAAAGAGAAAACGAATTTTCCCGTTATTTTTTTAGGTGTTATTACGGGCAGTATTTGAACCTGCGGTTTGCTGCCTTCGACTCGCGGTCCAACGCACTAACCAACTGAGCCACGGCGGCTGCATCAAACCAAGAAAAGGTTTAATGTGAAAGTGAAAGCAAAAGGAAAAATTAAATTTAAAGGAATATATATTTGTCCAAAAAAAATATAAAGGTTTGAAGTGACGAGCGAAAGCAAAAGGGAAAATTAATTTAAAAAAATACATATTTTTTCAAAAAAAAAAAATTAAAAAATAAAAAGGTTTGATGTGACAAGCGAAGGCAAAAGAAAAAATTAAATTTTAAAAATATATATATATATATATTTTTCCAAAAAAATAAAAGTGCCGTAAGTGTATAACAAAAATTCTTAGAAAGGGGTTTCCAAAAAATACATATAAAAGTGCCGTAAGTGCATAACAAAAATTCTTAGAAAAGTGAATATATTTTTCAAAAAAATAACAGTGCCGGAAGTGCATAACAAGAATTCTTAGAAAAGTGAATATATTAACCAATTGGTAAGTCCGGAACAACAATTTATGAACAAGTATTCCCTCAGGTCAGGAGCAATGGAGGAGATGAAAGACTCCATCACAGGTTTGACCGGAGCAGTCAATGCCATCCTCGAAAAGTTGAGGGGGATTGAATCGCGCATCCTCCGGCTAGAGCAAGGTGTCACAAACGAGACGCCTGCAGTCGCCAGAGAGGATGCCATATCCCTCCAACCTCCGAGGACGGAAGAGGACCTGAAGGATATCAGTAGGCTACCCGACTGTGTTAAAGAGCTGCAGGTCTTCGACGGCAACCCAGTACAATACATCTCATGGGTACATGCCGTCGAGACGGTCCTGAAGGACTTTGAAATCGTGCGGAATCGCCCGATATATAGGGCTATTCTGCAAAACATAAGGCAGAAGATCAGGGGTCCAGCCGACACGGCTTTGATCTCCTACAATATTTTTGATGATGATTGGGGGGAAATTAAAAAATGTTTGTCCCTTCATTACGCGGATAAGCGGGACATCCGCACATTGGAACATCAACTGAATCAGTTGAGGCAAAAGGGGCAAAACCTTGATGAGTTTTATGCCCTTGTTAATCATCAATTTTCATTAATAATTAATAAAATAAAAACCGAGAGTCACTCTCGAGAGACCGCCAACGCTCTTGTTGAAACCTACCGCCACCGAGCGCTGGACGTATTTGTGAGAGGGCTAAATGGTGAACTCTCTAAATTATTGATGATACAGAGACCGAAAACGCTCCCAGAGGCTTACTCGTTGTGCTTAGAAATTGAAAATATGAATTTTAGGAGCGCGGTAATCCACACTCCCGCGCCATCAAATCGGGTCACGATCCCTCTTAACAATTTCGGTCGCGGAGAGGCTAGACCTCCTCTGCCGCCAAGAAAACAGGGATGGACCCCAGGGAACAGATACGACCAGCCGCGCCCATTCTACCAAGCACCAAGACCCCACATGAGGACGCCTAATCCTCCAGAGAAGATGGAAGTGGACAGTTCAATTCAAACACGTCGAATTAATTATATGAACCGACCGTCCAATCCATTCAAAAGAGAGGCAGGCTCTGAAAATTTCCCTAATAGCAAGCAAGCAGAAGCCGCTGTATAAGAAAGAAGCTGTCGATGAAAATTGAAAAATAATGAAAAATGAAAAAATTCCATAAATTCGACATTAAATATGTCTGACGGCCAATAAGAAACAACATCGGTAAAGAGCATATAACTCATGCATAGATCCTTGTGCCCCAGCGGTCTGGGTACAAATTCGTTTGTAGTCGATCAAGCCGGATTGGTTCAATTCCAGTTAACTCGGTGGTCCGAGTGGCGACAATCGAAGTGGTTCAACTCCACCGGGAGGACTATGTCTTTAACTGACGTGAAATTACTCGTGCCATGAGTAGGCCATTTTCAATTATTAACGCTTTTGGCTAAAAGGGAACAACACGAGCTTTCCAATGTCATCTGAGTGAAGTGCTTCTATGCCGATAAATAGAAAAAAAAGGGGTAACAAAGAGAAAAGAAGGAAAATAAAGAAGAAAAAAAAGGAAAAGAAAGGAATGCGTTCCACGAAAAGATTTTACAAAAAACAAAACACTAATCCTAACAAAGTAGAGAAAGAATTAAATCACTAACACCGAATAAACATTAACACAAAAAAAAAAAAAAAAAAAAAAAAAAAAAAAAAATACTAATCCTAACCAAAGCATAAAAATATAAAAAAATTGACAATTAAAATATAAAGGAAATTTAATAAATTAATAAATATATTAGATACAACATAAAATACTATCAGCAATCTTGTATGCTGAAGTAAATCAATAAATCAATAACTAAATAACTGATATACTAAAAATGCGATCACATAAGATCGCATAAGCACTTGCACCAGCACAAAATGCAACTGCACATAAAAACCGCACCAAGTATACACTCACACATTAACACATTAGAAAGAAATTTCTATCAAGAAACAATTGAAAAGAAGAGGACAATATTTTTTAGTAAAAATGAAAAAATGAATCAAATATTGCGAATATTGCTAAAATCAATTAACAAAATATTAGTACAAAAAAAAAAAAAAAAAAAAAAAAAAAAAAAAACTACTAACTAACACTATTAATTAAATAATCATATTAAAGGAAAAAAGTTCCACACACACATCACACTACTGTAAAAAAGTACCCAAGTCCCAACAAACATGGCAGATACTTGGCAAGAAGAAGCCGAGTATCAGGGCTCAACTCCCCGTTTGGGAACAGCGGAACCAAAATATATAAAAAAATATATAAAAAATAAAATAATAAGAAACAAACAAATTTTAATAATATTAAAATACCTTATATTATGTCAAGCAAAACTAACACTAACGCAGACGTTATATGCACAAATAAATTTATAAAAAAAAAAAAAAAAAAAAAAAAAAAAAAATTTAATCTAAAATTAAGAATCTTTCTGGGAAATTTATAAACGGAATTATATTAACAAATTACAATGATATAACGATAATCTTAAATCTAATGTTAATTCTTGTTAATTCTATTTTATAAATAGAATTAACAAATTTAAATTCAAAGTTGAACAATTTTTTAATAAATAGAATTAATAAGTTTAGATTCTAATCCACCTTAGTAGATATAAGCAGTGAACTTATACATTAGTTTAACTCTATTTTAGCAAGAAACCACTACATAGTCTTAACAGTAAAATTGAAATCAGTCAAAATAGCATATAAGTTTTCCTTTAACTAGACTACAGAAATCGTAATTCTGTAGGAAAACATGTAATTCTTTATAATAAATAGTTGTTTAATCAGAATATTAGAAAATTAAGAATTCTAATGTAAAAAGACATAAGTTGTCCATTGAATGATACAACTCAAATAAATCAATAGACTTAAGAATATAGATTTAATCCTATTAGTGAAAGTATACCAACGTATGTTACTTATTATTAAGCATTATTTTTCTATTGAATAAGGTTTTTATCGTGGCTGCTTCCGGTACTTGGACTGAACATCTATGAATCAAGGGCACCGATTATTGCGATTAAGGAAGGGAAAGGATATATCACGGACAGTCACTTCAAACTAGTTCACACTATTAACCTGGAATTACTCGAACGGCTGGCAGAAGAGACGGTAGCTACAGCGGAAAATCTCACCGAAGACGCGAGCCAGAAGACAATTATACGATTCCATGCGACGCAAATCGCTGAGCGAATTCGACTGCTCAGGGGGCATCAATCAAGGCGTGTACGCTCGATTGATTGGATTGGCTCGGCTTGGAAATGGGTAGCAGGAAGTCCTGACGCTGCTGACTGGAACAAAATTCTGAACAACGAACAAAAAATTATAGAGAACAATAACCAACAATACAGTATAAACGAGCGGCTCTTCGGCATAACGGAAGACATAATTCAAAGAATGAGCGCTGTGGCAGACAACTTTAATAATCAGATAAACTCTTCAAACGTCGATAGAATTGCGCAAAATGTTCTTAATGAGTTATTAATCATCAAGGAGAATGTTAATGAAATTGTTAGAGCATGCCAAATGGCCAAAGGTGGCATAATAAACAGCAATATACTTGACAGAGAAGAAATTAATCGGGTAATTGACGAAATGGAGAACCTACCTTATGAGAACGATATAGAAGCGCTTGAATATGGGAAACCGTCCATTTACACGAACGGGACGCTCTTGCTCTACGTACTTTCCATGCCAAAAATACGCGACTGTGAGTATAACTTGCTAGCGACAAGGGCCTCTATTCACAACAGGAAGCAGGTGGACCTAGATTTCGAAGAGATACTTCTTAATCACGAAGAGACGTATGGTGTCATTGGACAATGTTATTCCATCAACAATTCCACAGTCTGTGAGGAAAAGGCACTAAAAAAGCTCCCCGAGGATTCGTGCATTCCTAAGCTTCTCAAGGGTGGCCATGCAAATTGTACTTATCGTACGAATGCTGCACAGTTTACCGAGATGATAAAAGGCGATACGTTACTCTTATCAAACTTCGAGGGTGAGCTAAGCTTTGGCAACAATTCTAAACTCCTGAATGGAACATACGTTGTACAACTGAATAACGAAACTATCAAGGTAGGAGGAAAAAAATTCTCCAGTCTTCAACTTACTGGCCTCCAGGTCCTGCCCCCACCTCTGACGAACATATCCAGTCAAGGCCACAAGATCGACGTGGAATATATCCATGCCCTGAGCATAGGAAACATCAACCATCTGAGGAGTCTTGCTACCAAATTTAAAGCTACCATGCTCACGGACTTCGCAATGTTCCTGCTCATACTTACGATAGGCTGGATAATTTGGCGAAAGATTACGAGCAAACTCAACCTCCCACCAATACATTCACCACCCCAAGGACAACCTGCAGTTTAACATCGGATCTACGGGACGTAGATTTTTGGAGGGGGAGGAGTTAACACCAGCCGCGCATATATCTGCTATCGCAGCTACACGCGCACCGCCGCATTAGCCGCGTAATGCGATCCCGCGCGACACAGACGTAACGCGATCGCATATGCGCGACCGTGGAACCTGCCAACGCTGCAGAACCGTATCCTGCGATCCAGGTGCTGACGCAGCACACGTGCCGTGGTCACCGTGGGAGCGCTGCACTTAGTTTAGCTAGTTTAAGGTTTCTTTGTAGAATAAGACAAATTGTGCGGACAGTTGGAATCGGGAATTCAAATAAATCACATCGCTTTGCGAGCCCGCCTAACTCTATCGTTTTCCTCGAAACTCTCTCGAACGGCCAAGTCGTGGTCGTTCGAGATTAACTTTTTAGCGGAATCCTTCGGTGATTCCTTAACTTGTATTTATTTATTTATTTATTTCTTTAGTTATTTATTTATTTATTCATTCATTTATTTGTTTATTTAATTATTTATTTATTTAATTATTTAATTAAAATATCTAGTAATATTCATATATATTATTAAATATTTTAAATTCAAATTCATCTTTACTATGTTAATAAGAAAAAAATTTACAAATAAAGGAAACATTCCTGGCGCCCGTCAAACATTTATCAAAAAACCTCGAAACCTTGAAGCCTTAAATTTGTTTAAATTAAATATCTACTACAAAATAAATCCATTAAACGCATTTTCCGCGTCTATTCAAAACTGCATCACACGCATTTTCCTCACTTTTCCATCACCAAGTCTTCAACAGACTTTCATTATTTCACCGCTAAGACAACAGAATTCGACAGCAAAGCCACAGCTAACTTCGTTATAAGCAAACTGACACTTACCGATAAATTGCACACATACTCAGACATTTATGCACACAGATCTATATGTACGTATGTACGAATATATTTTAAGCCAAAAATGATGCTGACGATGCAACAAATTTGAATGTATGCGGCATGGATTTTGCTGTAGCCGCGAACACTTTGAAGGCTTGCAGCGCTGCTGGCTGTATGTTTGTGCCTATGTATGTGTTTGTATGCGTTTCATGTGTATGTGTGTGTGTGTGTATGCTCCCTTGTAATGCGAATACGTTAAACCTAACGACGACTGTCGCTCTTGTGCGCATCCTGCAATAGTCCTGCGGCACGGCGTGTTGGCGTTTTTGCGGCGCTAAGCAACCGGCACGATGTCGTTCTGTGTGTGTGTGTGTGTGTGTGTGTGTGTGCAGTGCAGCCAGTTGTGCGGTTGCAGCAGCGCTGCTGTCGACACCTGCAAAATTTCGCGTGTTGCTCAGTCGCCGAGCAGCGGCAGGAGCACTTCTCGTATTGCTAAATACCGCAGGGAGCGCTGTCACTGTTGTCAGCGTTGATACAGCGATTGTTGTTGTTGCTGCCGCGTAAATAAATGAGCGGAAATACTCACGCGTGTGTGTGTGTGTTTAGTGTGTTTAAGCGCAGCAGATATTTATGAAGATTTGTTAGCACATGGCGACCCCGCATCACTCACCCACCCAGCCGCCCACAACTTCAGTCTATGGTCTTTGAAATTTTGTTGGTTGTTTTTTTTTTTTGGTGAAGAAATATGGCACCTCCAACACTTGGTTGCCACAGTTTGCAATTTCTTTGACAACACTTCTGACCCTAATTGTATAAAGTTGCGTTTGGCTGTCGAGCAGTTGGCGCGCTGCCGCCTGTCCATTATTTTTCCGCCTTCAGCAGCCGCGCAGCCTTTGGCACATCTCGCAATTTTAAGCGATTTTTAATGCAGCTTCTTGGGTTGGGTTGGGTTGAGTTGGGTCGAGCTGAGTTGGCTGCTGTTGTCGTTGCAGCTCTTTCGTACATCTGCATATATAAATACATACAAATGTATGTGAATGTGTGTGTTGTTGTTGTGGGCTCTTATGTGCAGGTATATGGCAAAATTATAACTGCTGCCCGTTGCTTATCGCTTAGCACAGTTCGTTCAAGTTTTAGTTTAGTGGAACTTCTTTCGTTGCTGTCGTCTATCCCTTTCTGTGTCTGCTCGTCCGTCGCTTTGTGGCTAAAGTCAGGTGTTGCTTTTTCAGCGTTTGTTGCTGCCACTTTTCGGTGACTATTATTGTTGCTTTATGTTCACTCCCTTCTGCCATTCTTTCCTCTTCTTTGTTTGTATAAATAGAAATGTTTGTGTGAGTACTGCAAATAAGTACATAGTTGTTGTTATCGTTGGCGTTGTGTTGTTGGGCAATTTCCATAATTCACTATTTTCCACTTTAGCGCTCGGTTTAAGCGTTACAAAGCCGCTTTACCTCTTTAGCATAATTTTTCTGACCACTTTTGTTCATCGCGTCCGGCATTAGCGTCGCGCTCAACTGCCAGTCAGCCAGCCCGCCCTCCCATCCAGCATGCTAAATGCCTCAGTTGCTGTCTGATGGCGGCCGCATTGGCCACTGCGCTGAGTGGCTGCTGGGTCGGTCGGTTGGCTGGTTGCTGCTGCTAAGTGGCAGATAAACACTGCAACATGTTGCCAACGCCTGATATGGTTAAAGTGTTTATCATTTATTATGCAGTCTTATTTGGTAAGAGCTATGTTTCTCGGTTTGCTCTCTGCTCCGAAGCGCTGCTTTGCTTTGTTTCGCTTCCCCAACTGTGAGCGCCGCATTCGCGCTGCAGTCGCACAATTTTCCATTGTCTGCAGATTTTGCCACTTCGTCGACTACTCGACAGCAGCTGAGGTTTGATGCAATTTTTCAGTAGCTTAACCTTCTTCTTATTTCGCTTTTTCGACTCTGTTCGCCGCATCTGCGTCTGCGCCAGCTGCAGCTGTGCCGTAAGCCACGTTATTTGCAGCAATGACCAAATTACTGCTTTCGGTTATTTTTGCGGATTTCGGCTGCTCACCGCAAATCGGCATCAACACTGTCACCGCTAATGTCGCGTGATTTCTCTCGTGCAAATTTGCTAATGCAACGCGCAGTGGATTTTTTTTTATCGTTCAATTGCAGCTCTGTCTGTGGTCGCTGGCCGTTCACTTGGCTTGGCCATAAGATTTGCTTAAAGTGGTGGAAAAATCGATTTGGTATTTTTGGCATCAACATTTTGCATGGCAATGTTTTATCCTTCAGTTTAAAATTGATAATTGCTAAGATTTCACAACTTTAAAACTTGGATGCCAATAAAAAAACAATGTTTTTAAAGACAACAAAAACAGAATGAAGAACAGAACAAAATCAAAACATTAAACTCAATTTCAATTACTCAATTTGTTGCCGTTAATTTTTCAATTTAATTTAGCTTATTAATGCAGATGGCTTTGTGTCTTTGTTTCCCACAAAAATCGCTCATATCTCCACAATCAGATATGTGAGGTGAGAATTAAAGCTTCAGTCACTATAGTTGTCTTCTATCTTACTCATTAATGCGATTTTCTAGGTTTTAACCACAAATCAAATTGACTTGATCGACTTGCAGTAAGACAGATAACTTTTTCATTTATTTAATTTATTTGGAGAAAAAATGACTAACCAATGGTTACCGAAACCTTAGAAACTAAAACTAACAACTGGCAGAAATATTGAAGTTAAAAATAGCCAACAAAGCAAAGAGAGATTATTTATAATACAAATTCAGAGTACGCTTTCATTCTAATTTTGAGTTTGAAAAATCTTGTCTAACAGAAACTGAGATCTTGTTGAAATCGGAGCTCTCACCATGGGAGCATTCAAGGCATATTTCGATCTAAGGGGGCTTACATATGACGAACAAATCATAATGACGAAGTATCCCACCGGGAAGATTGAAGTTAATTTGAATTAGAAGGTAAGAACAATCGCATCTGTTGATTACTAGTAACATCTTTGACAAAGAGCAAATAGATGATAGACCTTCCTCTTTCAAGTGACTTAAGATTTATGAGAGAGCAGCGCGAGAAATAAGGAGGAATGTCATCGGAAAGCTTTAGAGAATGAAAACTTTAAAGTTCATACAGAAGCGTTTGTTTTTAATTTAAGGAAAATTGGTTTTTAGTGCACCACAGGCTGACGTTGTCCAAACCTGACTGTAGATAAAGAATATACATTTTGAGGTCGTCAGCGTTAAGTAAGAACTTAGTCTTGGATAACAGTAAGAAAAACGATGGACCAAGAATACTGAATTGAGGCAATTCAGAAGAGGCAATGAAGAGCTCCGAGTGAATATTGTTTATTGTTTAGAAAAACCGTATCTATTCAAGGAAGACGCAACAGATATTTATTATTATCAAACAAATATTTCAGTCGATATGCAAGAGACGATGAATAGTTTCTGATCAGAGGAGCCGAAAGGTCATCCACATCCATTTGAGAAGAGGTTTTTAGGGTAGAGATTTCACGTATTACGTGCTCGGTAGATAAAACCAATGAATCAAAGTCGAGACAAGTATGCGAGACATAATTCGACTCTACGTCTGACAGTAAATCTTCATGTAAGAAATTGAATTTCAAACTATGGGAAAAGATTAACTGCTCAGATCAGCTTAACATACTATCCAAATATATCTCATAGATACAAGTAATCACTTTAAACTTTTATATGAAAATCTTAACCTAATGTCTGCCTTGTCGACACATACCGCTGGTTGCTTTAAACTGAATGTGAATTTCGCATTGCATAAGAGAGAAAAGCAAGAGTTAAAAATTAAAAAAAAAAAAACCAGCGACAACAAAAACAACAACAGCTGCTGCCCATTTCGCCATGCGATATCAGAGGCTAAATTGAATGGTCATGGCAAATAAATTTTTATGTAGTATAATCTCTGAGCCGGAGACGACAGGCATGAAATAGTATTGCGGAATGACACACACACACACTAACACATTCACATTTACTACAGAATATCTACACTAGAGATGTCAAATGTTTCATATTTGGGCAAAAATCGCGACTTTGAAACGACTTTTGAAAAGAACGTTTTCATTTAATTTCCAGAAGTCAAAGTACCTGAAAGTTGAAGAGAGAATTGAAGTAAAGAGAAAGTAATAACGATAGATTAAGGTGAAGCGAATTTAAAGGAAAACAGGATAGTAGAAGAGGAATACGAGAGTTAGAAAAGACGTAAAACTTACAATTATAAGAAAGAGGACGGAGCAGCAGAACTAGAATAAAACAAAGAAGACGGATTAGGAATAGATGAAAGATGAGATGAAGCGGAAGAGGAATAAAAAGAACACGAAAATAAAGTATGTAAAGAAAAGTATGTAACAGAAAGGTAAAAAATTAAAGAAGGACAGGGACAAAAAGCAACAAAGGTTGTAGGAATAGGAGTAGAAGTGAAAGTAGGAGTAGGAGTAGGACTAGGAGTAGAAGTGGAATTTGAATTGGAAGTAGAAGTGAAAGTGAAAGTAGAAGAAGAAGTAAAAGTAGAAGTGGAAATATAAATAGAAGTAAAAGTAGAAGTAGAAATAAAAATAGAAGTAAAAGGAGAAGTAGAAGAAGAAGTAGTGGTAGAAGTGGAAGCAGAAATTGAAGTAGAAATAGAAACAGGAGTAGAAATAGAAATACAAATAGAAGTAGAAGTGGATGTGGAAGTAAAAATAGAAATAGAAGTAGAAGTAGGAATAGAATTAGAAGTGGAATAAGAAGTAGAAGTGGAAGTAGATGTGGAGACAGAAATAGAAGTAGAAGTGGAAATAGAATTAGAAGTAAAAGTAGAAATAGAAATAGAAGTAGATGTAGAAATATAAATATAAATATAAATAGAATTAGAAGTGGAAGTAGCTGTGGAAGTAGAAATAGATGTAGAAGTAGAAGTAAAAGGGGAAGTAGAAGTGGAAGTAGTAGTTGAAGTAGAAATAGAAGTAGAAGTAGCAGTGGAAGTATAAATAGAAGTAAAAGTAGAAATAAAAGTAGAGGTGGAAATAGAAATAGAAGTTGAAGTAAAAGAAGTAGAAATAGAGGTAGAACGGGAGTAGTAAAAATAGACGGGGGAAGTAGAAATAGAATTAGAAGTGGAAGTGGAAGTAGAAGTGGAAGCATAAATAGAAGTAGAAGTAGGATTGAAAGTAGAAATAGAAGTAGAAATAGGAGTGGAAGTAGAAGTAAAATTCAAAGCAGAGGTAGAAGTAAAAATAGCAGTGGAAACAGGAAACTTAGGTTAATAATTAAAAGAGGAGCTATAAATTGAGATAGAGAAAGAATCAGAGCTGAGGTAAAAGTAGTAGAAGAAAAAGAAGACAAAGAAGGAGACAACTTGCAATAAGAAAATGTCGATGTGGAACAAGAAGAAGATGACGAAAAAATCAATAGACCGATGAGAAGAAGAATAAGTGGATGATGATTTAAGTATGAAAGTCAAGAAGAAAAAGAAATATGTAAACGAAGAAGAACGAACAGGAGAAGAACTAGTAGAAGAATTGACACAATAGAACACAAGAAGATAAATGGAAGTCAGGAAGTAAATAATAATAGAGGGAAGCAAACGAAGAAGAAAAATAGAAGTAGATGAAACTGAGAAAGTTTGGGGATAAGAAAAGGAATAACATTTCGAATGGGGATAAAGCAGAATAGAATAAGAATAAGTAGTTGAAAAGTTCAAGTCGACGAATGTGCGGAGAAGTTGAAGTACTTAGAAGTGGAAGTAAGAAAAGGAATAATATTTGGAATGGGGATAAAGTAGAGCAGAAAAAAAGTATAAAAGTAGTCGAAAAGTTCAAGTAGACGAAAATGCGGAGAAGTTGAAGTACTTAGAAGTGGAAGTAGAACTAGAAGTAAAAGTCAAAGCCGAAAAGAAATGAAATTGTCAAAAGAAGAGAAGACCAGGAAAAAAGGTTAAAAAAGTGAAGTAAAGTTGAAACAGGCAATTATTAAGAGGCAATTAGTAGAAGAAGGTTAGGAAGGCTCTTTATTTTGGTTAAAGAGATTCTAAAGTAGAATACGGAAATATCTATACAAATTGAATAAAAAAACAAAAAAAAAAGATAATATAAATATGTAATCTACAAATTAATATCGAATTCCCGGCATTGCGGCCTTTCATGAGTAACATTTCTAACATAGAAGCAGCGCATCCATTTAACGCAGACTGCAGCTGAGCAGCATTAACAATAACAATAACATGAAGAAAGGATTGCAACAAAAAGGTGAAAAGAATATATGGGCGAAAAAGCAGCGTCAATGGCCGGAATTTACGGCGGCTGTTAGATGCGATGCTGCGCACACAAATGCAACACGAAAATTGGGTTTTATTTTTGCAATTAGCATTTAAAAAGATCACATCAAATTTAATTGAAAATTTCCGTACCAAATCGACAAATGGATCAGTTTTTAGTTGGAAAAAAACAATGGTTTCTTGTATGATTTTTGTCGGTTCTAAAATGATTTGATGAAAACGTGTAATTAGATTTGAGTGAAGTCATTAACACATTTCAGACACATTGGTGCACTTCTAACACACCTGCAGAACAATGTTTGGCAGCGACTTGCGGCAGTTGGTACAACTTTAATGCTTAAATTATTTAATGAAGCCGAGCGTTGATTCGCCATTGTGCTGCAGTCAAATGTTGACTGTCGATTTTAATTTGCTAGCGAGGCAAGGAGTAACTTTAAGCGGCAAATTTATATGAATGTGTGTGTGTGTAACCCCTGCAACTTGTGTGTACGCACATAATGAGCGCATTCAACTGCAAATTTGAGCAAATTACACGCACAGTTGCTGTGCACACGTATGCGTGTGTGTGTGTGTGTGTGAGTTCTGCTTCTTTCCTTTACGCTCCTGGCGGCCCTGGTTATGTACAGCAGTGGCAGTGTTTTTTTGCAAATGTGCAAAGGGGTTAAAACAGAAGCAAACGAAGCGGGGAAAATTTAGTTCAAAGTTTTTGCTCAAATTTCTTGTTAGAATCTCGCTAAAAGATGAAGTCATATTTGCCTGGCAACGTAATTCAGTTTGCGTGTGCGTGTGTGTGTGTGTGTGTGTGTGCGGCTGCCAACGAAATAATGTTATGAAAATGCGTGCGTTATGACAAACATAGCAAATGAAAATAAAAATCCAGCAAAACATATGCTCGCTCTTCGTCAGAAAACTTTGTTGGCAAGCAACAACGAAGACTTTGCAATTAAAACAAGCCTTAATAATTCCATTAAATGTTGTTGCATCGCATGTGCAACATAACATTGGAAATTCTTTTGCAATTAAGCGCATCCAAAGCCCATCGCATTAGCACAAGAATCTTATTTAAAATTCTTTTGCCGGATTAGAACTGGGCTTTGGTTTTAGTGCAAGCAGTCAGCATAATTTTCGACTCGTAATGAAAAACGGTCTAAATGCATTTAGGTCCATGTTTTAGTATCTCGTTTTTATGTGCACATTTTTCTCATAGATTCTCTTGTGTCCCAAAGCAATGAAAGCCCATCTTTTGCTCTGATTATGCATGAAGCATTAAGTGAAATTTCTTGCGGTTTCATGGGATTCAGCGAATCTTTTTGTCGTTTGGCAACTGAGGCATCATAGAGGCATCTCTCCAGCACAACTAGCCACAGCAGCAGCAGAGACTGAAGCGTACGGCCGCCTTTTCGCAAATCGCCTGCATTAAAATTAGAAAATGGCACGCATTTCCATTAAACGTCACATTTTGCTTGCGGCATTAAAATAACATTTTACTCGAAAGTTATTCAATTTCCCAACCATTAAAAGTAACACAGCACAAAAGCGGCGGCAGCCACAACAACAAAAACAGCAGCTGAGGCAGGAAAAAAGAAACGAATGCAAAAAAATGAACATACAAACTCAATAAGCAAAAAGATTATGACACACTTCCGTTGCGGAGCGAGAGGGAAGAAAGAAACGACAGCGACAGCGACAGCAACAGCCCAATCAAGCCATTTGCCGCAGCAGTGCGCCGGTCAGCCACCCAACCGAAAGCGTCTTCAAACGACCGACCGAACGACCAGCCAACCAACCGAACGACCAGCCGGCTGGTCGACATCAAATCAAAGCAAAATATTCCGGAAGCATACAAAATTCAACAAACTGGAATAAACTTGGCATTTTTGTACGTTTTATTTTATTGTTTTTGTGGTTGTTTATGTTGTTGTTGCTTCTGTGTTTTTACATTGTGTTTTTGTATTTTTTTATAATAGGCAAAAAAAATATAAATAAGAGAAAATTCTAAAATGTAGACAAAAGCGAACGGCGTCTATTACAGCGACACAAGTGCAACAGTCAAAGAGCAAAACAACAACAACAACAGCGACGACAACAACCTGAACTACCAAGCAACACAAGACCGTAGTTTGAGCTGAGCGCGGCGGCTAGTATTCCCATTCCCATTCCTCAGTCCCATTCCCAGGCCCAATTTCCATTCGCATTCACATTGTTGCCGTCGTTGTAGTTGTCGTTGTTGTTGCTGCCGTTGGCGCTGCTAATGGCCGTTCCTGGTGCCCAGTCGGCATTGCCAATGCCGTTTTCGTTTTGCCGCATTTATTATTCACTGCTCCAATGTGCCTGCCAAAAATGTGGCAACAACAACAACAACAACAATGATAACAACAACGAAAATTATTGCTTTGCGCGCCTCAATCGACAACAGGGTTGTCGTCACATACACAGCAGCGCGCCAAATGTCGCCTTGTCCATGTCGCTAGTCGATTGTGCCCGTTCGCCCAGCGCCAATATTGAAAGTTAAATACGAATGTCAAAATATGTAACCTTTCAAACGGCCATCATGAATAACGGACAACGCGCACAAACACAAAAACAACAGCGGCTGTAGGCAAATCGCAAATCGTTTGGGGCTGCGATAGCAAAGGAGGTGCGGTGTGAGGAAGCGAAAATTGGTTGGAGAAAAATCTGAATAAACAAATACAATTTTTTTCCAATTGCTGTTCATTCCTGTTGCGTTAGGTCGCGTGATTTGTTTTTCTGGTTGATTGCATGTATTTGTGTGTGTGTGTGTGTTTGAGTGGCGCGTGCAAGAAGGGGTTTTGGGGCTTCAAACCTTTTTTATTTGTATTTTTGGGCTGCAAAAATGCTTTCAACCACTGTTCTCATTTAACTACAATTTTGTGTACCAAATTTTTTTTAAAAAAGGCCCAAAATGGGAACGAAAAAATAACTTTATGTTTTCAACAAAATTTTTTTTAATACAATAATAAAACATTTATTTTATATTGAAATTTTTAACAATTGCCTTGCAAAACGTTAATCTTTTTTGGTTTTTTATAAAAAAAGGTCTGAATAACACAAAAGCGGCCCAAAGGTCCAAGTTAAATAAAAAGACCAACTTTTGCCAACCGTCCTTTCAACTGTTCAAAAGTTTTGTACGGATGCTCCCCAAAATGAAATCCTGTCTGCGCCACTGGTATGTTTGATGGTTCAAGGAAATGCTTTAAGCTGTGAACTTTATTGTCCCATATGTATGTTTGTATGTATGTATGTATGTGTTTTTGTAGTGTAAAAAACAAAGTCTTTAACCCGTTTAGGGTATTTTGCTGGGAATTTCGAAAGACTTCGATTTTTATATAAGAAATAATCTTTGCGTTCTAAAAAAGTACACTGACCCATTTATTTGCCAGACTGTGTTTTCAAGAGTGTTAGATGTTATGGGAAAACCCATTTAACAAAAAATCGCTAAAACGCTAATAATTACTTACACATTTTTTACTTATTAACAAGTTTTTACTCATAAATAAAAATCAAATATTTCTTAATTAACTGCAGCCACAACTATTTGAAGCTAAAAATAAAAACTAAAGAATTTTCATCTTGAAAAAATTACCATGTATGAAGAAATAATTAAAAACAAAGTGTATACTTAACTTCTCTGTTCAAGTCTTAAACAGAGAATATGTTTTATGTTAAAATAATTTAGTCAACAAAGTTGTGCGCTGCCATGTGACAACAAAGTGAAGAAAAAGTGAAATGCTCTGCAATAACCCGAAATATGTAATGGTTTCGCTATGTCTGATATTTTGAAAGATTATTGTATAAAATGGTTTGATTTCGATAGATAATATCCAAGTAATTTCATTTTATTTTTATGTTATTTTATTTTATTTTATTTTATTTTATTTTATTTTATTTTATTTTATTTAATTTTATTTTATTTCATTTATTTTATTTTATTTTATTTTATTTTATTTTATTTTATTTTATTTTATTTTATTTTATTTTATTTTACTTTATTTTATTTTTTTTATTTTATTTTATTTTATTTTATTTTATTTTATTGTATTGTATTGTATTGTATTTTCTTTTATTTTATTTTATTTTATTTTATTTTATTTTATTTTATTTTATTTTATTTTATTTTATTTTATTTTATTTTATTTTATTTTATTTTATTTTATTTTATTTTTTTATTTTATTCATTTTTGTAATCAGTTTTGCAGTTCAAAGACCCTTCAAGAAAAACATATATTTATAATTTTTTATATTTACTATTTTTGCTGCACACAGAACTTTTACGAGTTTGTTCATTATCGAGAAAATTGTCCTTTCAGTGGTAGCATTTGCCTAAATGTATCCCTTTCATTAATTCTCAAGGATTTTATTGTTTAATTTCTAACCTACAAATATGATCTTAAGACGACTTTGAAGTCAATCTGCTGCAAATCACATCTGCAAAAACACTTACAAAAAGTGTATTGAAAGCCATAAACTGCCAGAAAATTTACGTAATGCGAATTTCACTGAATTATTATAAGGAAACAGTTTAAAATGTTGACAGAGAAAACATTTTCCACATACAAAACAAAATCATTTCAAGCGTTATGACAGACGGCAAACAGGCCGACAGGATGTCTGCATCGAATGGCCGGTCGGCACTGAAGAACTCTGCTCATTGGTCTAATTTGATTATGACATCACATCCGGTTCGTTTGATTTTTCACCGTCCATTTCATATCGAATCGCATTAGATGGCAAGCAAACGTGGAAATTTTGCGAATTCGACAGAAATAATACACACGGCACGTAAAATGTGAAGAATTGGTGGGTGGCAATGTTAATATCGACATTCGAGACATTCAATGTCAGCAATATTTGCGCAGTGAGCGCAGCTACCAAGAATGAATTCAATGAAATTATTCAGTGAAAAAGGGATTTTTAAGAGTTAGTTATGTTGTAGCTTCATTAACTCAATACTGTCGGATGGGGTTTTTGGGGCACTTAAAATTGTCTGTGTATGCTTGTCTGTGTAAAGCTTTATCGAGGAACTGGTTAGTGATGTGGGAGAATTTTATTTGAGAGATGGGGAATTGGTTTTCAAGAGTACAAGCTAACATAGAACATAGAAGTTGCAATGGTTCAAAAATGAGTAATTAAATTAAGCGAGATTTTGTAAACTAATTAATTAATAAAACATTTTATCTTCTTCTTGTATGCTCTTAATTGATGTCACATTCTTACTGAGTTTAATTTTTGTAATTGTAGAACCATAATTGTAGAACTAATTGTAGAACTTGATAAAAAAATAAAAGTCATCGAAGCAAAAATTGATAGAAATACCAAAGAAAATACAGATATTTAAAAAAGAAAAACCTTTAAAATTACCGCAATGGTCTTTCTAGTGTTAAGTATGCAATAAGTGATGCGGAAAATGGCCCAAAAGGCTCTGATCGCAGACCTTTAACCTTTTTAAATTTTCCATAAGGAAAGTATATCTCATCCAATTTCACCAATGCTTACTTATTTCTCGGCCTTGAACTCAGAGACAGAGAACCCAAAGAAATTAATTGCACAATCTTGGTGGTCAGTTAACATGGGAATTTCGATAGATTCGGTCTGAGAATTTGTATCTAATAAATTGATTGTTTTCACAATGAAACAGTTCTTTCTCTGTGTAATGCTCCATTTTTTAGTAATGGAAACCATCACAGATAAAATTTTTAAAAATAAAAAAAAACGATGTCACCAAGTTTGAATTGTGCACTTTCATTGCTGAAATCGTGCAGTTGTATTTTCAAAAATACTTATAAACAAAAATTAGTTAAGCCGACATGTGTGTGGAATGTGTGGACTGACAGATGTGTTCATTTTGACTTCATTGACGTGGTATGTGTGCGTGTGATTTCTTCCTGAATTTTTGCTGCCATGTTTGCTGTCATAGTTTAAAATTTTATAAAAAATACAACTAACCACACACACACAAATTAATTATTTGTGGATACATGCGACATGGTCGCATATGAAACGTTTTAAAAATTTTACATACACACACAACACACATACGCACCAATCTAGCTGTGCACAGCCTCATACACATACATACGTATGTATTTATTTCCATAGAAGCTGGTTTTTGTTGTTATTTTGTTGCATGCGCACACAATTTGGCATTGTTTGGAGGCCATTCGTCATGGCGCTGCAACTGCAACCATGTTGGCAACATAATTTCCAAAATTGCCTCAAACGCATCAGCAGCAACGACAACATCGACACGTGCAATTATTGATGCATTTATTTTTCATGGAAAGCATGTTTTGATGCTGCAGGCAATAGGCGCAGGTTGGCGATAAAAGTGCTGCTTTTCAGTTCGTATCGCAGCGAAATGCACCAAATTACCGACTAACTAAATGAAAATTACAAAGCGAACATTTGCACATTTGAAGCGATTATGGTGCTTCGTCGGGCGTGCAATTTGGCGCATTGCAAACATATTAAAATTTGCATGCAGCATTGACGAAAGCCGCATGCCACATCGCTGCTGCCGGAAATCATTTAATAAAATGTACACAAATTATTTCCGGGCAACGTACCCGGCACAAGGACGCCACACGCCATGCGGATCGACAGTGTTTGTAAGTCAATCGAAGCGGCAAACGTCTGCCGGCCGGCCACTCACACGTGCAGGTGGCCACCAAAGAAAGATGAAACAAGGAAACCAACACACTTCACAATTCGTTGGCAACATTGGTTCGTTGTGTCTCTTTCGGCGCACATTTGGCATTTATGTGTTGGCTTAGTGCACGTTGGCGAATTTCAATAAAGCACTCCGCATGTACACTTTGGCCTGGGCGTTGTTATTGTTGCGCCCATATCGGGGACAGTGTGCCAACTTTCGACAGTGGAACAAAAGCAAATATTTAAGTCAGCACATAAATACGTACACAACAATATGCAAATAGCTGCAAGAATAGAAATTACGTGCTCCATTTACTAGATGACGAAATGTGCATTGCAGAAATGGAGGAGAACGCAGCGAAATGTGTTGGCGTGTGTGGACTGTGCGATTGCCGCATGCCAAGTTGGCATTCTATCAACACAAGTTTCTTGTTTTAATAACAGAATTCGTAAAAGTTTAGATGACGTTGTGATTTGATGTGGAGC
Organism: Melieria crassipennis; assembly: GCA_963668005.1. NCBI lineage: Eukaryota > Metazoa > Arthropoda > Insecta > Diptera > Ulidiidae > Melieria > Melieria crassipennis. Next base: position 88,825,091 of record OY764963.1, on the reverse strand, counting down.
AAAAAATTTAAAAACCAAAATTTAATTAAAATGAAGCCAATTGAAATGTTTTTGCAAACCACGCACCTATTCTTTTGTTCCCTATCTTCCTTTCGAAAATTCATAAATGTTAAAGAATTTAGTTTTTATTGCTTTGCGCAGTTGACCTTCCAAACTTACTTATATCGTCAGCAATTGAATTATTTTTGCAAACCACACACCTTTAGGAAATCGATTCGTTTGTTCTCTATTCTCTTTTCAGATATTCATAAATTTTAAAGAATTTAATTTTATTGATCTATGCAGTTGACCTTCCAGACTTACTTATGCCATTCAAAATTCCTTAACCTTTCACTTCTAATATTCAATTCAGACTGTTTTTGTACTCTGCTCTAAAGCGCCAAGTCATATATCAGAAGTTGTTATGTTCAGAAAGAGGCGTGGTCGGTGTGTAAAAGTATATACCCTCGTACTGCCAAAACTCATCTAAAGAAATCTATACGAATTGTTACTTCAATCAATTAATGCCACACCATTTATGCGATAAGCTTCAGTTCCTAATCATCTCATAATAAAGATTTTATTTCACAAAGGATTCTACTGAACACATTTATAGAGGTAACGATGACTATTTCTTCAGTTTCAACATTCATCGCTCAGTTGACAGCTCTGAAATTTCACACCTCTTTATGATTGTTTCACAAAGTAAGAACGCTTTATCATTGTGAAAACAATCGATTTATTCGAGCAACGATTTCTAGACTCAATCATCTCCCGAAATTCTAATGTCAGGTGGCCATCAAGATTGTGCAATTTTTTTCTTTGAGGTCGATGCGAATAACAGACAAACAATTTCTGAGCTCAGGGCCAAGATCCATCGTAATCGATGAGCAGTGGCGCATAAAGAATTTCAATTTGGGGGAGCGGGCGTTTTGTACCAGACATTTTTGTGTTTGGGAATTTGAACCCCCAAACACCCCTCCTGTGTGAGATGAGACAGAGCTGGATAAATCTTTGTAAAATATCATTGAAAATCCGTGTGAGCTATTTGCCGGATATTTTATTACATCGGAAAAGTCTACTTTACAATACAAAAAATATATAACTAAATAAAACGTAAAAAAAGAAAATAACTAATTGCTCAATAAATATGCGCTTTTTTTTGTATAAATAATATGGAATGTAATACCAATTCAAATGTAAGTAAAAATTTACTCTATGTTAGCGCTCTCGGATAATATGTATTTTGAGTTTTTTAACACAGCAAAAAGAAGAGAAAATTCTTGTAAATTTACTCACCTTATTTTGTTGCGAACTGTTTATGAAACCATCTGTAAAAATAAAAATAAAATATTTTATTTTAAATTTAATTTTATACATATAATGTATAATACAAGGTGCGTCCCAAAGTAAACAGGACTTTTGCAATAGGGACGTTTCTGGTGGCGCCATCTATGTGTGAGGACATGCGTTGGAAAGGTACATCTTTCATTCACATACTTTCTAAATTTCATGACATTTGGTCTAGTAGACGCCGAAATATCCCGCTCAATGTGACAGTATGTTTTTAACTTTGGTACGAGAATGTCGATCGAACAAAGAGCTAATATTAAGTTCTGTTTTAAACTTGGTAAAACTTTTACCGAAACGTTTAAATTGTTAAAGCAAGTTTATGGTGATGATTGTTTATCCCGTGGCCGTGTTAATGAGTGGTTGAATCGATTCAAGAATGGTCGTGAAGACTTGAATGACGACGAACACGTCGGCCAGTCGAAATTTGTGATTACTGACGATGCCATCAAAACTGTGCGTGATTTTATCAAAATGCAGCCAAAATCATCATTGGAATTGATGGAAATGGAATTGAACATCTCCAAAACATCAATTGATCGCATTTTAACCGAACATTTGGGTCTCCGTAAAGTGTGTTCTCGCTTCATTCCGCACACTTTAACCGACGACCAAAAAGCGCAGAGAATTGAGCACGCAAAAGACATCGTTCGGGAAGCCAGACGTGATCCAAATTTCTTGTTCAACATCGTAACCAGTGACGAAACGTGGTGCTTTCAATATGATCCCGAAACAAAGCGTCAAAGTGCCGAATGGAAGCACCCAGATGAGCCAAATCCGAAAAAAAACCCGCCGTGAGAAGTCAAAAATCAAAACTCATCTCATTTGTTTCTACGATTCAAAGGGAATAATTCATCGAGAGTTTGTTCCACCGGGAAAAACAATTAACGCTTTGTTTTATGTTGAAGTTTTGAAGCGTTTGGTGCATCGCATTCGTCGTATTCGGCCAGAATATCGCGAGGAAGGAAGTTGGCGTTTATTGCATGATAATGCACCGGCTCACAGAGCCCTAGTTACGACCGATTATTTGACCAAAAATCGCATTTTTACCATCAATCATTCACCGTATTCGCCTGATATGGCTCCCTGTGACTTCTACTTATTCGGTCAGTTGCATTTGCCGATGAAAGGAAACCGTTATAAGGACGTTGAGGACATCCAAAAGGCTTGTACCAACATTCTGAAGGCGATGCCGGCCGATGACCTAAAACCAGAGACCTAAAATAATTATTATCCATATTTTTGGGAATAAAAAAGTTGCCCTAATTTAAGAAATTTCTAAAATTATTGCTTTATAATAATTATTCCCAATAAGAAATTTTTTACGTCGCCTATAACTATTATCATGTAATTATTATTTTTGAGTTGCATAATAACTATTATAAGTAACAAATATATTTTTCGTTGTCGATAATTATTATTTTGGGATTTTTGTTGTTTACATTGCTTCATAACTTTTATTTATGACTTTTTTTATTTACGTTACCGATAACTATTATTTTGAGACATATTTTTTTTTACGTTGCTTCATAACTTTTATTTATGATTTTTATTTAATTTACGTTGCCGATAACTATTATTTTGAAAAACAAATTTTTTACGTTGAATTACTACATTTTTGGATATGAATTAATTTTTAATTGTTCTAAATTGGCAAACGCAAATTAACTGCAGAAACCTAATTTCCACCCACAACTAAACAATTAAAAATCAATTCATACTCAAAATGTGGCAAGGCAACGTAAATAAGAAAAAATTTTTTCATAAAAGTTATGAGGCAACGTAAAAAAAATTATCATTCAAATAATAGTTATCGGCAACGTAAATAACAAAAAAATCAAAAATAAAAGTTATGGAGCAACGTAAAAAAAATTTTCTCAGAATAATAGTTATCGGTAACGTAAATAAAAAAAGTCATAAATAAAAGTTATGAAGCAACGTAAATAAAAAAATCCCAAAAAAATTATTATCGAGAATGAAAAAATTATTTATTTTTCATAACAGTTATTATGCAATGTAAAAATTAATTGTCACAAATAATAATTATAATCAACAAATAAAATTGATGTTGCATTGTAATAGTTACATTGCAATTAATTTCTTAAAAAACTTATAATAGTTAAGTCCCTGCCTAAAACACTCATTCCAAATGCTTTTGGACCGTGCAAAACGTTGTATCGAAGCAGAAGGAGAGTATTTTGAATAAATAAAAAGAATTATACAAAAATAATCATCCGTTTTCTTTATTTTATAAAAGTCCTGTTTACTTTGGGTTGCACCTTGTATAATCAATGAAAGCAATATTAATGTGAGTAGTATATTTATATTTGATGGAAATAACTTACAGTATGCAAAATCCATATTCGTACAAACCTATTTTGTAATTGAAATGTTGAACTAACCCTTAATGATTACAATTACTAATTTTTTATTTGACTCTGAAAAATCCTTTTAAAGTCGCATTTGAATTGATCGAATTTGTTATTTTATTATCAAAATCATATTTCTACGGACAAACGGTACGGATCCGAACACGGATTTTGCATATATTCAGAGAGTATTTACAGAGAGATTTAGGTAGAATCCCCAAAAAATAATATTCTATTATCATATCCATTAATTAATAGGTACCAAATACCATTTAGGTGATACAGAACTTGTTATAATTTTATTTTTATTATTTACAGACGTTTGCTTTTTTATCACATCTTACGAAGAGCCAAAAAAAAACTCAATGTGAATGAAGCAAATTTTTTTGGAATCCATGAGAATTCGAATTCCTGATAATGACAATTTTACTGTCAATTTGAATCGTTGACGGACTTTTTAGAAGAATTTAATATAATACATTCGCACCGGTTCAATAATTCAAAATTGTTAGCATAAATTAGGATAATTGTTTTTTTATTTTAGATCGTTTTAAAGGATATGGGCTAGAAGTGGGCCCATCGTTATCCCACAAGAGAAGGAAAATATATTTTATGCTTCTGTTCAAGTCTGTAAACGTCTGCTTTGGCCAATTTGATTTGTAATTTTAGCAAAGTCTATTATGAATAAAATTCATGACAGTCCCTGAAGAGGAGAACAAACCTGTAGCTCTGTTTCCGTGGCGTGACGGAGTAGTGGTCCTTAAACTAAAATATCCGGACAATTTAATCTTCCTTTAATGCCCATATGGAATCATATTACAAAATAGCGGTAACATTTTTTTAAATATTATTATTTTAGTTTTCTAATTCAATTTGGATTTAAAAAGTAGTGAAAGTTACGAAAGATTTCAAAAGACTTCATAAATTCAAAAGACTTTTGACGATTTTATTGCATTGATTTATGCAATAAAATCGTTAAAAATCTCGATGGAATTATTTTGACTCCCTTGGGCATTTCTTCCTCTCTTGGGTCTAATTAATTTTAGTGAGGTATTTGACGTAGATGTTTCAACTATCAAGACCTGGTTGTTTGGTTCGAAGAGACGAAATGAAAGTGCAACTTGTTGCAAGTCTTTAATATCGCAAAAGTCTGGTACTCAAATGAAAGCTATCTTCTATAAAAAAATGTCCAAGTAAAGATATATATATTGTATTGTATTAGCTTTGGTCCAAGTTTTTTAACCCATATCGGCCCAATGTTCGATTAATCGAACAGTAAATTGTAGCATTTTCCAACAATTTTTTTGGGCTGTTCTTTAATTTTAAACTGCGAACTTCTTGCATGATATGATGGTATGATGTATTTTGTATAATACGAAATAAATATATCCATTTCTCACACCCCTTTCCTGTTGTAGGAATTCCCCAAACAAAAGGTAATTTTTGACATAATTTTAAAAGTATCGAAAAACATAAAAAAACAATAATATTAAAAAAAGTAATTATACAGTCTTGTCACAAATTGATCAAACTCTTAAAAACATACTTACACTTTTCGCATAAAACCAATATTATAGTCAGAATATATATTTATAGTCAGGTGTTCGATTAATCGAACGCTGGGCGCTAGTTACTATTTCTTTTATATTCGAATCAAAAGATTTTATTTGAAATATCTTTGTCGCAGCAACAGTTTCAAAGTGAACATTGAACGGCGACCATGATTTCGAATTTGACTACCGTAATAAGATTTTGATTTGTGGTTGGCAGGACAACAGCGAAGTCACGGTTGCAACGAACTTCGACCAAATCTTACCAACAGTACCTACAAAAAGATGGAAGTAATCGAAAACAAATGCTGGGAAAATTTTTGTACCTGGTCGCTTTGTCAACTATAACCAACCGCAACTGTTGAAAAATTATAGCAGAGGGATGGATGGGGTGGATTATGATAATGCTGCGCAGAACTATTATATTGCTATTCGATCTAAGAAGTGGTATTGGCCATTATTTATATCTGTTTTAAATTCAGCCATTGTTAACGCATGGAAACTTGACTGCTTCAATCGTCGTTATCATAAGAAAAATATTCTTCATCTAAAAGACTTTCGGGCGGAGGTTGCTTACTCTCTCATAATGACCCGGATGAAGGAGAACCAGCTAGTGATAGCGCCGAAGGGAGTTTATTTGAGGTGCCATCAGGGTTTTCAAAGAAGGTTCAACCAAAACACCTTCCCCCCGAACAAAGGGGCAACATATTATTATAACAGAAAACAATGAGAACTGGAGATGCAAGGCTTGCCATAAACCTATTTCGTATTTGTGTAAGAGATGTAACGTTGCACTTCACACTCGTTGTTTTGAACCATATCATTTAGAAAAAAATATGGAATAAACTGTGAATTTATAGTACTGGTCAATGGTCAGTTATTTTTTTAGTATCAACTCAATACATACATCAATCATACAAAAAAATGCCAAGTGGTGCCCAGCGTTCGATTAATCGAACACCAAATATCTCGAAAACTAAAAATCGGAAAATTTTTTTGACCCAAAATTTGAATTCTCCGACCTCATTTAACGCTAAAAAAGAATGTTTCATTTGAATATTAACAAAAAAAATATTTCTGGGCCTATATGGGTTAAGCAGTGAAAAGCAGATGGAGACCACTATTACTACTAAACTTAAACTATCTTTGTAAAAACGCTAAAGCTAGGAATCATCCCATTAAGTCATTTTGAAATCTGAGAAAATGTCTTGAAATTTTTGCTGAAGTTGACGCGTTATTAGCAAAAAATAAAATAAAAATTCATCGCGGCTGTTATTGTTCCAAAAGTAAAATGAAATACTTAAATCGCTCTCGTTGCCGTTTTTATGGCTCTTCCTCAATGCTTGTGATCCACCAATCAGTGTTCATTTATTTGAGTTTTTTCAACCAGAAGCCGCTTCACTTTCTTTCGCACAATTCACACAACTTTTCCTTTTGCGTCATTTCCGCTGCGTTCTCAAAAATTTGTGGTTTCTCATGAAATGGAAAAATGAATGAAATCACCACCGGAATGGCACAAAGTGTGGCAGCGTCACTGCCTGAGGTATAGGAAAACAAAAAAAAAAACAACAACAAATATGAACAGTTGTTCTAAGTATTTGCACTGAACGGTGTCGGGCGCTAAAAATAATCCCAAATATGGCCAAAAACGCTGAATTGCAGAAAAGTGTGAAAATAAAAAAATATGAAAAATATAAAATACACAAAATTTGAGCCTAGCAATTTACAAAAGTTAGAGACACGTACTACAACAACAAAAACAAACGATTAAACATAGAAAACGACACTCAACGATGCGACGTGATGGAAAAAAACGAAAATAATGGCAACAATTTCGGCAAGAAATATCATCAAAAACAAAAAGACAAGAACAACTAAAACAACAACAATAAGAACAACAACAAAAATAGCAACAATAATAGCAAACACCAATGTTGAAATACAGTCGCAGCGATAGCGGCGAACAAAACCCGAATTCCCGGCATCTGCTCTGCCACCAACAACAAACCCGCCTTCCCCATTCCAACTTCTTCTTCTTCGCATCATTCAAGCAACACGTTTTCGCTACGTTCGCATCCTCATTTTTCGGAAGCTTTTGGCGTTCGTTGCTCATCGCTGCAAACGTTGACTGTTTTAGGCTGTCACTGTTGTTGTTGCTGTTGTTGCCGGCCTAACCATGGTCAATAAAAATGCGGTTGAATTTATGCCACACGGCAAACGCTGCAACATTCTCGAATGCGAAATGTTGTTGCTGCCGTCGCTGCTGTTGTTGTTATTGTATTGTGGACTGTTTTGCTGTTATTGTTGTTGTTGTCGATGCTTGTTCTCACATCGTGGTCTTGCAGTTATTGCAGCGATTGCTGCACTTTTTTTACACTCTGCCCGTTATCGTTGTTGTTGTTGTTATAGGTTGTTGCACTACCATAACATTACCGTTGCAGCAACTGTGGGTTGAAGTGCAACATCTGCGGGCCATTTCATCAGATAAGCCGCACCAAAGCGACACATGTTGCTCGTGAAACTTTCAAAACATTCGCCCCCGCCCCCCTCGCCATGCATTCCCCCTCCCCAGCTGCTCATCAGTTCGTTGCATCTCGCTTGTTGGCCGCTGGCAGTGCGGTCGACGGCTGAATGGCGCTGCCACCGTCTAATGTGGCACTTAACAGAGAAGATTATAATCGACACCACCGTTAAGCAACAACACAAATAAAAATGAAAACAAAACCAGAACAAGCCAAAAATATAAACGACAACACAGTGAAAAGCGAAAAACGCCATGCAAAAGTTAAATCGAAACCACAAAGCAACAACAACGTGCATTGCTTACAAAAGCTACCAAAGTGGTCAATTTTTAAAATTTGATTATCGTAACGTAAAAAAAAAAACAAAACACTGCGGTCACAAAACAGTGAACAAGCTAAAAAAAATGTAAAAAAGAAACCAAAAAAAAATATAGAAAAAACAGTTGAAAACAGGAAAAAACGAACAGCAAAAATTGAGAATAAAACCGAAAGCCTGGCTTGCCGATTCAGGTGACCCACATTCGGCGTCGCCGACGGCCGGTCAGCCAGTGAGCCAGCCAGCCATCCCGGACAGGTGGACTGGGCAGGGCAATGGTGGCGTTGCTGAGGAAGCGGCCGGCCGGTCGATACGCTTGAACTCCAATTTGCGGTTAGTATCAACGCAAAAACACGCCGACAATGTTTTCATGCCATTTTTTCGTTTTGCCTCCTTCAATTTTAATAATTTCGTGTTAGTTTTTTATTTCTTGGCAATTTTTTTCGAATATGATTTTTTTCATTTCTTTGATCATTGTCAACTTTTTTTCTGCTGTTGATATGAAACTTGAAGTCGATTTGTTGTCAATTCGTTGCTTGCGGCAAATTGCAATGACGAGTAGAGTATTTTGTTAATACTTGGCATTTAATTGTTTGGTTGGGAAATTTTTTATGAGAATTTACTGGCTGGTTGTTCTTGTTGTTGCTATTGGTAAGCAAACATTTTGCAATTTTCCTTTTATGAATTTAACATTTGGTTGATTAATGGTCTGATTTGTCTGGGCTTTCGTTGTCAATTTTTCGGATATTTAAATTCTAATAATTGAGCAGATGGAACTCGTATTACATCTCTTAAATCTCTGTCAATATAAAATGGCTATACAATTTTCACATTTAATAATATCAAGAAAATAATAATATAAAAATAATAAATAAAAAATAAAATAAATAATAAAAATAAAATAAATAATAATATAAAAATAATAATAAAAGATAATATCGACATAGCTTAGTGAAATAGCTCAAGCCGGGCCTTAACACATCATGTCGATACAGCTGTCTCGCCATCTTTCAAGCACAGTGTACAGGTTTCTTTCTTCTCTTGTCGTGTTCTAAGCTTAGTCTGAAAGTTTCGTACCACTCTCGTCGCCTTCTTCTAAGTACGTAAGTAAAGGTTTCTTGCTCCTATTGTCAGATTCTAAACACAATCTGAAGGTTTTTTCTCCGCTCATCATTTTCTAAGAACAGTCTATAGGTTTATATCTCCTTAGATCCCTTTGAAGCACAGTCTACAGAATTCTTTTCCGTTTCGTCATATTAGACGGGTTTCTTCCTGTCGTCTTCTTAGCTTAGTATGAAAGTATGGTCCCACTCTCGTCGTCTTCCAAGCACAGTTTACAGATGTCTTCCTCTTGACCTCACCTGCTAAGCACAGTTTTCAGGTTTCTTTCTCCTTCCATCAGCTGCCAAGTGCAGTCTACAAGATTCTTCTTACCTTAATCATCTTCTAACCACAGTGTAGAGGTTTGTACTCGCTTTTGTTGTCTTTTTAGCGCAGTCTAGCGGTTTCTCATTGTCTTCTAAGCACAGTTCAAAGGTTTCTTCCTACCTAAATCACTTTCTTGCCGCAGTTTGGAAGTTTCTACATTCGTCATGTTAGTCGTCCTTGTTCCTTTCGTTACCTTCTAAACAGTGTCTTGAGGTTTCTTGATCCCCCCGTGCTCTCCTATGCACAATCCATAGGTTTATTTTTTCGCTTGTCACCTTCTAGGAACAGACTACAGGTTTCTTCCACCAATTGTTGTCTTCTAAGCACAGTCTATAGGATTCTTGTTTCCTTCATTGTCTTCTTAACACAATGCAGATGCTTCTATCCTATCGTCTTTTCAGCACAGTCTACAGGTTTCTTGCTCCTTTCGTCTTCTTCTAAGCATACGTTTCTTCTGCATCTCGCCACATTCTGAGAACAGTCAATAGATTTCTTTCTCCTATTGTGGTCTTCTAAGCAGGATCATAAGTTGGTTTTCCTGCATTGTCTTCTACGCACGGCCTTCAAATTTCTTTCTCCTTTTGTAATTTCTAAGCACAGACTATAGCTTCCTTGCTCCTACGGCCATGTTCCAAATACCTTCTCTAGGTTTCTTTCACATTCTCCTTCTATTGTCTTCTAAGCAAAGTTAACAGGTTGCTTGCATCAGCCGATGTCTTCTAAGTACAATCTAGAGGCGTCTTGGACGGTTCATCGTCTCCCAAACACAGTATAGAGGTATCTCCCTGCTTTTGTCATCTTTTCAGCACAGTGCAGAGGATTCTTCCTCCAGATTTCTTCTACCTCTCGTCTTGGCGTCTTTCACATCTCGTTACCTTTTATAAGGTTTCTACCTCTTCTTGTCTGAGAAGAGTCAGTCTAAAGACTTTTCTTTAGCATGATTACACCATGCTAGATATATCCTGAAGTTTTAGATATCATCAAACAGTTTCACAATTGAAACTGAGAATTCTCTTGGCTTTCGCAGCCAATTATCTAAAACATTCAGCGCTTAATTTAGCTTGCGGGCGAGTAAGAAGACCATGTCTGCGTTGGAAGCATCATATAGGGGAAGCCCTAGTAGGGCTGGGTATAGTAGAATATAAACCGGTACAGCAGAGATGTCTGGATCCAAATTAAGCGGCAGAGTATAACACAGTAACGAGTTGTGGTAAGCAGTTATGTGTGTTAAGGACTCTAACTAACAAGGTATGCGAAGTGCCGAACTACAAAAGATCTGACTAAATTTCTATTGATCTAAAAAAATATTACATGTGAAGTGGTAAATATTACATTTTGTATATACTAAAGTTGTTGTTTAGTTTTTTAAATTTATTAGCTATGTTGTAGTCTAAGAAAGTTCTAAATTTATGTTTTTGAAGAAACATAAAAAATAACGCCATTTTCATTGACTTCAACTAGAGAAAGTAAGTCCATATGCAACAGAAGGTTTTGTGTTCAATTAAATTATTGAAGAGTGAAAAATTCCTATGGTCAAAATAAGAAATTGTTGGGTCAATGTATATTTTATGACAAGTCGAACAGCAACATTGGCACTCAAAATCATATAAAATTTTTCGCGATAAACAAATAAATGTCCCCAAAACAAAAGTTGATAGAAATAAGTACTAAAAAATACAGATACAGTACTTTTCGCTTAAAGCGAACTTCAAGGGACTGGGTCAAAATGGTTCGTTTTAACCGAAAGTTCGCTTTAAAAGGGGTCCGTAATAAGCGAAAACATACAGCGCGTACTTTTGAAATTAGTTCGGTTTAGGCGGAAAATCGTTTTAAACGGGTTCGTTATAAACGAAAAGTACTGTATTTAAAAATTAAAAACCCTCAAAATGACCGCAATGGTCTTTCTAGTGTTAAGTAGAACTAAGTACTGGGACAGTAGAACTAAAAAGACTATTCTGGCAGCTACTGATCAGCTCTACATAATCTTTCGAAGTAGAAAAAAATCGTTCATCAGACAGTTTGCTTTCTACTTAGTTATATTGAAAGCTTTTTCTGCAACCTGAATTGTAGATTAAAAATTATATGGGGATCGTCTTTCAGCCATCAACTGGCTAAAATCACGTAAACGAGTTCTATAAAACCCCATAAAAATTTGAAAAAAAAAATGGAGGAGTACATTTCAAAGAAAGGAATACTTGCACTGCACACACCTTTTCCGACTTCATCTAAGTATCCTTCGTTGTAGGATACCAAAACAGGCCAAGTGGGGTTATGTGTGTATTCAGGACTTTTTCTGCTAATGGATGCCTCTTCTTCCTACCTACCTACATATGTAAATGTGAAGCAGTCCCGCAGTTTTCATCATTTCAAAATGTTGTAAATTTTGTTTGTTAATTTTTAAACAATCGCAATATATTTAGAACATTCGGCTTAATCGTATTTTATTGTTGTAATGACCCCTTGCAGCTATATGGCCGGAACCGTCATTCCTTTTATATTCATTTATTCTGTGCCGCATTCCAAACATTAATTTCTCTCATTGGCAAAGTGTGCATTGTTGTTGTTGTTGTTGTTGACTACCACTTGATCATTCTCGATCGTTTCGCTGCTTTGTTGTGGACTCGCCGCGTTGCTATGAATTTCAATTTTTCACTCTTTAGCATTGCCTTGGGTTATTTTTAATGACATTCAATGCGACGGCAGTCACTTTCGCATTTCGTTTGCTTTGATAATGACATATTTTGTCAATAGATTTCATTTTGATTAAATGGCCAAAAGCGTTTTTCGAAATCTGCAAATCTCTTTTTGTTCGCTCATTTTTCTTCAGCATTTTTATTATCACGCTTTTTTTTTGGTTTATATTTTTCGCAAAGCATGTCTCGTATTCAATTGATGAGGTCTTAATTAGATTCAATAAAATAAAATCTTCGCATAAAATGCGCATTGTTGGCGGCGTTGTTCGTGCGCGGCAATTTGTCACGCGCCTTTTTCTTTATGACCACAGCCGAAAGTCGCCGACGAAAGTGGCCATTGAACATTTCAACTTTGAAAGTGTTGCAATTAAATTTAATTACCTCAGTCGAAACACAAAACAACCGAAAATTTCCAAAGCGAAAAAAGACCGAACAACTGGCAAAAAAGTGTGTTGGGAGAAAAAATTAGTTGACAGCACATTTGCACCTACAATTTGGCGAAGACTACAATGTCGCAATGTAGAATTGGAAATTTGCGCAAGTCCGAACAGCAACAAAGGCAACAAGCACGCACGTGACGGGCCTTAAGTAGATTGCGAGCAAGTGAGAACTGTCGCTGTCGCTGCCACCAGCAATTGGGCCAATTTTGGGCAATGCCAGCAACACGCCGCAAGATCGTCCGCGACGACGCTGAAACTGGTTCAAACAGCGCCGTCTGTCGTTTGTCGCCCGCTCGACCACATTGAAGCCGCTGCCGGCTGACCGCTTGCCGCTTTTACCTTTCTCGAATGCGCATAGCAGCGCACATTGTGGTCGCCGGCCGTGAGTGTCATTGTGTGTGTGTGTGTGTGTGTTTAGAATTCACCTTAGTATGTAAATTAAATCCATTAGTATGGACGGCAACGTCAACCAAAACGCCACCAAACCTGTTTGCACGCATTTCTTTGGCCACTGCTGCGTGCCAGTTGCCATTCGCTGCTTGCTGCCCGTTGCTGCTAAAGTTTATGTTGTTGTTGCCATTCTAAGCCATTGCGGCCAGCTTCTTCGGCGTCCTCCACCTTCACCTCCGTCGCATCTTCTGCAGCTTCTTTTTCCAATTATTCCTCTTCGAATACAGCTTTCGACTTTTGCTTTTGCTTCGCTGTCGTCTGCATACATTCAATTCAATTCGATTCGATTCGGTTCGATGTGTTGCGATGAATGGACTACACACTCATATATGGGTCAGTGTACTAAAATATTATGGAAATTTTTAATTATCACAATTTTGCATCGGTAAATACTGTATTTGGAATGTGAGTCTGCTTGTTGTTGTTGTTGATATTGTCATCTTTGAGCAATTCAGCGCCTTCGTGTTGAATGGAAAGGCCGGCACGCAGCTGAGCTCACAACATGTGTTGACATTTAAGGGTGACGGGGAGGTGGGTAGCAGTGACGCTGCCATTTAGCGCAATTAGATTCGTTGAGTTTGTTGCGATGGCCGGAACTTTTACCGTTTTCGCACATAATGTTGTTGGCTTATTCAGTGGGCGAAAAGTGGGCAACTTTCCAAATCAAACTTTCGTTAGCACATTTAATTTTCGAGATGACATTTTTTTCATTAAGTGCATTAAGTGGTGAGCTTACTGAACAACTTGAAGTTTCTTCAATGTTGTGGGAATGGGCGGTTTTAAATTGTCTATAATATTTATGATTCAAAGAAAAATTTGTCAATTAAGCGAAATGATGTTTGGCGCAGCTTTTCGCTGAACAAATTTAGTTTTGGTTAGATTATTCGGTAGAATAGAGATACATTTATTTTAAAAATCATATTCAAAGTAATAAGAAGTAAATTTTAGCAACATTTACAGACGTCAGAAACAATGGGTGTGACCCAGATAAATTAACATAAATGAAATAAACTCAAATTTAACAAAATAAAATAAAATAAAATGTAATAAAATAAAATAAAATAATTTAAATTAAAATAAAATAAAATAAAATAAAATAAAATAAAATAAAATAAAACAAAACAAAACAAAATAAAATAAAATAAAATAAAATAAAATAAAATAAAATAAAATAAAATAAAATAAAATAAAATAAAATAAAATAAAATAAAATAAAATAAAATAAAATAAAATAAAATAAAATAAAATAAAATAAAATAAAATAAAATAAAATAAAATAAAGTAAAATAAAATAAAATCAAATCAACATAAAATCAACACAAAATAAAATAAAATAAAATAAAATAAAATAAAATAAAATAAAATAAAATAAAATAAAATAAAATAAAATAAAATAAAATAAAATAAAGTAAAGTAAAATAAAATAAAATAAAACAAAATAAAATAAAATTAAATAAGATTCAATTCAAATATATTAAAATAATGTAAAAAAATAAATGAAAAAACCAAAAATCGTTTGCATTCTTGGGCATAAAACAAAGAAAAATTGTTTAAGAATTTAATGTATAACCTATTTTTTCAACCATGGAACTGTTTTTCAATGGAATTGGGTACGATCTACTTAAATTTGTAGCTCAAACTGATTTTATGAGTAAAGGGATTTGAGTCCGAATCCATGTAGAGTCACAATGTTTTTCTATGGCCTCCCGCGGAACAGCCACATTTATTTTCCTATCACTTATATTTTCGATGTTGAACTATTTTGTCATTTCTTCTCATCTCATTGGTAAAAAAGTACTCAGATTGTCTATGGTGGCCCACTTTGTAGGTCTGTTTTGGGGAAAACAATTAAATGTTGCTAATCTACTGTAGGCCCATCTTTTATAAATTTTACTAATATGACGTTGGAAGTCACAACCAAAACAACAACAACAAAAACTAACAATTTTGTATTTCAACGCGTCGCTTCTGAGTCGCGTTCTACATTTCGTGCAATGCGCAAAGAGCCGCGAAAATAGTGCAAAGCCAAGTTGGACGGGCCAATCTGTAGAATTTTATTGCGCTAAAACCAAATAAAAAAATGTTAAAGAAATTAAAAAACGCTTAGCGGCCGCAGCAGGGACCATACGCGTAACACCAGAAGAATGTGTACATTGACCTGAATTTACGGAAATCGGTGCGCAGACGCGCTCTCTGTGCGCTTTCGCAAAATCGTTTCAGGAGATCAGGAGAATTTTGTTTGTCTGGCAACCACGCGAAAAATAAAATGTAAATATTCGTTGCATTGGAGTGAAATCTGTCGTGGTTGTCAAATAAAAATCTGTCAATAAAAAATTTGGCGTTGAGGTCATTTCGATGAGATCATTTAATGACCTGAAAATTTCCAACTGAAAATAAATTAATCGCCGGTCATAATTTCGCTGTGAAAGTGAAAAAAATCTAATCGATTACGCTTACAATCGTTTGATTCGAGCGATCGTAGCGTTGGAGAAAAGCGGTTACAGTCCAAGTGGGTTGAATGAGTCAGGCGTAGTCGTGTCACCGAACGCTGTCGGCAGATATTTCAACCAATCATTAATTGCTATTTTCTGCTATTCTCTTCTGCCGAGCGATGACATTGCAAGATTCATCAAAGCATCAAAGCACCAAAACGCCAGCGCGTCTTTATCGCCGCCGCCAATTCACAGCGTCCGAAATAGAAGCCACACGACAATCAATTCAAACATGGAGCAACACCAACAATAAACAACAACAAAGAAAAAACACTCACACTTGTGTGCGCGTGCGTGCGTGCTTTGGCCAAAAGTGTCCGCGCCAACAATGCTTCAAAGTGTGTTTTTATCATTAATCTTGATGCTGAATGCGGACGGACAAGTGCTTTAACACTTTAACGGCGAATTCTTCAACGGCACATCGCCTCAGTCGACACAATGGTCTTAACGGATCAGCGTGAAGTGCTGGAATGAGACTTTCATTTTCTAATTAATGACAGATGTTTTCTACAAAACTGCAAGAATTCCTTTTTAATTATCGGCACAAGCCCGCACAAAAGACTTTTAACAATACATAAATTAATTTAGATTTTCACTTTGTGGCTAAGAATTTTGTTTCTTTTAAAACGTCCTGTCGGAGTTATTTTATTACTTTAAGTGTAATGTTGGAAAATGTATCAAGAAACTATAAAATGGATTAAAGTATTGTTTTAGGGCTCGATTAAAGCAAATAAATTAATTTTATTGAGATCTTTGTTCAATCCACAGTGAGGGACTAATGGTTTTTTTTTATATATTTGCCAGGTGTTGCCAAATACCCGAAACGAATTTCCTCTGAATCTTAAAAGCTGAAATTTCCTCCCAAAAATTTAAAAAATCTCCTAATTTTTTTTTAATTTTCCGTCATTATAACTAAAAATAAATAAAAATATAAAAATAAAAAAATATTTAGTTTTTTTATTGCAGCCTCTTAATTCCTTCAGCTTCAGCTTAACAACAACTTAACACAAACCAAACATACAAAATGAGATCAGTATGAAATTCGCTTTTGTAAACTTTCTTCACTCATTACATAAATTAAACCCTTTGAAGCATACAATTTAATTGTATTAAATTAGACACTTTAGCTTTCAATATTCAAGGCTTCAGTGCCATTAATTATGCCAAATGTTTCACCATCAAAATCTCCTAAGCTCTATCTAAGACAATTCTTCCTCCTAAAAAATCTCCTAAAAGGCCAAGAATCTCTTAATTCCAGGAGAAAATCTCCTGATCTGGCAACTCTGTACTCTAACGAAACTAATGCGAGGCCTTAGAGGCGGCCAGTTCCACCTGTTTCAGAATTTCATTTGTGGAGGTTGAATTGATCTATGATTGAAATTAAATTGAAATTTATGGAAGCTGAACCAAACTCAGCTGACTGAGATCAAGTTGAAGTTGAATATAATATGAACTGAATTTAATTAAAATTTTTTTGAGATTTAAACGAAACGAGCTTAAATTGAATGTGACTTAAATTGTATTGATTTAATTTAAATATATTTAAATTTAATCTAAATTGAATTTGAAATTATTAATAATGAAAAATTTGAAGTATAATATAAATGAAATAAATTGTATTATTGTCTAACTAAACTGAAAATAAAACTAAATTATAATTAATTTAAAGTTAATTAAAATTAATTTGAAATTTAATTGCAATTGGATTTATATTTATTTCAAATTGAATTAAATTTCACTAAAATTAAGTTTAAATTGAATTAAATTTAAATTGAAAATTTGAAATTTTCAAACAAAATAATGTCATTGAAATCTCATAACAGTGAACTGAAATTAAGTTGAAGTTTAATTAAAATTAATTTGAGACTGAATTGGAGTTGAATTTATATTTACCTAAAATATAATTGAGAATAATTGTAATAAAGTTGAAATCAACTTCAAATTTCATTGAAATTAGGTTTAAATTGAATTAATTTTAAATTGAGAGAAGATGAATTCAAATTTAGCTTCAAATAAATTAAAACTCATTTTAATTTTATAAAAAAGTATTTGTAATTGAATTAAAATTTTATTGAAAGTGTTCAAAATTGAATTGTAATAAAATCTGAGCTGAATTCAATTTGAACAGAAAAGTAATTGAATTGAACAATTTGAATTGAATTACGATGTATTTGAATTTGAAATATAATGTTTCTAAATTGAATTATTCTGAAATCGAAGCTAAATTCAAATTGAATCAAACTTAGTCGGAATTGAGTTAAAATGTAATGGAATTTGAATTGAAATGAAATTGTATTGAATATTTTTTAATTGAATTATAACCAAATCGAAGCTAAATTAAATTTGAATTGTAAAATAATTGAACTTGAATGGGAGTTTAAGTAGAATGAAAATGTATTTGTAATTGAATTGGAATGTTATTGAAAATTTTGCAAATTGTATTGTTATGAAATTCAAGCTAAATTCAAGTTGAATTGGAATTAAATTGAAAATGAGTTGAACTTGAAGCTGAAGCTGAATTGAAAATTAATTTGAAAGAAAATCGGAATTGAATTTGTAGTTGAATTACGCTGTTATTAAGAATTTTTTTAAATTGTATTGCAATGAAATAAGAGCTAAATTTAATTTGAATGGAAATTAAATTCAATATGAGTTGAATTTTAAGCTGAATTGAAAATTAATTTGAAAAGCAGTCGGAATTGAATTTGTAAAAATTTTTTTAAATTGTATTGCAATGAAATCGGAGCCAAATTCAAGGTGAATTGTAATTAAATTGAAAATGAATTGAACTTGAACCTTTCGCAAATTGTATTGTAATTAAATGGAAGCTAAATTCAAGTTGAATTGGAATTAAATTGAAAATGAATTGAATTTGAAGCTGAATTGAAAATTAATTTGAAAAGCAACTGGAATTGAATTTGTATGGGAATTACGCTGTTATTAAG
The DNA here is from genome assembly GCA_963668005.1 of Melieria crassipennis. Classification (NCBI taxonomy): domain Eukaryota; kingdom Metazoa; phylum Arthropoda; class Insecta; order Diptera; family Ulidiidae; genus Melieria; species Melieria crassipennis. Next base: position 88,806,557 of record OY764963.1, on the reverse strand, counting down.
AATTTTTAAATTGTATTGCAATGAATTTTCTTGTCTTGAATTTAGCTCCTAAATTCAAGACGATTTGTAATCAAATTGAAAATGAATTGAACTTGAAGCTGAATTGAAAATTAATTTAAAAGGCAATCAGAATTGAATTTTTAGTTGAATTAGAATGTTATTGCGAATTTTGCAAATTGTATTGTAATTAAATCGAAGCTACATTCAAGCTGAATTGGAATGAAATTGAAAATGAATTGAACGTGAAGCTGAATTGAAAATGAATTTTAAAGGCATTCGGATATGAATTTTTAGTTGAATTGGAATGTTGTTGATAATTTTTTAAATTTTATTGGAATGAAATCAAAGATTAATTCAAATTGAATTGAAATTGAATTCAACTTGAATGGAAATCGATAATGAACTGAGGTTGAATTGAAATGGATTTGGGGTGGACTTTAAATGAAAACTGAACTTGAACAAAATTTTAAATAATATTTAATTATTTTATTTAATTATTATTATAATTGAAAGTGATTACAATCTAGTTGAAACTGATTTCAAAGTGATTCGAAACATCCCTGAAATTGATTGGAAACGGAGTTGAAACGGAATTGAAAGCGACTTTGAATACAAATTGAATGAGAATTGAACATAAATTAAAGATTTCAAAACAAACAGCACCACTGGCAGTGACACAACTAAGCTGTGATGACTTTTAAGCGGGGCGTACTGTGTGTGCATCATTTGTTAGATAGTTTCGAGCATATGGAAATAAAACCGTTCGAAGCCAGCAGCGATAACCTAACGGAACATTTTTTCTCTTCTCACCAAAGAAACATTTAATTATGCTTTGTGTCCATTAGTTGTCGCCTGCAGCCAAACAATGATAACTTACGAGTAGCTTAAAAGCGACTGAAAGAACTGAGCTGAGCTCACTTAATTGAGATGCTTTCGCATTGAGGCAGCATTTCACGTTGAATTTCCGATCGAAGATTTATCATCCTACAACTGTAAATGTCCAAATTATGTTTATGCATTGATAATGGTGAAATCACAACGTACGTATGTGTTTGTGTGTGTGTATGAATGTATTCACACCGGTGAAGGGTAACATCGCAATGGCTGTTGCGCCATCGAGTCAGGTGTTGCACATGTCGCTGCGTGTGGCTGTGGGCCCATTTCAAGTGCAACACAATCCAGCTGTGACAATTCAATTTCATTCATTCAACTGTCAGTCAATGTCCATGAGCGGAGTGTCGGCATTGTCGCTTTGTTGCGCGCCGAATCACCGAGTCGCCGGCGCAGTGATTTGTGTCGCAATGCGGCCCCCATGCAGTGAGTCTTTGCAGCGACTAATTAAATCCCAAATCAATTGCCCGCTAAGACCCTATTTCATGCTCATTAAGTGCAACCGACTCATGCCGGGGCGCTGCGACGGCTGTTGGCACCAGATGTACATAGCTGAGCGTGAATGCTGCTGCCGACCTTAAACTTTTAATTTAATGTAGTGTAACGTTTAAGATATTAAGCCAACAACAACAACAACAACATCAGTGCTTATTGGCTTTATGAAATAAAAACACAAACAACAACAACAATAAAAACAAACAAAACGTTAAAAGTTTGGGTTTGGTTTGTGCGTTGGTGGTGCGTTGGCGTTGAGTAGGCCAATTGTCACAGTTGACAGTGCACGGTTGTGCCACAAGTCATTGACGCCAACTATTTTAGAATACAATGTAATTAAATTCTCTTTATGCATTCAGTTGAGGTTTGTTGGGTAATATTTAGTCTTCAATGTGCAAATAAGTTCAAAGTGAAGACTTTTTTGTTTCGTTAATAATAATAATAATTGACTGGCACGACAGCCCGCTTACGCGAGACTTAGGCCTAGCTTCCCGCAACCACCCGTGTTGTGCGTGTGAATTTGTACGCGGGTGGAAGGGACCTACAGTTTTATGCCGGTTCTGAACGGCAGGTTGGGAGCTTTTTCATAAGCAATTTTTAGTCTCAGAGGTTTGCCATTTCCAGCTGAGAGGACAGCCACCGAAAGAGAAAACGAGTTTTCCCGTTATTTTTTTAGGTGTTATTACAGGCAGTATTTGAACCTGAGGTTGCTGCCTTCGACTCGCGGTCCAACGCACTAACCAACTGAGCCACGGCGGCCGACTGCAGTGAGTCCTTAAGCATAAAATCGAAGCTCCTATTAAGAACTCGTTTAATTTTCGATTTCATTCAACGCGATTCGGGTAGCACAACAAAGCAAGTAACCATTAATTCGCATATTTAACTTGTAGCTTAAAAGAATCATAAATGCAATGAAAGCCATTAAATGTAATTTGTCTGAACTTAGCTAACTTTTTAATTTCATTTCAGAAAGGCTGCCGTTTTGCCGGCCTTTAGGTGTGCTTAATTTTTGTTTACATTCAGTTTAGATGCTTCTAATGTTTTTTTGCTTTTCCGTTCACGCATTTTTTTCTGTTGCTACTGAGTCTTTTTTGTTCGATAAATTTCATCATTTCATACCTGAGAGAAGTTCGTTTTGTAAAGTTCATAAAAAGCATCATAAATCATAATTTGTTGGCTTTGGCTAATGGATTATAAAAATTACAACAAGTGCCAAAGTGCGCACACCGACCAGCGTTGGTGGCGGCTTAAAGGGGGGTCGGGTCGGGCCGTACTTGCATATTGTTGTACCAAAGGTAGAAAGAACGCAGTGAATGCTCGAATGACTGCATAAAGCACGCATTGATGTGGCTCTCTTTGTTGGATTTTGAACGCAGCGAAACAGTGTTTCGATTTCTTCCTTTTAGTATTCCGTGCACAATGACGAACCATGGCGTTTTTTTTGCATGCAAATTGTGCGTCAGGTAAACGTTAATGAATTAAATATTAATGGCAAATGAATTTGCTATAAGCATTGGGATGCTGAAGCCACTTACACTAACAATCACACACACACACACATGTAAATTTATGCATTTATTCGTGTTTAAAACCGAATTTCAACTGTTTAAAGAAAGCAAATGATTTAGTGTTTTTGTACGTTTTTTAAGACGGTTGCAAGAAGAAGATATCTGAAAAATTGTTGCTGTTGCTCAGAAAGTTTGTTGTAGCTTAGTTGCAATTTGAAGTACATTCACGCTTTTTATTTGAGTTTGTTTAGGTTAAGATTGCTTTGGCAGCTTTTGATCTGTTATAGCTCAACATATTTCTTTGATGCCACATCAGTGCATCGATTTGGAATGAAGTGATTTGGGCAGCAAATTGAAATGTTTTGTATTCTTAAAGTTGAGTATTCACTAAGTCACATTCAGTGTCAAGCAAGGAAGGCAAAACTGATGACCAAATTGACAGTTTTCGGGCAGTTTTTGGAGAGCCAAGTTGTGTTTCTAAATTCTTTAAGAACTATTTTCAAAAACTATAGAATATGTACAATAAATTTGAATTTTGTATGTAAGATTTTCTTTCAAGTTAAACACTTCTAGAAAACACCGGGTATCCACATTTTTTTAATCTTAAAATCGAGTATTCCCTGTCCAGCAAGGAAGGCAAAACTGATGGCCAAATGGACAGTTTTCGGGCAGTTTTTGGAAAGCAAAGTTGTGTCTCGAAATTCTTTAGGAACTATTTTCAAAAACTATAGAACATGTCCAATAAATGTTAATGATTTATGTAAGACTAGCGGGGCCCCGCGGCTTTGCATGCAAGTTTGAAGTCAACGAGGCCAATTCAATAAAGTTCTTCTTAACCCTTTGCTGATCCTGTCAGATTTTTATGAAAAAATACTTATCTAATTTTTTCTCATTTGAAGTGCTTTCATTACATTTGAAGTCAATTGGAGCATTAAATTTTGTGTCTCCATACAAACTTTTAACCCATCGTTTTTTGATCCCGTCAGATTTTCGAAAAAATAAAAAACACCTATCGAATCATTTCACATTTGAAGTACTTTCGCCAAGTTTGAAGTCAATGGGCCCATTAAATCATGTTTCTCCATACAAACTCTTAACCCCTCGTTGACCTCGTTAGATTTTGATTTTCGAAAAAATAAAAATTACGTGTTGAATTATTTTTCTCTAAGAGTACTTTCACCAAGTTTGAAGTCCATGGGCCTATTACTTCATGTTTTTTACAGTTTCTCCATATAAACTTTTAACTCCTGGTTGACCCCATCAGATTTTTATTTTCCAAAAAATGAAAAACACGTGTTAAATTATTTTTTCACTAAGAGTATTTTAGCCAAGTTTAAAGTCAAAAGGCGTACAAAATCATATTTCCTCATACAAACTTTTAACTCTTGGTTCACCTCTTTAAGTTTTGATTTTCCAAAAAAAGTTAGAAACACATGTAAAATTATATTTAATTTCAAGTGTTTTCACCAACTTTGAAGTCAATAGGGCAATCGGTGGAGATTTGTTTTGTGGTCTTTCCGTATACGAACCTTAACACTTGGTTCACCGCGTTAAAGTTTGGTTTTAGAAAAATTTAAAAATATGTGTCGAATTATTTTTGTTTTGGAGTATTTTCACCAAGTTTGAAATCAATAGGCCTATCAAGTTTCTTCATACAACACCTTAACCCATGTTTTGCCTCTTTAGACACCAAATTTCAAAAAATCCCATAAAGTAAAACACATTCGGAAAACACAGTTAAAGTCAAACGATGAATTCTTTTTGTTGACAAAATTTTTTGCATGACATGAAACTTGCATTCAGCCCACAGTAGCTGCTTATTGCTTTATAGAGGCATTCACCAACATTAGCTGTTCAAACAAAATCATTCGAGTACTTACAGAAATACTTATCTGCATATTTCCATTGCAAAATGCTTTCATTGAATCACATTTAGCATACAAATTTATATGCGAGCGTTTGTTAATGTTGTTGCTGTTTAATTATATTTCATTTTCACGCGTCAAAATGTTTTTGGTAGCGTTCAAGTTTGCATTTTAATTGAATTTTGCGTGAAAGTGAATTTCTAAAATAAACATAAACGAATGCCCGAACGCGTCAATAAAACTTCGAGTGTACCTAAGTAAATGCGATCGCGGCGGCGGAGTGGCGGCACAGAGGGGGGCTGAGTGGCGGCTATGCACGTGCGCCACATAATGTAAGTTCGGTTGCGGAGTGAGCAGTGAAATTGTCAACAATTGTTGTCCACACTGCGTTGTTGTTGGTGACAAATCGGCAAACAACCAATCGTCGAGTGAAGTAAATTAAAAATTATTTATTAATTCTCAACAATGGTCGGTGTTTGTGTGTGTATGTGTGTGTGTGTTGAAATTATGTTTATTGGCACTATTGTTCATGTAAGTTATTGAAAAAATTCATGTTTAAAGTGGCATTGTTAACTACTACATACATAAATGTTACTATATGAACAGCGCTGCTTTGCAATCATGTTGAGATTCTTTTTCCTCAAAGGGGCTTTCAAAGATGACTAATCGAATACAGAGCACATTGATGTCATACTATTTCTGCATATTAAATAATTTGAAAATATTGTATGAGGCATCAAACAGATTTTCATTGCTTTAATATGAATATTTGTTATAAAACAAAAATTTGTCAAAAATTTTCAAAAAGTTGTATATGTTTGTTAAAATTACTTGAAGTTCCTGTGCACATATGCACTTTCATGATTTTAGGTAAATAATCCTTACTCACTTTAAGATATTATTTACCTTTTAAATCGTGTTTCCTTGTATAAACTCTCAATCAATTTTTTATCCAACCAAATCGGATTGATTTTCCAAAACTAAAAACATGTGTGGAAATATTTTTGATTTGAATTATTTTGAATTTTGAAATCAGTGGGCCTAGCTAGAATAGCTGCCCCAATGTGAAGGCCACTTAACCCTTTTACACCATCTATGGTTCCAAGAAAAAATTTGTTTGTTGGACCTTAGAATAGTTTGAAGTTTTAGGAATAACACGAAATTAATAAACTGAACATTTAAGATTAAATACGAGAAGTAACTATACACGTTTTTTGAAGAAGCAGAAAAAATAAGAGGCATTTTCTATTTGACATTTTGCTTTTATTCAGCTATATTTTTTAAATAATTTTAGCTGACTTAAATTAAGAAATATTTGGTTTTTAGTTATGCGTAAAAAATTGTATTATTAAGTAATCAGTACAGCCAGAATGATATGGTTGCTCTCATATGACAACATTCTGAAAACAGGGTGCGTTAAAAAAATTATTATGGAATATTGTTATTATAACCACACAGAAGACGAAATCGATAAATTTAAAATTTGTATAAATTTTATATATTTTTATATAATTTTTTTTTTTTATAATAATTATAATAAAAAAGCCTGCAGTGAAAGAGTTAAGCTGCAAAAGCCCATTGTGATACCACATTCAATTGAAATAAAGTCCACTCACTCATTGAACCAGTTTGAGCCCAAAGCCTAGTAGACTGTGAACATCCTTATCGGCTAGATTCCTAAGACTGTTAAAGTAGGAGTGGCCCTGGTGAGTCTTTCTTCTTGTAGAGTCACTGCATGGAAGAAAAGGTGCGTTTTTCCTCTTCTTCGTTCATACAGCTTCAATATAAGCCAATCCTTTTTTCATCTAATCAGTGACCAGCCAGAACATCAATCACCAATCAAAGGTTTTCATCTGGTCTCTTGATTTGAGATTGATGAAAAAATTACTCTTAAAGTCTTGAAGCTACAACTTGAAAATCTCATAATGAATAATGAAGTGGGTCCAACAACACTGCGCGCCAGTACTTTTGATCCATCCAAAATGTTATATAGGCGTAAAACTGGAGACTGGACTCATAGTAACCTGGCATACTTAGTTTTTCAATTTTTGATTAAATGTCTTTTTAAAAGGACTTTAAAATATCAAGGACATACATACATGTTTCAAAGATTTTTTAAAAATATTTGCTGTTGTGCAGTGATAAAGATATGGGCATCAAATAAAAGAGGAAGCTTGTCTCTTTTTGATTAAATCTTTTATTTTTAACTTTCTGGACCAAAATATATCAGTAAGATCCTTTCAAATATGTATACTTCAATATGATAATAAAGTGTGGAGATATTAGGACTGACAATACTTTTGCACTTAGATTAAATTAGTTTAGGATTACTGTCTCTCTACGAGATACACTTGGGCCTATATGTTCATTTTAAACGGATAGGGGAAGAAGAGGGCACTTACAGCTTAACGTCAAATCCGAACAGTGGTTGCCAGTCGGCAGTATCCTTTCACACTTGCAGGTTTTGTCATTACCTACCAAGAGCCCACTTGTGTAATATATTTTTCATCTGTGTACTTCTTGTGAGTAGTAATAGAAGTAGACGAGTGTGTAACCACTCCGAACTAGGATTTAAACCTAAAGCCTCTAGCATGAAAAGTCACTGCGCTGGACTATGGAGGCTGGCTGGTTTTGGTCTTTCAATAAGAGAATTATTTCAAACAAATAGCCAAAACAGTCCACCAAAGGTTCGTATATAATTTCCTATAAAAGCTAAACTCTCCACTATAATTTCAGACTTTAACACCATCGAGTATCTGTGGAAGATATTTCAGCAAAACATTCTAAAGCATGTTACATCCTTGAACGAAGATCTGGTATCAACATTCAGTGAAGAATGACGCAAAATCTCCGAAGAAAGACAGAAACCACCTGAAACCCGATCAACTCGATATCCAGAAGACCCAGAGACAGAAACTCATTTTAAAACTTTTCGAAATCGAACGTAATAATTTAAAAAATTTTATATTTTCTGATTTTCGGACACTTTAAACTCTTCTCACAATAATTCGGCAACAATCAAAGTTCCAAAAATGAAGCAGCCGATAGTTTAATACTCGCATCCTGCCCCCGCTTTGCTGCGCCTCCGCTGCGCGACGCCAACACAACAACAATACATTTGTTACACATTGTTTACACTTATTTAGTTGTTACAATTTTAATTGTGGCACCTCTGCAATGTTGCTTTTATTATGAATTTTTGTTACATTCTTTTTGTTTTTGCTCATTAAATGCAAATTTCAATGCTCATTTACCGCAACCCACTGCCGGTCGGACGGCTTGTTTGCATTGAATTTTCAATATTTATAAACAAAGCTTTTGTAAGCAAAACCACAGAATTCCAACTACAATTCCCATATGCTGCATTGCATTACGCTAAGGAAGCAAAACACCAACAACAACAACATAAAATAAAATCGAGAAATTGGCTGTCATTAAAACTGCATTACAACACCGTTAAATGTTGAGCGTTTATTGCACTAAGCTGCCACTAAAAATCGCTGGATTGTGCTGCACCAACGCTGATGCGCCGAATAGAGCAATAAACATTCGATTAACGTGGCCATTGGGCATAGCAAAGCCGTTTTTTCAATTCGAAACTGCTTATTAACTAATCTGTAATTGGAGATTATGCGTTTTTTTATTAAACAAGTTCTTACATTTTACTTGATGCCGCACACAAACCTTGTACAATGTTTGATAGTCCGAATAGTTGGCATTAAGGAAGAGCCCGAATCGAATTCAAAAGGCTGCCGCCTTGTGGAGATGTGTGAAAATGTGTTATATTTTTTTATTTATTTATTTTTTTATTATTTTAAAATTGTAGTGTTTTATCAAGCTGTGATTTAATTACTTTGCATATAATGTTTTTTTTATTTATGTATTTAATTAGCCAATTAATACAGTAAGAATTCTTATGGGCTACGTTGAACACATTTTAAATGTACCTAAGAATTGGATAAAAGGTTTAAAGAATACCTGAATCAATTTTGTGCAAATGAAAAATCAATCTCGACATATTTGAAGATTCTATTGAATTCAATTAAGGCTCTGAAAATGTGTGCGGTACATACAGAGCCCTAAAAGACCAATATGGAAGAACTCAGGGCAACGAAGAGATCTGGCTCGAATATTGAGGAAAATCCTCTCGAGGAGTGCGGAAAGGACAACAACACCACAGAGAAGACCAAAGACAAGGCAACGAGATCTACATAAATACGTTTTAATGCAGACAGTAGTTGACTTTGAGTAGAATTTAAGAACTATAGGCGAATTGATTCTATTTGTTGTTCTAAAAGAAAAATAATACTTAAAATTATGTCTTATAGACTTATTCAAATCTGACCTGAGCAAACATATTGTAGCTACCCTTAAAATATAGATGGAGTTGGAAAGATAATATTTCATACAAAAAAAACTTCTCAGACAGTTGTGTGATTGCTTGATTCATTTTCTTGTTCTTCTAAAAGAAAAAAATATGTAGAAAAATTATGTCTAATAGACTTAGTGCCATTCAAATAAAATATATTTTAGCTACCGTAGAAGCATAGATGGTGTTAGAAAGATCATATTTCGTAGTAAAAAAACTTCTCAGACAGTTGTATGATTGCTTGATTCAGTTTTGTTTGAAAAGTTTGTTGAAGTAATCGTGGAGAGGAGAATTGTGTTTCATCATGAGAACAATATAGCACATACATGGACAGTGACTCGCCAGAAGCTTGTTTGATAAGTTGATGATAAGTTCGATTAAGCATGATTAGGAGAATTGATTCTATTTGTTGTTCTAAAAGAAAAAAGTTATGTCTTAGAGACATCCAAGTCTGACCTTAAGAGAACAAATATTGTAGCTACTCTAGATGCATAAATGGCGTTAGAAAGATAATATTTCGTACTAAAGAAACTTCTCAGACAGTTGAGTGATTGCTTGATTCAGTTTTGTTTGAGAAGTTTGCTGAAGCAATCGTCCAGAAGCGGTAAGCTTTGGGCAGTCGGAAGAGAATTGTGTTTCATCAGAACAATGACAGACCGCACACGTGGACCTGAAGCTTGCCGGAAGCTTGTTTGATAAGTTGAAGTTAAGAATATTTTAGGCGAATCGATTCGATTTGTTCTTCTAAACAAAAAACTGTGCACTTTGACTTAAGAAAAATTTGACCTTAAGAAAAAAACATATTGCAGCTATTGCAGAAACACAGATGACGTTAGAAAGATAATATTTCGTACTAAAGAAACTTCTCAGACAGTTGAGTGGTTGCTTGATTCAGTTTTGATTGAGAAGTTTGCTGAAGCAATCGTCCAGAGGAGGAGAATTGGTGTTCATCAGAACAACGACAGACCGCACACATGGACCTGAAGCTTGCCGGAAGCTTGTTTGATAAATTCTCATATTCCGGTCTATGGCGACTGAGTTTGCCTTCAAGATAAGCTCCTGAAAGTCGACTGTTCCAGTTTTTTTGCCAATAGGGACGAGGGTTTCTATGAGCGACGCCATCAAAATGTTAAGAAGTGATCAAACAAAATGGCGAATATTTAACCTAAATCGGATCATTCTAACTTTGCTAAATAAAGCCTTCAGCTGCATGCAAAATTATTGAATTTCTTTTTATAGTACTACAGCTTATATTTTCTAATTTTTAAACATAAGGAAATATTTGCCAAAATAAAATGTCTCACTACAAAGTCAATTTAGCATTCCAGGGTTAAGTTCTTAGATTAAAAACCAACAAAACAACTACTTAATTTCCCTTTGCTAAGCAGTTTAATGTACTCAATGCGATTCCTTATTTCCAACTAGTTAGCGTTTGTTGTCTCTTATGTTGCTGTTGTTGTTTTTTATTACAGACAGCACAAAAACTTTGCACAAAGTGAATGTGTGCAACGGCAACTCTTAGTTTGAGAAAATTTGCCGTTGTTGGCATCGCTCTTGTGGCACTAAACAAATGCAACAATCACGCCACCAACACCAACACCAACACCAACAGCGACGTTTGCTGGCATTTGCGACGTGACGCGGGCTCCAACGCTCCAAGTTATGCTACACAAAGTACAATTTGCAATTCGATGTTGTCTTTGCATTTTAATTAATTATCACGTTAATCCACATGCAGCGCGTTGTCGTAACTTTTTATCTTTGCTGCGCGCGTGTAGTTGTGCTGTATTTGTTTGTGTGTGTTTTGTGTGAATTAACATTGCAATGAAAAGCAGAAGACTTGCACACACACACACACACGCACAAATTAGTACTTGCGAAAATTATTGCACTTATCCGCTGCGCGTTGCTACAACTTTGTGCAATGCCTGAAAACGAACGAACGCAGAGAGATGAGCGGGAAAATCAAATGAAATTTCATAGAAGGTTGTAGATGCTTGTCGAGTGTCGTTAACTGTGTGGCAATGTTCTTCGAGCTGCGTTTTTTTTGGAATCTGTGTGGGTTGCGGCGCGTTTTATAGGAAATTTTATAACGCTGTCAAAAATTGTGAGCTTGAATTTGTTAGACTTTCTGGTACCTTCTTATTTAGTTGCATACATTATGTCATATAGTCTAAAACTTCCATGACAAAATTTGTTTAATTAAAAATTTGATGTTGAATTAAGATTTAAAGAATCAAGGGAAAGAATTAATATTTTTTTTTACTGAAAGCTGTAACCGGCTTCAAATATTTGGCATTGTTACATTTGGAAATGTTTCAACTTTTCAGTAAATACATATTTAAAAAAATATAGCAGAGAGTTACAAAGCGTTTTTTTTTTATTAGTTATCATTGTTTTGATTTTAATTTGCGCCAGTTGAAAATATTTTTCCTAATGAACATTAATTACATTAACTGTAAGAAAATAAAATAAAATAAAATAAAATAAAATAAAATAAAATAAAATAAAATAAAATAAAATAAAATAAAATAAAATAAAAATAATAAAATAAAATAAAATAAAACAAAATAATATAAAATAAAATAAAATAAAATAAAATAAAATAAAATAAAATAAAATAAAATAAAATAAAATAAAATAAAATAAAATAAAATAAACTAAAATAAAATAAAATAAATTAAACTAAATTAAAATAAATAACCGCATATTAGCTCAACTTGAAATTTATTGTTGAAACAAAAACAAAATTTCTGCCTGATTTTAGAATGGCTAACGTTTCAGCTCTAAACTTTTTTAATTAGCCGTTTTGCATTACATATAAGTTATGACTGCGGGCAGACATCGTAAAACATAGTGAAGCTTAATTGGCATGAATATCTATAATTTATTTATTTATTATTATTTATTTATTTGTAATTCAGTAAAAAAAATAAATGTTAAGAAACCATCGATAAAACTAGAATATTACAAAAAAATAAAGTTCAATTAAAAAATTCAAGAATAATTCTTAAGACTATTACTCTTGGAAGAGAGTGATCTGGAATGCGATTAAGTTCTGAGAGCGTACTAGCAAGAGGAAGATTTTATTATATTTTGTTTTGCATCTTCAAAGGTTTTGCTGATTTAGTTATGAACTTTCGATTGATTAGTGTGGGTTGAGAAGAACAAATATTTTGCATATTTTGCACCAGCGATTTTTGTATTTGAGGGGATTTGAACTATCACAACCCCCTTGTAATTCTCATCTGCTTCATGTGGATAGCGATAGAAGTAGATAAGTGTTTCGCTAGCCCGAGCTAGGATTCGAACCTAGGGCCTCGGTATGAGAAGCCAGCGCACTACCCACTAGATTATCGAGGCTGGCGGGGAGGGGGAAAATAATAAGTATAATAAAGTGTAAATGTGCTTTTTCTTATTAGATCGTCTCCCTTACAGTTACCTTCGATGTCCCGGTGACCAGGCACCCAAATTTTCTGAATACTGTAGGCTGACCCAACCCGTTAAGAGATCCGCCGCACCCAATGAGAGATTTGGTGTTGTTTCTGCATGAGTCTAAAGCTTTTAGCGCAACTGTTCGAGAAGATACATACTTCCAGATTACATAACTGTCAGATTACTTAATTAAGTTATTTAATGAAGTTTTAGTTTACGTTAAGTTTCTTGATTAAATTTTTTACAATCAACTGAGTGATTGTTGCATGAATGAAAATCTCAAAATACATTTTTTTAATTAAAAAAAAAAGCTATTCTAAAAAAGCATTCCGAGTCAAAATGTGTCTTGACTGGTGTAATTTAAATAATTAAACATGAAAACATTCTTCCGGTGAATATAGAACAACCTGATTTTGCTCTCTCGCTGCTGCCTTTCCTGTGTTGTTAGTACTTTTATTTTACTCTGCACTGTTTGCGCCAAGAAAAAAAAACAACTTTTTCACTGCCGCAATTAACTTCATTAATTAAAAACTGCATTAAAATTCGCTCCAAAGTGCTGGCGCGAACCCCTTCCGTTCCACCAGCAACGGTGCTCAAGGTGTGCCTTTGTTGTATTGCATCTCACCTACAAACTCACACATACACACACACACACATACACTCACACTCATATAGGAATAGTAGTAATAATAATGAAGTATGCGGCGTTTGATTTAAACGAAATTAGTGCGCAACCACTTCGAAATTGTACAACGACTGGCGAGCGAACGCGCCGGGCCACATCTTCACATCTGCACGACTGAAGCAGAGCAGCCAAAGTTTTAAGTGCGCTGTCGTTGTGTTTGTGTTTTGCTTTCTGTGTGTGTGTGTGTGTTTGTGTTGCCGGTTTTATTGAATTGCGTTAAATTAAAATTGCTCGTTGGTTCGTTCGTTGATTCGTTGGTTGGATGGTTGGTTGATTCTTGGTGTGTTTGCTTTTTGCTGCCTGCACGTCGGTGTGACATGTTAATTAAATGATGTTGCCTGATTTTTAATGTGCCGCTAATGCTAGCGCGATGCCACAATGACGGCGGATATTCACATTTTCACACGTCACCATTGCACTTGCACCATCGCAAATTATACGCGCGCCGAAACAATGCGACGCTGAGTGCAGCGGCAGTTGGCAGCTCGCAGCTGGAGTTTTGAAACTTTTCGCTCAAATGAAATAATGCACATGCAAGCGCCAACTGACACACTCGCTCGCCGCCGATGTGTGCCAACGACTCGACGCGGCCTGTCTGCCTTCGCGCCTGTCACCTCAAAGTTACCAATTCATGTTTGACTTTTGCGGCAAATTGCATGTTGCATAGAATTCTTCTAGGTCAGCGGCGGCGATTGGGCGTGTTCGGCAGTGCACCAACCAGAGTTGCACAGCATAAATGTGAACCAGTCAGTGACGATTCTTGTCCTATGCCATTGTCAAGCAATCTACTATGATTTGGCATTTTAATTATGGCTATTCTAATCAAGAAGAAGAAAGAGTAGATTTTAAGGTGGCACACTTTATTCAACACGACCTGGAACAACACGCAAAAAGGCGTCAAAATTTGATACGAAATAGAGGTGTTTAATGATCTGAGCTCAGGTCACTGTGACGCTGATGATGAGACCCCATGAGAAGAGAAAACCAGGTTGTCTCAAATCAAATCAAAGCAAATAAGAAGATAGTGTAGAAAAGAAATCATCTTCCTAGCATCTTCCACTAGGTTAGGTTAAGTTAAAGAAGGGGAGTGTGCGGCAAGCACTTCACTTGGATACTCCATTGGGTCCACTCAGAAGGAACGAGCGCCAGCGGAACAGGACCTCAACGGCCCATACTAGTTAGTTGACCACGGACAACGAACTGTCAGTGACTACGGGATAGGGTTCCTTGAAATCACGAACTGAATTAAAAGTTGGTGACTGTGGACATGGGCTGACCTGTAACAGACGTTACAGCTCTTAGCTCTTATTCCCTCCTGACAAAATGCCTAACGGCTGTTTCCGGGGAGGGAACGGACAGTAGAGAGGTGAGCTCTCGATGCTTTCCACCTCTATAAATTAAAACAAAAACCCATTGTGAATCCTCTCATTCTTGAATCCAGTGCTTTTCCCTAACTGTTGGGTTGCCTGTAGACCCAGAAGGGGTCTTTCAGGAAGGATTTGGTCTTGGCGAGGAAATTGTGTAGATCAGTTATCTGTGCATCAGCTATTGCCGTAAGTCCATAGAAGAACCTGGCCCCAAGGATCTGGAGCCGTCGTGATGGAAAATGGCATAACAGGTGCTCGATTGATTCCACTGTCTCCGCAGCTTCTACATAAATCTGTGTTCTATGTAATTGTGTTGGATCACAGTCGTTCTGCGTTCGAAAGTCATTGGTTTTTGTTCCAACTCAACACCCAATTAAGAAACCTTTTCTATCGATAGTTGACCTGTCAAATCAATTTACAAAAGATAAATATGATAAATGAAAATTTCATATAGGATCATCAGTTCTGTTTGTATTGGATGCCATTATCGAATGGAAATGGATGTAGCAAACTGCAAAGCAAAATTCAGAATCTACGCTGGCTGTGTTAACAGGATGAACTACAAAGCTCCGGAGGAAATAATGTTCAAGGAGGAGGTTGAAGGTTGACGGTACATCATTTGTCCATTCAATTTCTTCATATGCTTTATCTTTAAAGCCTTCATACTATGGATTGTCATACTTTGATATTTTATGTAAGGAGTTGTAAATTTTTCCTACCAGTCATTCAATTAATAAAACTCCCACTATTCTTTAGTACTCTCGCATTTAGTACACAAAGTGAAAGTAAATAGATTCGATAGACCTTTGTGCCTTCATTAACGATGTTGGGCTCGTAAAGAAATAGAACTCAAATATTGATGAAATTTTGTCTGTGGTACCACACATTGCCATAGAAACTGTTGATGATCCTTCACATTGGAAAGATTTGGTACCGTTTCCCCTGCTACAGCAATCAGTTGGAGCTCTTTACGAAGCAAAAAAGGCTTCTAGCTGGAGTCTTTGCTTTATCTTTGACATCGGACATGTACATCTAACATTACCTATATCGAACATTTACATTGACATCAGGATATCAAAGTACTCCAGATAGATTTGGCGTTAGCAGCGAGCACAGGACAAGTACTTAGGAAGTGCTGGACAGTTTCTGGTTCCTTCTGTCTCTGCAGCTTCTGCAAAAATCTTCGGAGAATGGAAACAAATTTGTGGTTTATCTACAAATGTCTCCGGAGAGAACCCCAAAAATGTTTTATATCCAAGAGACTTTTTCAGAGAGACTTATATTCTCTTGTTTATATAGTCCATTCGAAGCATTGAGACCCAGTTATGGCCCCTGTAAGCAATCGTAGTTCAGAATTTCTACAACTGAGCAGAATTTTGCCTTCATTTTCCACCACGTTGGTCACAACTATAGTAAGATCTCACAATTTCCTCATACAAATATCTCAAGATCTCACAATTAACGAAGGAATGTATCAAACAAGTTCAGCCTTAAAATTATAGTCTATAAAATTTTGAAGTTGATAATATTTTCAGTGATTTCGTATATCGGTATGAAAATTAACAATAATATAAAAATGTTCAAGCATTTTCAGCTTTGATTTTTAAATAGTTTTTGAGTTATCACAAGAATGCCAATTCTTTCATCTTTCTTTTTAAAATTCATTTAATTAAAAAGTCTAAAAGTCTTAACACAAATTTCATCAAGTTTTGGGCCAAGTCTTCTGTGGTCAAACAAAAAAAAAAGCGATTCTTGCCAACAGTTCTTCTCGCTTGTGTTATGTCTTTACATAAATATTTATGTGTAAACTCTGCACAAAAATTTATGTCGATGATTGCACATTGCATTCTTTTGACACACTTTTACACCTTTCCCGAGTACATATTGGCATTTGTATTTCTTGTTGTTGTTGTTGTTGTTGTTGTTGTTGCGAGTTAAATGCTTACAAATACTCGTACATAAATATCTGAAATTTCTTCTGAATCACTCACAGCTTGGAATCGGATGCGCGAAGCTTCTGGAAAAGTGTGCAACTTTTGTGCAAAAATATTAGGTCGTTGCTTTAATTGCCTGGAGACTGAAGAATAATAGCCACAAACCTGCTTGTAGAAACATGCAACAACTACAACAGTTGTAATCTTTTTGTGTGAAGTCAAATAAAAAGTGTTTGAATGAAGAATTCATTGTATTTACTTTTTGTTTTTGTCTTTGCTGTAAGTGATACCGTCACCAACTACTTTCTAATCACAATTTCTATTGGGTTCTATGGCCATATTTAGTGGCTGGAATAAGTGTGAGAAACGCTACCGCATTTTTTCTCACTTTTTATTGGGACATGCTGAGAATTTTTTATTCGTGAATGCTAGTTTTTGCTATTTTCAAAATGTGGAAGCGACATAAGTTGGGCCGCATTTGAATGAGTCAATGTACTTAAATATATGAGAATTCATATATATTCGTATATAACTGAAACGATAGCCTCAGAGGATGGATTTTGATATGACAATTCATATATATTGTTATATGATCGTATATAACTGACAGGATAGCTTCAGCGGCTATTAAGGACTGAAGTTAATTCAGTGTAAATGTTAAATTAGCTTTTTTGTGCGAATGGTTGTTGGTCTGGCAATAAATGTATTATAAATAAATATATTTATTTTTTAAATATTTAATTAAATGTAAATAAATAATTATTTTAATGAAATTAAATTAACCAAAATGAGAAATTAACTATTGTTAATTAAATAATATAATTCAACTTAATTTTTTAGCATAAATTAGCATAAAGTAATTTATTAAATTTGTATTTGTTTATTTGTAAATATGTCAAAAAAATAATCTAAAGAAACTTATTAAAGTTAAGATAAGAAATTAACTAGTAATTTTAATCAAATTTAATTAACAAAACGTTTCATTTAAAAATTATTGAATGTCTAATATAATTTAATATTTGTACTTATCACAGTTATTCATAAAAATTAATTTTCATATAATTCATAAATCATTTTAAATTTTTACAAAATTTTTAGTAGCAAACAAATTATTATAATTTAAGAAAATTAACTGATAAAGCAGAATTTCATTAAATGAATTCAAGATTACTCGTATATGAAGTAAATTGTATGAAGTAAAATAATTATGAAATTATGAAGTAAATTAATGATTATATTAGATTTATTTATTTATTTATTTTTAGATTTAATTATATTATAATTCAATTAAGTTGAATTTATTAAAAATAAACGAATTAATTTCATTTATTTAAATTAAATTTATAAAAATGCATTTAGTTATCTAATTTGATTTGCTAATAATCGTATATTAATTTAGTTAACTAATTTAGTTTATTCATAATCTTTACATTAATTATATATTTTTTTGAATAACTTTGAAGCATTTCAAATCACGAATTGCAAGTAATGTACTTGAATTTATTTATTTAAACAATTTATTTGAGTAAATACTTTACCAAGAATTAGAATTCATATAATTAAGTAATCAAATTCAATTGAATTAAACGTTTTCCACAAATTTTACAAAATTCAATTAAATGTAATTTTAGTCAACTTAAATTTTTTCACTAATAAAATTCAAATTAAAATAATTTTAGTTACATTTAATTTTTCACTTATTATTAAATTAAAAAAAAAAAAAATTAAATTGTATAGTTATTAAATGTAATTTTAATGAATTAATTTTAATGAAGTGCAAGCACTTTTGGAATTTATTCATATTTTTTTTATTTAATTAACTGATAAAATTAAATCAAAACAAATTATTTAACTAATAAAATTAAATTAAATTTCAAAATCAAAATAAAGTATTTAACTAATACAATTTAATTAAATTTAATAAAACTCACTAGTTTCTTCATTTAATTATTTATAAAATGTGTTTTTATTAACTCAAAAAAATGCATTTAATTTAGCAAGTATACAATATAATTTATTTCAATTAAATTTTAATATCTTACACAATTTTTAATGTCATTGCATTATATTTGTCACCTGAAAAATGTAATCAAACTAAACTAATTTGTTAATAAATTAAAATAAATTGGCTAAGAAATTTTTTGTTAATAATTTTTAATTAGTATAATTTATCTCTTGAAATTGATTTAAATCATCAATTAGATTATTTCTACTAAGTTTGTTCTATAAGTGAATTTTTTAATTAAATTTAGTCAGTTCAAAATTCAATGTAATTGAATATATTTACTAAACTAACTTTTATAGTAAAATTAGTTGAAAGTAAAAATTTTAAAATGTATTTAATTTAAATTTAGTTTTCATTTTTAATTTTTTAATTTTTTAAAAATTGTATTCAATTAAATTTAAATAACAATTAAAGTGCAACTAAAATAAGTTTGTTTATGATAATTTAAAAAATTAAATATTAATATATCTAACATAATTGAATAATCTTAATATTAAAATAAATATTAATATAATTGAATACATTCAATAAACTGTTTTATTTGATCAAAATCATTAATAGTTAAAATGTATTTATTAATTTAAAAATTAATTAATTTAAATAACAATTGAAGCTGAATGTTAGTAATTTTTTTAAAGTATCTAATTTATTCAACTAATTTTAGTTTTCCGATAAAATTCAAAGTTGTTGTCTATATTTCATTAAATACTAAACTAATTAAATTTTAATAGCAACTGAATATATTTATATATTTTTATTTATATATTTTATTTATATATATATTTTATTTATACCTATATTTATATTCAGAACTGCAATATAAATATTTAATTCTCTTGTTTGTAAAATACTGATTTATTTAACTAAATTCAATTTGTTAATAAAATTCGGTATAATTTATTATGTTTAAGTAAATAATTTATTTAATTAAATTTAAATAATATAATAGTTTCATTTTAATTAAAGTTGCCGAGTTCAAAATTAAATTAAATCAAAGTAAATTTAGCTGTTAAATTCTGTTAACTATTCAATTCAATATAATGAATAAACTATTTCATTTAATTAACTAATGAATTCCTAAGTTATTAAATTTATTCCGTTACTTTTATTAAATCAACTCAATTCAATTGTTTAATAATACTAAATTTCTCAATTATTCAGTGCAATTTGTTATAATTTCTTGGCCGCAGCAATTGTGGGAATAGTTTCTCTGGCTGGGGTTCTCGAGACTGAAAAGAAATCCGGTAAAAGCGGCAGCAAATCGCTGAGCTGACTTGGTTCGTTGTTTATTGTTGTTATTGTGTTGCTGTTGCTATATGCGTCGACAGGCCGAAAGCACAACAAACCAATAATTAGAACACATATTCCAAGAACGATGAAGCCGCTCACCGGTGTCGGTGCCGCACGGCGACCGGCAAGTGCGACGCCCGTCTGTAAGTGCCGTCCAGGCACGGAACGGCGGCATTGTTTTGCAGCGGCGATAATAGAATGTAGTCGAACATGAAGCTGCAAAAGATCGTTGAAACGACGGAACGCAGCACTTGCGAGGGGAAGCGAGGCGGCGCGCACATTTCTTTGTTCCGTTGACACTATTTGTGCACTCGCATGCGAATGTTGCAAGTAATAAATACGACGTCATGTCAATTACTGCCAAGCAGCACCGAACGACGCCAGCGACGGAAACGACGCAACGAACAATAAAGCAAAACTCGAACAGAACAACGGCGACAGCGGCAGCGTTCAGCGTTCAGTGCGCACAAGACGCCAATTTCATTGCAAATTACAAAGCACTGCAAAGCTGCGAACATTTCAGTTACGCCAACGGTGGCTCGAATGTTGTGGCAACAGCAGTTACGGCCGGGCCGGGCAGCGGCAACTGTAGCGCAGCAGCACAGCAACAGTCGGCACTGCTGGCTGCGCTGGCGGTGGCCGACTTAATAAGTGAAAGAATGAAATGAAAACTTGTCTTTAATTAAAACAGGAGTGTTGCAGAAAAATGCTCCGAAAGAATAATTTACACAAAATAAAAGAAAAACAACAACAACCGCTGTACAGCCGGACAGCTGGCGGCGAACAACTCAACCAGAGACGCATGTGAACGACACTGACATTGAGTTCGCCGCAAAAGAACGACAATTGTAGCAACAATAACAACAACAACAACAACAACAATTGCAATCACCACCACGCCAACAACAATAACAAACAAGTGCACATTAAAGCAAGAACAACGAGTGCAACTAACCAACCGAACGACCAACCATCCAACAACAACAATTGCAACAACCACAATGCGAGTCATACGAAAATGTATGGCATAATGAAAGGCAACAACAACAACAACAACAATAAGAGTAAAACAAGAACTAATTGTAAGTATGAAGTGGACTTGAGAGGGGAAAAATGTACCAACAAAGCGCACACGAATCAAGAAAAACAAGTTCAAACGCAACGAAATGTTCTTCTAGCTTCATTTGGCTTAAATGAGAAAAACGCTAAGAGATTTTAATGAACCAAACATGTAGTTAACTTGGTCCGTAATGAGCACTGTGCGTAATGCGAAGTGAAATCTAGCCTTTGCGGTTTACCGCAACCCAAAGGACGAAAGGACATAAGAAGCGAGAAACTAATGGGCGAAAAGAAGAAAGTTGATTTTTATATGAATACTAAAATAATACAAAGAAAGAGAGTTTCAGGCGACTTATTCATATTCTGCAGCTAGAACCATCGATGTCGCTGAACGTACCAAATAAATTTTAGACAAGCTTTTACTTTAAATATTTTTCTATTTTAAAGAAAAGGTATGCAAATATCATCGAAATAACTTTAAGGAAGAATAAAATGGTTTAGACCCTTTAAACAACCAGATTATTTTGGACAGTACTATAATTTTAATATTAATTAATTACTGCCATCTGGCAACCCTGCAACGCTACATAAAAGCAGACGAATCATGTCCATATGGATGCTGATTCTAAGTGGATCACTAACACTACCAGTACACAATTTCATGCCGATATCTTTACTTGTGCCCCCTAGCGGGTTGGCAGATGCAAAGCCAGGCAGACAGACAGAAGATTCCTTGCTAAATTGATACACCTCATAGTTAATTCTGATTACGAGTATCCACACACTCTTCCATACTGATCATAGGAGTCTAGCTTTCATTAGCTGGGCTTTCATGAGCCAAGCTTAAATAAACAAACCTTTTAGGCAATCGATTTTTACCAATGAGGCCGAAGCCAGGTTTTCATGACTTGGGCTTAAATGAATCAGAATTTGTTGAGCTCAGTTGAGCCAGGCTTTCATGAGATAAGTTTAAATAAGATGTTCTTTAGAGTTTCAGCAACCGAACTTAAGAGCCAGTCTTTCAAGAACGAGGCTTTCATGAGCCTGGTTTAATTGGGAGAGGGCTTATTGATCCGGTCGACAATAAGTTAGGTCTTAATGATCCAGGCTTAAATAAGCAAGGTTTTCAAGCTATTTATTTTCACCAACTGGTCTTAGGAGACAGGCTCAGGAAGGCATAATTTAACGAGCCAGACTTTCATCAACCGGACTTAAATGTGGCAGACTTGAATGAAGCAGTCTCCCATTAGCTGAACTTAAATGAGTTGGGCTTTCATAACATAAGCTCAGTTAATCCAGGCTTCCATGAGGTGCACTTATGTAAATGAGTCTGGCTTCTGTAAGCTGGATTTAAATAAGTTGGGCTTCCTTTAGCTGAACTTAAATCAATCAGGCTTCCATGAGTTGGATTCAAAAAGTCTGGCTTTCATTATATGGACTTAGTTGAGTCATGATTCCTTGAGTTGGGTTTAAATAAATCAGACTGAGTTAGGCTTCTATGAATTGAAATTAAATGAGTGAGACTACCATGAGCTGGATTTAAGTAAGCCAGCTTTCCATAAGCTGAACTAAAATCAACCAGACTTCCATTTAAATAAGTCAGTCTTTCATGAGTTGGGCTTAGATAAGCAAGACTTTTATGAGTCTCTGGTATCTGCCAGGCTCTAAAGTAGCTGGACTTCAATGATTTAGGCTTCTTCCATTTAAATATGTTGGGCTTCCATGAGTTGGACTTAAATGAGTCAGGCTTTCATGAGTTGGGCTTAGATAAGCAAGTTTTTATGACAAACTTTTATCTGCCAGGCTCTAAAGAAGCTGGAATCCACGAGCTGGACTTCAATGAGTTAGGCTTCTTCCATTTAAATAAGTTGGGCTTCGAAGAGCTGGACTTAAATGAGTCAGTCTTTCATGAGTTGGGCTTAGATAAGCAAGTTTTTATGACTCAAACTTTTATCTGCCAGGCTCTAAAGAAGCTGGATTCCACGAGCTGGACTTAAAGTAGTTAGGCTTCTTCCATTTAAATAAGTCGGCTTCCATGAGCTGGACTTAAATAACTTAGGCTTCTATGAGCTGAATATAAATGAGTCAGGCTTCCATGGGCTGGATTTAAATAAGTCGTTCGAGTCATGAGTTGTGCTTAAATTATTCAGATTACCATGAACTGGGTTTAAATTGACCAGTCGCAGATGATGTTGATTAAGTTTTAAGTGTTGCCAGATACCTGAAATGGCTTTCTCCTAAATCTTAACAAAAAATTAAATATCCTTCCAAAAATTTAAAAATTTCCTAAAATTTTTTAAAATAATGTTTGCCCTTAATCACTAAAGAATGAAACTTCTTACTTAAACTTAAAACTTATGTATTTATTTCTTTTTATCACAGCCTTTTTATTCAACTTCAGCTTAACAACAACTCAACACAAACAAAACATATAAAAAATGGGCGCGGTATGAAATTCGCTTTTGTAAACTTCGTTCATTCATTTCATAAGTTATACACTTTGCTGCATACAATTAAATTAAATTAAATTGGGCGCTTTAACTTTCAATATTCAAGGCTTCAGTGCCACTAATGATGTCAAATGTATCACCATAGAAATTGCTTTTGTAAACTGCTTCATAAAATGTGAATGTCCTAAACTTCCCCCTAAACAATTTGTTCTCTTAAAATTCTCTAAAGGCCAAGAATATCCAAAATCCAGGAGGAAATCTCCTGATCTGACAGCACTGGATTGAGATGTAATTTAGATATGAATGAATTGATACAGTGGCGCACATAGGATTTGATTTTGGGGGGTTTTGCGTAGAACTTTTGAGCCGAATACCATTCAAAACTATATTTTGTATCAGCAATTTTTGTGCACCACTGACTCGATAGCTTCGTGGGGCACTAAGGCCCACTAATTATTTTTTTTTCTGGCACTAATTACTTTTAAATATGAACGAAAGTTATCTAAAATTTTATAGGATATCTATACAGCGAGTGTTGAGCTGTTAATTGGCAATAAATTACAACCCGAAAGGACAGCCATCGCATTTAATTCTAATAAATTAAAATCTCTATCTATAAAAAAGGTCTTTGGTCTGTTTGTTCTTTATAGACTCGGAAGCTACTTGACCGATGAATCTGATATTTTCACGCAAAAGGTGTATGTCCTGAAGAAGATTTCAGGATATCTTTTGTTATTTATGGACAACACGCATTGCACCGCCCAAACAAATCAAATTTATAAAATTGAATAATATCGGAATTATAAGTCTGTATATCATTGCAGCATTGTCCTGTCGTTTCTCTGGTTAATATAAAAAAATACTTTGCGTTAAATATAAATAATCCAAAAAAAAAAACAAAAACGTAACAACTACTTTCGAATTAAAACCATAATTCGCAAAAGCATTAAAATTTCCCATGGAAAACTTATTCCAATTCATTCACAAATTTTTGCTAAAAAGCTCAAACTTATCTAAAATTATTTGCATATCTATCAACTTTTTGCTGAATTCGAAATGTGTCGCCGCTTTACTGGTTGCATGTTTGCAACTTTTCCGCAAGCAGGAAATGCAGCGACAGTGAAAGCTAAACCAAACTTTAGTTTCAAATTCTTAATCCTTGTAAATATTTTTATTGTAATCCGCTTGTAGCGCAAAGTCAACATTTCGACATGAACTTTTGTTGTTTTAAGAGTTTTACAGTTTCACATTTTCACAATTTTGTTGTGCTTTAATCCTGCCAGAT
Organism: Melieria crassipennis; assembly: GCA_963668005.1. Taxonomy (NCBI): domain Eukaryota; kingdom Metazoa; phylum Arthropoda; class Insecta; order Diptera; family Ulidiidae; genus Melieria; species Melieria crassipennis. Next base: position 88,781,919 of record OY764963.1, on the reverse strand, counting down.
GGCGGCGCACGTATGCAATATTTACCTGTTGCACGTTGTTTGTGTTGTTGCTGTCTATTTGGCTGTTTATATGTTTGTTTGTTGCTTCTGCGATTATGGCTGTTGCTGCGACAGCTGAGCTTCTTATTGTGGCCAAAGTTAATGCAACAACAAGTTGAAATTTGCAGGTTTTGTTTTTTGCAGCTTTGGTCCTGGCCACTCGATTTAAATGCTTTCGGCCAAAATTCACAAAATTGTTTCGAATATCAATAAACACTTTTTGCTAAAAAGCACTAAAAAAAGGCACTGAATATTTATTCACTTGGCACAAAAGCAGAGAACTGTTGTCCTTGGCGGAAGCGGCGCCCACTTGTCTGCGTTCATGCGGCTTTCGCGTCGTTCAGAACACTGACATTGTTTTTCCAGAGATGCTCTTCTATGTTGCACGCACTTTCCTGCTTTTATTCTATTCTATTGTATCGTATTTAATACAATTTTTTTCGGCTAACACGCCTGCAAATCACCACAAAAAGTCACTATAACAAAAGCACACTGGCGATATGTGTAGCAGGTGCAGCTGCACTTGAAGCGACAAAAGTCGGCATCAATTTGTGTGTGTACGTGTAGTTAGTTGTGTTATCCTTGCGACTGCCGAGCACTGGACTGTGGCTGGCGAAATCACATTTTCCGTTAAAATGTACCAAACGCTTTCAGCGAATAATTCGAACTGATTCGTTGAGTTTCTGGCTCAAAAGACTTTTAACCACACACATAAAGTCTGCGCGCTGCAGCGGTTTCAATTCTTCAGCGTCATTAAAGCACCAACATCGTCGCTGCCGTCGTCGTCGTCGTCGTCGTGGCTGGTTGCGAGGCCTCAACAGTTGGCCAGCGAACGGCCGCAGTGAGCTGAAATATGGCCAGAAAGTGCAGTGAGCCAAAGAGACGCGCTCGAAATGGTCAAAGAAACCAACAGCAACAACGACAACAACACAAGACAGCCGCACTATTGAAGAGAAAAGCCCAAAACAGAAGCGTGACAACGCTTCTGCACGGCCAGCGGCGAAAGGGGCACAATGCTGTAAAAGAAACCGCAAAACCGCAGCTCGAACGTCACAAGTGCGTCTACCCAGCTGCCAAACGAAGAGCGCGCCATCGTCTCAAGGCACATGCGGCAAAAGAGCAGCAGAGAGGCTGCGATCATGTCCGCTGCGGGCTTGAAAAGCGCTCTTTGTGCGGCTTGTTGGATCGAGTGGGTCGTCAGCGCACCGACTGGCTTTTGTGTGTTTTGAGTGAAATTCTCGGCAACAAGTTTGAGCGATTGAGTTGGCAACACTTGGGTCTTCGAATATGTTGTAACGTCTGAAGTTGTCTGTGCGATTAGGTTTGATTCAGGTTTTAGGTGTAATGGGTCGACAGTATATTTGGGACGATATAGTTATATTTGAGATGAAGGAATTATCCTGGCAATGCAATTTTTCATTGGGAGTGTTTTGAGTCACATTTTCTTGATTGAGCTGGAATCTCTTTGTCAAACATTGTAATGATCGAAATTTACTGTATGGACATGTTGAACGTTTCATATTGGTTTGTAATTATTTATGGCCGTTGATGGCTCTTTGAGGGCACCTTTATTCTGGACTATATAGCTCAAAGACTTCAGAAGACAAAACAACATAAAATACAGTTAAAAATTCAGCCAGTGTTTTTAGTTCCAATTGAAGTCAGCTGTGCCGAGGTTTTACTTATCGACAGTCTTTTCGGGTTCACCGATATACCTACGAAATGTTCAAGAAGAAGACATTATCCTTTCATTATAATTGGTCAGTGAAGGCGCTTGAGTTAGAATTTCATTGGCATATATTGTAACGACCGAAATTAACTATTAAATAATGTTAACGACCGAATATTTGATTTTTTTTTTTAACGAGAAGGGAAGCTTCGAAAGCTTCGAAAGTGCGGTACTTTATACCGCTAAACCCTCCTCTCGTCCGGATGGTTAATCCTCCTGGGATCACTGCTGCTGGAGTTGAGTCTTATTTATAAAAATTTGTTATAATTTTTTTAAGTCAATCACTCTTTATTATTGCTCCATCATTTCTGGAGCTTAAGTAACGTACAACAGTCAACAATTCAACTAATTCAATTGGAGTTTCTTTGGAAAATATTGCAACGACTGATGTGGTCTGTAAAAAGGTTCTATTCGTCCACAGCCAGTTTGAGGTCATTGATATTCTTGTTGTTTGTCTAATGTCTGCCTATGAAGGTAAAGTAACCCATTATTCGGACAGCAAAATGTTTCAGCGGATTCGGTCTGCATTACTTTCTGTTATTTGACTACGAGTTGGAAAGTTTGCATTAAAGTAATCAAAGTTAACTGTTCGAATGGGTTTGGTGTTTGATTCTTGTTTGTGGCAGCTTGTTGGTCGATACTTGGACTTGGATTGACCAATCACTCCAAGTTTAAGGATGTTGGGAATAGTTTGTAAAGATTTTAGAGCTTATAGGTCAATTTTCAAATGATCATGAATGAATGAATGATAAATGACAAAAGGTAAAAAATGATAAATGATGTTTGATGAGTGATGAATGAATGAATGAATGAATGAATGATAAATGATGAATGAATGAATGATAAATTATTATTATTATTATTATTATTATTGAATGATGAATGATGAATTATAAAGGATGAATGATGAATGATGAATGCTGAATGAATGAATGATGAATAATAAATGATGAGTGATGAATGAATGAATGATGAATGAATGAATGATAAATGATGAATGAATGATTGAATGATAAATGATGAATGAATGAATGATAAATGATGAATAATGAATTATAAATGATGAATGATGAATGCTGAATGAATGAATGATGAATGATAAATGATGAATTATGAATGAATGAATGATGAATGAGAATTAGGAATGAATGAATAAATGAATGATGAATGAATGAATGATAAATGATGAATGATAAATGATGAGTTATAAGTGATAAATGATGAATGATGATAAATAAATGAGGTTAATAAATATTCAAAATTATCCTTTGAGGACATTTGAAGGCAAATGACACATAATCCCAGCATCAAAAATCATCAGATCATATTTGCCAATTTTGTTGGAGCTTTCTTCCTAATATTCAAAATGGGATATGAACTGATTTAAGTTCGCTTCTTGTTCTTGTACTTGGAAGTTTTATAAGTCAACAACTTGAGTCCACCAATGTTTTATGTGAACGACTCATCACTTCAAGTTTAAGTTTATTTTAGAAAATTTTAAAAGCTATTTTAACTAATTCATCAACTAAGAAAGCAAAGTAAAGATTATACTGGCTGTAAATTGTGCTAATGGGACGCTTTTGCTCCCCTCCTGCCGCTAACTAACTATGTCCTTGTGGTAGCCTATGTGGCAACTGTTTGTAGTTTCACCTGTTCACCTCAAGATTTGTCAATTTTTACAGAAAGCCAGCGCAGCGTGTCGGCTGGCCGCAGGTCAAAGCAATTGACATCTTCAGTGGATTTGCAGTGTCGACACGCAATTTTCCTGTGTTACACATGAAGCTGCGCAATTCATTGAAGGGGCAAAAAAAGAGGACAATTCTGCACTGCTTTTGGCACTAATCGAGAGTGAACAAAAAATAGAAACCGCACAAAGCATAAAACAAAGCCGCGTAGACGTTAAATGTCAACGTCATTTAGTCATTTTGACGCAGCAACGCGGCGGTAAACATTTCGACAATTTTATGCTGTTTGTAAACTTGTTTGTACTTATTTACCACGCTTAGAGTTGCTTATTGGGGTTAGCGTGTCCGATTGTTCGGCTGTCCAGTTTGTGCGGTTTTTGTTACTTTTTTTTATTAAAAACATTTTCGGTGTAACTATTGACGTTGTATTGCTTTAATAAACATTTACGCGTCGAAGAATTATAAATTAAGTAATAAAATAAAAATTTCTGCACTTTCAATAAACGCACAAAAGAGAGAAGTGTGAAATTTCTACGCAAATATTTATGGTTGGCCATAGATATGAAATGGCTTCATACGTTTTGGTTAAAAATCTGCTACGCTAATTTAGTTATACATTAATTGGGTTATGCAAACAATAATTTAGAACTTGCGGTTGGGTAGAGGCCTCGGTTGAGTGACTGGTTTTTAGCACAAATTCTTAGAGAAAGACGCGTGTCGATCAGTTGACCAACCTATGGAATTCTTGGGTTGAAAGTGGGTTTAAAATTTGCTGCGTTATTTTTTTATGAATTAATGTTTAAATAGCCCACTAGCGGTACGACTAATTGAGTGCTAATTGAGTACATTAATTGTTAGAGAAAGACGGGCGTCAATCAATTTGGCAAACTATTGAATTTGGAGTTAAAATCGACTTTGCTAATTTAGTTATAAATTATTGTTTAGGTGGCCCACTATTGGTAAGGTAAAAGCTCCAGCTAATTGAGTGCTTTTTAGCATTAATTGTTAGAGAAACATGGTCGTCGATCAGTTGGGCAAACTATGGAATGTTTTAAACGAAAGTAGGCTGTGTTATCTTCTGGTCCTGTTTGGTAAATTTTATTGCCTTTGGACTTTCATTCTTTGGGGCAATACGAAATCAAATAAGTGCGAGTACTTTGGTTTGAAGATCTCTCCTGTTTTAATATCTTCTTTCATCTGTTGTTATTCCTCTCAAGCCAACCTGCTTCACCTGCTAACCCTTAATTAAACTCCGATATTAATGGTAAATCTTTGTGTATTGCTTACTTACGAAGGTGGTCTGAAAAGTTTCCAATCTCAACATGAATACGCACCAGTCATCAACAAAAAATACAGAATCTGTTTGCGCCTCGTTTGAAAGGTACTCACCACCGTTACAGCAATTTTGGATGCTCAGTAAGTTTTTGAAAATTGATTTTAGTCAGTCGATGTGAGTGGTTCTTGAACTTCAAAAAGTTCGAGTCATTAAATATGTGTTCTTGTTGTTTTTTAATTAAGGGCGAGTTGGATGCTGTGTACAGAAACTCTGCAAAATTATTTACCACTGCAAAATTTTGGGCCACTGAATTTAAACGTGGCCGTACCTGCTTGGGAGACATTCGAGACGTCAAAAAACTGCAACCACTGGCAATGACTTCAGTCAAGTTTACCAAATTCTGCGAGACGACATCCATAAAATTCAAGTGAGAAAGATAACAGAGGCTATGATTATGTCCAAGGAATGTGTTTGTCACATACTGAATCGAAATTTAGGTATGAGAAGACTGCCCCCATTGGACCAAAAACGTGTTCGAATGAACATTTCCGACATTTCGAAAAAAATCCTAGCTATCTTTTTAAGACCGACAACGTGTTCGAATAAAACTTTTCAACATTTAAAAAAAATCAAAGTTTTTGTGCCGATTAATTACTAACAAGAAGACTGTGTAGAAAAATGTTGTATCTTTGTTGGGTTGGAAACTTTTCAGACTACAGTGTGGAATTCGCCTTGGAGTTCATATGGTTAGAATTATTATTATATTTTTCTATTTTTATTTAATTTAATTTAATTTAATTTAATTTTATTTTGTTTTATATCATTTCATTTTATTTTATTTTATTTTATTTTATTTTATTTTATTTTATTATTTTATTTTATTTTATTCGTACGATTTATTGGACTCCTTAAGGGTTACATATTATATATTGGTTGTTTAACAACAAGATACATAAAACTATTGCAGGTACATGATATTATTTTAAACATATATACAATTTAACTTTCAATACTTAAAAACGAACGAACAATTGACGTTGTTGACAATATTACTGCTTTTTGTATAGTCAAAAATTTGTCCGCTAATTGAAGCCTCTCCAGTGTCGTCATTAATGTTTTGGGCACTACCCCTGTCGATGAAATGATGATTGGTACAATCACTACCTTGTCAAGTTGCCACATCTGTTTCAGTTCTTGGGCCAGTTGCTGATATTTCCTGCTTTTTTATTTTATTTTATTTTATTTTATTTTATTTTATTTTATTTTATTTTATTTTATTTTATTTAGTTTTATTTAATTTTATTTTATTTTATTTTATTTAATTTAATTTTATTTTATTATTTTATTTTATTTTATTTTATTTTATTTTATTTTATTTTATTTTATTTTAGTTTATTTAATTTGATTTGAATTGATTTGATTTGATTTGTTTTGATTTGATTTGATTTGATTTGATTTGATTTGATTTGATTTGATTTGATTTGATTTGATTTGATTTGATTTGATTTGATTTGATTTGATTTGATTTGATTTGATTTGATTTGATTTGATTTGATTTGATTTGATTTGATTTGATTTGATTTGATTTGATTTGATTTGATTTGATTTGATTTGATTTGATTTGATTTGATTTGATTTGATTTGATTTGATTTGATTTGATTTGATTTGATTTGATTTGATTTGATTTGATTTGATTTGATTTGATTTGATTTGATTTGATTTGATTTGATTTGATTTGATTTGATTTGATTTGATTTGATTTGATTTGATTTGATTTGATTTGATTTGATTTGATTTGATTTGATTTGATTTGATTTGATTTGATTTGATTTGATTTGATTTGATTTGATTTGATTTGATTTGATTTGATTTGATTTGATTTGATTTGATTTGATTTGATTTGATTTGATTTGATTTGATTTGATTTGATTTGATTTGATTTGATTTGATTTGATTTGATTTGATTTGATTTGATTTGATTTGATTTGATTTGATTTGATTTGATTTGATTTGATTTGATTTGATTTGATTTGATTTGATTTGATTTGATTTGATTTGATTTGATTTGATTTGATTTGATTTGATTTGATTTGATTTGATTTGATTTGATTTGATTTGATTTGATTTGATTTGATTTGATTTGATTTGATTTGATTTGATTTGATTTGATTTGATTTGATTTGATTTGATTTGATTTGATTTGATTTGATTTGATTTGATTTGATTTGATTTGATTTGATTTGATTTGATTTGATTTGATTTGATTTGATTTGATTTGATTTGATTTGATTTGATTTGATTTGATTTGATTTGATTTGATTTGATTTGATTTGATTTGATTTGATTTGATTTGATTTGATTTGATTTGATTTGATTTGATTTGATTTGATTTGATTTGATTTGATTTGATTTGATTTGATTTGATTTGATTTGATTTGATTTGATTTGATTTGATTTGATTTGATTTGATTTGATTTGATTTGATTTGATTTGATTTGATTTGATTTGATTTGATTTGATTTGATTTGATTTGATTTGATTTGATTTGATTTGATTTGATTTGATTTGATTTGATTTGATTTGATTTGATTTGATTTGATTTGATTTGATTTGATTTGATTTGATTTGATTTGATTTGATTTGATTTGATTTGATTTGATTTGATTTGATTTGATTTGATTTGATTTGATTTGATTTGATTTGATTTGATTTGATTTGATTTGATTTGATTTGATTTGATTTGATTTGATTTGATTTGATTTGATTTGATTTGATTTGATTTGATTTGATTTGATTTGATTTGATTTGATTTGATTTGATTTGATTTGATTTGATTTGATTTGATTTGATTTGATTTGATTTGATTTGATTTGATTTGATTTGATTTGATTTGATTTGATTTGATTTGATTTGATTTGATTTGATTTGATTTGATTTGATTTGATTTGATTTGATTTGATTTGATTTGATTTGATTTGATTTGATTTGATTTGATTTGATTTGATTTGATTTGATTTGATTTGATTTGATTTGATTTGATTTGATTTGATTTGATTTGATTTGATTTGATTTGATTTGATTTGATTTGATTTGATTTGATTTGATTTGATTTGATTTGATTTGATTTGATTTGATTTGATTTGATTTGATTTGATTTGATTTGATTTGATTTGATTTGATTTGATTTGATTTGATTTGATTTGATTTGATTTGATTTGATTTGATTTGATTTGATTTGATTTGATTTGATTTGATTTGATTTGATTTGATTTGATTTGATTTGATTTGATTTGATTTGATTTGATTTGATTTGATTTGATTTGATTTGATTTGATTTGATTTGATTTGATTTGATTTGATTTGATTTGATTTGATTTGATTTGATTTGATTTGATTTGATTTGATTTGATTTGATTTGATTTGATTTGATTTGATTTGATTTGGTTTGGTTTGGTTTGGTTTGGTTTGGTTTGGTTTGATTTGATTTGATTTGATTTGATTTGATTTGATTTGATTTGATTTGATTTGATTTGATTTGATTTGATTTGATTTGATTTGATTTGATTTGATTTGATTTGATTTGATTTGATTTGATTTGATTTGATTTGATTTGATTTGATTTGATTTGATTTGATTTGATTTGATTTGATTTGATTTGATTTGATTTGATTTGATTTGATTTGATTTGATTTGATTTGATTTGATTTGATTTGATTTGATTTGATTTGATTTGATTTGATTTGATTTGATTTGATTTGATTTGATTTGATTTGATTTGATTTGATTTGATTTGATTTGATTTGATTTGATTTGATTTGATTTGATTTGATTTGATTTGATTTGATTTGATTTGATTTGATTTGATTTGATTTGATTTGATTTGATTTGATTTGATTTGATTTGATTTGATTTGATTTGATTTGATTTGATTTGATTTGATTTGATTTGATTTGATTTGATTTGATTTGATTTGATTTGATTTGATTTGATTTGATTTGATTTGATTTGATTTGATTTGATTTGATTTGATTTGATTTGATTTGATTTGATTTGATTTGATTTGATTTGATTTGATTTGATTTGATTTGATTTGATTTGATTTGATTTGATTTGATTTGATTTGATTTGATTTGATTTGATTTGATTTGATTTGATTTGATTTGATTTGATTTGATTTGATTTGATTTGATTTGATTTGATTTGATTTGATTTGATTTGATTTGATTTGATTTGATTTGATTTGATTTGATTTGATTTGATTTGATTTGATTTGATTTGATTTGATTTGATTTGATTTGATTTGATTTGATTTGATTTGATTTGATTTGATTTGATTTGATTTGATTTGATTTGATTTGATTTGATTTGATTTGATTTGATTTGATTTGATTTGATTTGATTTGATTTGATTTGATTTGATTTGATTTGATTTGATTTGATTTGATTTGATTTGATTTGATTTGATTTGATTTGATTTGATTTGATTTGATTTGATTTGATTTGATTTGATTTGATTTGATTTGATTTGATTTGATTTGATTTGATTTGATTTGATTTGATTTGATTTGATTTGATTTGATTTGATTTGATTTGATTTGATTTGATTTGATTTGATTTGATTTGATTTGATTTGATTTGATTTGATTTGATTTGATTTGATTTGATTTGATTTGATTTGATTTGATTTGATTTGATTTGATTTGATTTGATTTGATTTGATTTGATTTGATTTGATTTGATTTGATTTGATTTGATTTGATTTGATTTGATTTGATTTGATTTGATTTGATTTGATTTGATTTGATTTGATTTGATTTGATTTGATTTGATTTGATTTGATTTGATTTGATTTGATTTGATTTGATTTGATTTGATTTGATTTGATTTGATTTGATTTGATTTGATTTGATTTGATTTGATTTGATTTGATTTGATTTGATTTGATTTGATTTGATTTGATTTGATTTGATTTGATTTGATTTGATTTGATTTGATTTGATTTGATTTGATTTGATTTGATTGATTTGATTTGATTTGATTTGATTTGATTTGATTTGATTTGATTTGATTTGATTTGATTTGATTTGATTTGATTTGATTTGATTTGATTTGATTTGATTTGATTTGATTTGATTTGATTTGATTTGATTTGATTTGATTTGATTTGATTTGATTTGATTTGATTTGATTTGATTTGATTTGATTTGATTTGATTTGATTTGATTTGATTTGATTTGATTTGATTGATTTGATTTGATTTGATTTGATTTGATTTGATTTGATTTGATTTGATTTGATTTGATTTGATTTGATTTGATTTGATTTGATTTGATTTGATTTGATTTGATTTGATTTGATTTGATTTGATTTGATTTGATTTGATTTGATTTGATTTGATTTGATTTGATTTGATTTGATTTGATTTGATTTGATTTGATTTGATTTGATTTGATTTGATTTGATTTGATTTGATTTGATTTGATTTGATTTGATTTGATTTGATTTGATTTGATTTGATTTGATTTGATTTGATTTGATTTGATTTGATTTGATTTGATTTGATTTGATTTGATTTGATTTGATTTGATTTGATTTGATTTGATTTGATTTGATTTGATTTGATTTGATTTGATTTGATTTGATTTGATTTGATTTGATTTGATTTGATTTGATTTGATTTGATTTGATTTGATTTGATTTGATTTGATTTGATTTGATTTGATTTGATTTGATTTGATTTGATTTGATTTGATTTGATTTGATTTGATTTGATTTGATTTGATTTGATTTGATTTGATTTGATTTGATTTGATTTGATTTGATTTGATTTGATTTTATTTTATTTTATTTTATTTTGTTTTATTTGATTTGATTTGATTTGATTTTCATTTATTTTATTTTATTTTATTTTATTTTATTTAAATATATTAAAAAATAATCACGCATCTAAAACTTAAAGAATCAAACCATTTATTTTGCAATAAAATTGTTGAATTCCACGTCCAATGCAAAATATCTACAAAAAAAGGAATGAACACGAAATTCTCTTAACACATTGTGACAGCAATAATTGCAGTGACATCTGCAAATGTCACATTTTCAACACTCAAAACTGACCCAAAATCGCCATCGACAACCGTTTGCCATGTGACACCTCACCAAAGATGCCAACCGCTGACATTAAAGTGCGGCTACCACAGCGGCCGCCGCGAACGTGGATGCGACTGATAAACGAGCATTTAAAGTCTGATCAATGAAAAACGCATTGAATGAAAAAATACAAAAACCAAATTGAAACGAACGCAGACACTTCCATACGGACACTGGCCGCTGGCCACAGACTGCGCTCTGTCTCGCGGAATTGTTGTGATTTGATTTGATTTGATTTGATTTGATTTGATTTGATTTGATTTGATTTGATTTGATTTGATTTGATTTGATTTGATTTGATTTGATTTGATTTGATTTGATTTGATTTGATTTGATTTGATTTGATTTGATTTGATTTGATTTGATTTGATTTGATTTGATTTGATTTGATTTGATTTGATTTGATTTGATTTGATTTGATTTGATTTGATTTGATTTGATTTGATTTGATTTGATTTGATTTGATTTGATTTGATTTGATTTGATTTGATTTGATTTGATTTGATTTGATTTGATTTGATTTGATTTGATTTGATTTGATTTGATTTGATTTGATTTGATTTGATTTGATTTGATTTGATTTGATTTGATTTGATTTGATTTGATTTGATTTGATTTGATTTGATTTGATTTGATTTGATTTGATTTGATTTGATTTGATTTGATTTGATTTGATTTGATTTGATTTGATTTGATTTGATTTGATTTGATTTGATTTGATTTGATTTGATTTGATTTGATTTGATTTGATTTGATTTGATTTGATTTGATTTGATTTGATTTGATTTGATTTGATTTGATTTGATTTGATTTGATTTGATTTGATTTGATTTGATTTGATTTGATTTGATTTGATTTGATTTGATTTGATTTGATTTGATTTGATTTGATTTGATTTGATTTGATTTGATTTGATTTGATTTGATTTGATTTGATTTGATTTGATTTGATTTGATTTGATTTGATTTGATTTGATTTGATTTGATTTGATTTGATTTGATTTGATTTGATTTGATTTGATTTGATTTGATTTGATTTGATTTGATTTGATTTGATTTGATTTGATTTGATTTGATTTGATTTGATTTGATTTGATTTGATTTGATTTGATTTGATTTGATTTGATTTGATTTGATTTGATTTGATTTGATTTGATTTGATTTGATTTGATTTGATTTGATTTGATTTGATTTGATTTGATTTGATTTGATTTGATTTGATTTGATTTGATTTGATTTGATTTGGTTTGATTTGGTTTGGTTTGGTTTGATTTGGTTTGATTTGATTTGATTTGATTTGATTTGATTTGATTTGATTTGATTTGATTTGATTTGATTTGATTTGATTTGATTTGATTTGATTTGATTTGATTTGATTTGATTTGATTTGATTTGATTTGATTTGATTTGATTTGATTTGATTTGATTTGATTTGATTTGATTTGATTTGATTTGATTTGATTTGATTTGATTTGATTTGATTTGATTTGATTTGATTTGATTTGATTTGATTTGATTTGATTTGATTTGATTTGATTTGATTTGATTTGATTTGATTTGATTTGATTTGATTTGATTTGATTTGATTTGATTTGATTTGATTTGATTTGATTTGATTTGATTTGATTTGATTTGATTTGATTTGATTTGATTTGATTTGATTTGATTTGATTTGATTTGATTTGATTTGATTTGATTTGATTTGATTTGATTTGATTTGATTTGATTTGATTTGATTTGATTTGATTTGATTTGATTTGATTTGATTTGATTTGATTTGATTTGATTTGATTTGATTTTCATTTATTTTATTTTATTTTATTTTATTTTATTTAAATATATTAAAAAAATAATCACGCATCTAAAACTTAAAGAATCAAACCATTTATTTTGCAATAAAATTGTTGAATTCCACGTCCAATGCAAAATATCTACAAAAAAAGGAATGAACACGAAATTCTCTTAACACATTGTGACAGCAATAATTGCAGTGACATCTGCAAATGTCACATTTTCAACACTCAAAACTGACCCAAAATCGCCATCGACAACCGTTTGCCATGTGACACCTCACCAAAGATGCCAACCGCTGACATTAAAGTGCGGCTACCACAGCGGCCGCCGCGAACGTGGATGCGACTGATAAACGAGCATTTAAAGTCTGATCAATGAAAAACGCATTGAATGAAAAAATACAAAAACCAAATTGAAACGAACGCAGACACTTCCATACGGACACTGGCCGCTGGCCACAGACTGCGCTCTGTCTCGCGGAATTGTTGTGCAACCGAAGTGATGTTGGCGTATTTGTTGTAGTGGCACATGGGCGGCGCACTGTCGCCCAAAACAGTCGGCCACATGTGCTGCTGTGTCGGCCATTAAATGCGCATAACAACATTTTATTGAGACAGCGATTTGTTGTTTGTGGGGCAGCGCGCGACACAAGGACGTTGCTGCTGCTCGCGTCTGTCTCGCGGTGGGGCGGACAACATTTGCATTTGAAAATCATATTGCATGCGATTTCGGCAAATGTCGCGCACACAACGTCTATGAATTACTGCACAGTTGTTGTTGTTGTTGTTTGTGCTGACCACTCTTGTGTAATTAGTCAATTAGCCAACACATGGCTGCCATTTCACGCGGCCAGATAATTTTGCGAATGTGCCGCTGGAGCGAGGCAAGTTGCAGCAAATAAGAAGACGTCGAATTTTTGAGAGGAATAAAAACAAAGTTCAAGTAGGACTCATTATGTCGGTTGGAACTGACTTATTTATACCCTGCAACTGGACAAACCAGATGTTGCTGCATGGATCTTGTTTGTTTGTTTTCTACATAAAAATCACAAATAAGTTAAGTTTTAACAAAGAAAACTTTATAAAAGAGAAAATATATGCAAATTTTCTTATTCTAAAATATTCCTCATATGTGGCAACACTGATTAAAAGCAGGCAGACCACGCCCATATGAATTTTGGTTCTTAGTTTGGTAACTTATAGTGTCTGTACTAAACTTCATTCCAATACCTTTACTTGTTCATGAGTTATTATGAGCACCAGCTGGTTGTTAGACAGACGGATGGACAACTGGATGGACATACGAACAGACAGAAGAACGAACTGATTAACACACAAATATTGCCTTATTGATTCCCCCCTATGATTCTAATCATCTACCCATATATCCATTCGTACCGACCACACCTCCTTCTAGCCGTTGCAAGCTCCTGACCAACCCTACCAGCTCAGTGCAGAGTACAATCAGAATGCGCTGAACGATGGCATCGTCCGTGTTCGCTGACGGTTGCAAGAAATTAGTAAACATTTGCAGAAGCCGCACAAGACACGTTTTTAGAATTTATAAAACATCGATCGTGTGTCGTTGTCGTCGCGATTGCGCCGTCTGTCGAACGCAATTAGCGCCAACGACTTTATGAGCGAACGAGCTGCGGTTGCTTCGCATTTTGTTGCCACTGCTGCCGGACACTAATGGCCGATTAGCCAAACGACGGCGACGACAGCAAAGATCAACAAATGATGACACCGATAGAAATGTCCAGCGGGCAGTCTTGTCGCATTTTGGCGAAACGTTTTCGAACTATTGCGAATTGACTGATCGTCGGAATGTTATGAAATGCGGCTGGCAAATATGAAAGTCTGACACAATTTATTCAATTTAAAAAAAATTTATATGATTTCAATTGGATAATCGATTTTGATTATGAAATTTTAAGTATATAACAGAGGAGATTTCATGGCTGAACTGGGCATTTTCTTAGTTTAAGTTGAATTTTTGAGAAGATGAAGAAGGGTAAGTTGCTTATCGATCTATACATGCAATCAGTTGCAGACAAGTTGACAAGAAAAAGTTGTTACACAGTGAAAGAGACAACACCGTGCATGTTGCAATCTTTGCCCTGCAATTAGATATTGTTAGAAGAACATACGGGAACGTTAAATCATCTTGGAACAATAGAGTCAATTGTGAGATATAATGTACCATCTGGCCTTAACCCATTAAAGTCGGGTACCAGTTCCGCCCATACGATTTTGATAAAATTTCATACACGACCTGGAATTGAACCAAAATTATCAGAAACAAAATTTCAGCTTTCTATCTCTGCACGTTGCTGAGATATTCATTGGGTATTTTTCACCCATTACGCAGCAATGGTAGCTTTTTCCCATATTTTTTGAAGTGATCAGCTAAACACGTGAACAAAAGTTGTATTGTTTACAGGTGAGTTAGGAGGCAGATTTTTGTGAAGTTCTAAGGCCACTACGTTTCGCCACATTTTCCACCTCCGGAAAATTCAAAATTTTTGGAGTCTGGCAACTCTAGCTAGATGGCGGAATTTTATGGTGACCTCCACTAGACTAAGGTATTTCCATCCTTACCCCAACCATCCCTATCAATGGTTTTGAGATATCTCTACCACGAACTTTTCTGTGATTTTTTTAAAAAGTCAATTTTCAAATTTTTACCCATTAGGCAGCAATGGGTTAACCTTCCAACCCTAGTAACCATTAACTTTTTTCTTCATGAATAACAATGACAATAAAGAAAGTGGAGTTGTACTACTATCAGACTGCTCACTGAAATCATCATCAGGACCCACGTTTGCAAAATGGCACTTTTAATCCAATGAAGTCTACAGAAACTGTGATGATCAAAGGAAAAAGAGGCGTTAGAACGCTTCCTGTGTTATTGCCCAGCTCTACAGTTGATTTGATTAGGTAAGGTTTGCTACCTCTGTATGAGGCACACTTAGGACCCCATGACCCATAGTTGTGGTTGCCAGTTGTATTTGCATACTCAGAGGTTTGCCTGTCAAGAGTGCACTTTTGCGTTCCTTATAACCAGGGAAAGGATTTTGTGGAAATTGCCTTTTTGTTTGCTGCTAAATAGAGCATTTCTGATTGAAAATTAGCACGAATTACAAAAATATACCACTTTTATTTTACCTTTTTTTGCCTTAAAAAGGCAGTTTGCCTTTTTCACCAGTAAATGCCTTTTTTAGTGCCTATTTTACCTATTAACGCCACAAAATGCCTTTTTCAAGATTTGTCGAGCGCGTTTTTGTTTTTCTTTCGTTTTTAATATTTTCCCCCCTTTTGTTTCGCAAAAATACCTTTAAACTAAAAAAAAATTAAGTGGCAACATTGCAATTTCGTTAACTTATCGATGCTTTTACATTGATTTGATCATTCCTAAGCCGTTATTTTTTGTTGTGCAGTGGAAAACTTAAAGAAAAAACATGCCAAAATCAAAAAGTTCGGTTAGCGCAAAAATTTTATTTATTTTTTCTGATAGAAGTACGGCTTTTATGCTTTTATATGAGAAGTTAAAATATGAATTTAAAATATATGCCAACATTTCAATTAAAATATCTTAGTTTTAGTTTTTAAACTATCTATGAAAACCTTGATGTTCCTTTTCTTTTACAAAAAACGAGGTATAAATATGTTTGTATGTTGCATACGTCAGATGAAATAAAGTTATTAAAAAATACATACCGGTTCGCCTTTTTTTAGATTTTTCTAGTAATTGAAAAAATTTTTAAATTTTAAATTTGTAAATGCATGTTTTTGCCTTTTTAACAGTTTTTAATGCCCTATTTTGCCTTTTTAGGCAGTTTTTAGTGCCTTTTTCAGCCTTTTTGGCAATTTTTAGTGCCTCTCCGTGCCTTTTTTGCTATTTTATTTTGCCTTTTTTATAGGTTTTTAGATACTCAAAATCCTTTTCCTGCTTATATGTAACTTTCGTCTACGAATTTTTATCCAACTCAAACTAGGAATCGACCCTAGAGCCTCTCATTTGAAGAGCCAGAGCGCTACCCGCTGAACTACAGAGGCCGTGGGCTCTACAGCAACGTGGATGATGCTTTTTTAACACTTTCAAGACGGGGTTTAATTTTGAAAAACAAAATATTCTTGATAGAAATGATCCCACGCTTTGAAATTTGGGGATAGAAAATTATGTTGCATAGTCACAAATTCTGATATCATTCTTTTATGCGGAGAAATATATTTCGAATAAATATTTTGCGTGGGTCACGAGATTTGAATAGTTGTTTTGAGGGGCATTAAAAACTTTGTGGGAACTGTTATCCCAGTAGTAACGAAAGAGTTAAGGTATTGGTTCCTGTCTAGTGGCAGAAGCATTATTATTGTTTCAGCTAAACTTCCAAAAGTTGAAGTTAAAGTTGAGTTGCTTTAGTGATTGAAATTCTGGTAAGAGACAATCAAGTATTCATTTGCTTACATATATGAAAAAATTCAGGAGGGACCTTTATCAGATATTCGAATGAAAGTGCAGCTAATTTTTTTTAACTTTTTCTAATTTTTTGTTAATAATGTTGAAGAATATGGATCAACTTCGAAGAACACATACTTTAAATTTGTTTTCTGCGATGTTATTTGCTAGGTACAACTTTTGATCCTCTGACTCACTTGAGTCATTTGTATGATTTCTTAAAACTGAACTTCAACTAATAATTAATAATAAATAATTGACTGGCACGACAGCCCGCTACAACTAATTGCTTAAAAAACTCTCTCAGTCTCTGAAATCGCTTCGAAACAAAAAAAACCCTTAGTTCCTTTCTCTTGCCTAAAGTTTTCCTCATCCCCGAAACGTATTTTTTTCGCAGACACAACAATTTTGAATTAAAATCTTTTTAACGCAAAACTATTTGAAATGTCAACGCCATTTGAGACAAAAAACGCCACATAATGAATGAAATAATGCGCGCTTAATTAAGGCAGATTGGTGTGATTGCGCGTAAAAAATGCTCGCACAAAAAATGTTTACTTCAGCGTAATTTTTATGTGTAACACACCGAGCGGCGCGGCATTCAAGAAATCACTTGTCAGCGACACAGTCGTTGTCGGGTCGGGCGGCGCAACTGTGGTCAGTGGCAATTCACATTCATTGTCAGGAAAATTGCAGTTAGATTGCTGTCGGTCGGGTTTTTATTGCGACCAGAACGCCGCACCAAAGTGTGAAAAATCAAGTGATAAAAACACGAACGAAAAGGAATGACAACAAAAAAGTGGGGAACCGGCGAACCCAGTTAAACCAGAAACCGGGCTGCGCAATGCCGTCAGCGGCCGAACGGACGCGGTGCGCATGCGCAGCTCTGCGCCAACTTGCGGTGCGATACAAACCTACTAAAGTTACCGCAAGGTGTACGCAGTGAGCGGTGCACTGTCGGTGCGCCAGCCAGGTGAATGGAGACGGCAGAAAATGCACAGCGGACGGACAGACGGACGGACTGTGCGCAGACGTACAAAAAGACGCGCAGCAGCGTGGTAGATGAAGACAACAAAAAAGAAAAAAAACAGTCGAATAACCGAATAACAGTTAAATAAGCAAAAGTTTCAAGTGCGTACGGGGCGGGACGATGAAACAAAAGCGAAGAAAAGAACAGAAAACGAGCGGAAAAAGCGCACCGTTTGGGTGAAAATTAAAAGCGGCAACGACACAGAAGATGCCGAAATAATGATGCTGAATGACGACCGAAAACAACAACTGCAACATCATTCACGCGAACAACAACTCAAGCAATAACAACAAAATATAAAGAAGAAGATCAAAGTACGAGTGTGTAAGGGCGACAGCAACATCGGTGCGTAAATTAAATATTACTCAAATTTGTTTGGGTTTTCGAAGGCTGTCAGCAGTACGCATCGTCCGGCAGATGCTTTCGAACTGTCTGTCTGTCTGTCGGTCTGTCAGCTGGGCATTGCCTGACCCAAATGAGCAGTTCTTAAGTGCATATTTTGTTGAATTTTTCCCCATGCCACAGACGCCAAGGCGGCCGGCCGTGCGGCGTTCTGAATGCATTTTGGATTACAACGCGATCTGGGTACAGCGCACAGACAGAATCGGAATGGGTGATAATGATAACAGCACTAATGACACCAGTCCATAAGTAATTGCATGATGCCCATGTTTGGTTGTCTCGAAGAAGTGCGAACGACTGTTGTGTGTGTGTGGTGGTCGAGGAGTGTTCCGAATGCAATGTTGAATACTATAAAATATTTTACTTTTTTTGGTTGGGTGATTAAGTAAGTAAAAATTGGTCAACATGGCAGGAGGCGTTAGGAAACTTAAAGATTTAAATTCTGTTAAATTTTTCGTTTTTAATAAATCTTGCATCCTGTGCCCAGACACTACGGAGCACCGACCTCAGTAAATATGTAAAAAAAACTAGCAGTTGCTTTTTTATTCTGCCGCTTTTAACCCTTTATTGACAAGGTCAGATTAAAAAAACAAAAAACAAATCAATAGGAAAAATACGTGAATTTATAAATTGAAATTACGATTAGATTTTGTGGATTTACTTTTGATTGTTTGTATTTTCAGAAAATTTAATACATAAGCCTATTAACTCTTTCGACCCCAAATTTTACCCTGTATTTTTAAATCATGAAATACTTTCCTAAGAAATGTGCATACGTCATTTGAAGTCGCCACGCCTCTTTGTTAGAGTTCTAGAGCTAGTTTACTTTTTAACAATTTTAGCTTAAAACGGGTTAAATAAATTTTGTATCAATATTTTTTAATTACAGAAAAATTATTTAATATTTATGAAAAAATACAAAATTATACCTTTTTGATTTTATTTAACCATTATTAAAGAAACAGGGTTTCGATCAAACGCGCCCAATTCGTAGACTTCAATTAGAACAAAAACTTTCCCTAATATCGCTGCAAATTATTAGAAATTATTTTGGAGATAACAGTAAAATGTTTTTAATTTGCTTTGAATCCACCTCTTAAAATATTAGTTTGTTGGTGCCTACTTAAATTAAACCCATAAATCAATCGTAGCTTTTGCTATAACATGACAAATAGGTGAAGTTGCTCTCAGGAAACTTTGGGGTCGAAAGGGTTAAATCATCTTTCTACATGTAATGTAATGCAGTGTTTATGGGTTGGGCCGAAACCTAAAAAGGATTATTGTGCCCCTAAAATCATCTGGGATTTTATATGCTCAGGTATTGAATCAGATCCTTCTGCGATAATTGCATGAGGTCCTCTTCACCGAAACTATTTTCCCCCATAAACTTTGCGTCTGTGTTTCAAAATTTTGTTTTAAAAATTTTCTGGCCGAATCTGCATGTCCTGCTGTCGGCAAGGCCTAGTTTGTAGAGCTGATTGTTACAGAAGAAGTAAAACAAATAGAACACACTTATAGAGCTGAGATAGCTGCCTCCCTGTCGATGTCTATAAACTTATTGGAGTGGTAAAGACCTTTCATGTTGTTCCAGTATTCTTGTTTGTGTTTTTGGGCCCAATTGCGAATGTCCTGTCTCAGGTCAGTTTTATTGAAACCGAACATAGGGACTGGCCCCATAAATGGAATCTTTGCACCATTCTTGGCTTGTACGATCGCAATTTGATTGCGTTTATGGCCTTCATGCCCTCATGTACCTTGTCATTGTTGATTTACTTGAGTTCCTGAAAGACTCTCCGAGAGTATCGTGAATTTCTTCAGTGATAATCCAGATACTTAGTGAAAGGAATTTGTTGACTCTTGGTCCCAATATACCAGCCGCTACACCAGTGGATATTTTGGAGCCATCGGTAAACCATTTTTATGCGTCGTCATTTAGCCATACTGGGTTGTTGTCCCACTTCTCTCTAGTTGGAAAGTTTATAGCATACTTTTTCATATGACTGAGTTGGGGTTCTGTAGAGCCAAGATTTGTTGTTTTATAGAGAGTGTTCTTTATTTAGTTTAGTATTCTCAGGTGTCCTGTTCGGTTATCCGGTTCTCCTTTATACCCCAAATTTTGAAAAATTCCTTCTTTGCACAGGCTTGTTTTGTAAACTGATCCTACACCTTAAATTTAACTTTTGTTGTTTCAGCGATTTGGGCTCGAATATAATGAATCAGTCAGCCAGAACGATTATGTGCATTTAGATAAAAATAAAAAGATTAAAAATAGAAAGATCATCAAAAATTATTCTAGTCGAATCGACAATTAGATAATTTCGACGTACCGTGAGGTGTATTAGGACCACTAATCGTACACAATTATGCAACAATTTTTATCGATTTTAAAGATACCAATAAGCAGTGAAGCCAGGAGGCTTTCTAGTTAAATCAGTAGAATTCTAAGGTGGTTGTCTGCATTATTAACATAGCATGAACACTTCTGGAGACACAAACTAAATGTCAAAGAACTAAATCTAGGCTATGCTTAGAAGACGAGACAGTTCTACACATCGCGTGTTAGTGATCGGTTTTGGCAAGTAGAAGATTGCCCATACATAGCAAAACTATTCGTTGAACCGAATGGCCTATAGACCATTAATCACAAGAACCTAGAAAGTCAAGAGGGAAGTCAACTATGCCAGATCTTTGAAAAGCTAAACACGAAACGCGGGGATGAAAAGAACACACAAGTTGGTCTTGAAATTCTGGGATGCAGAAAGGTGCTTTGGTATCTAATTTATTCATAGGTCTACCTCCCTCAAGGGAATGCACTCATTCTATAAAAATATGTTGTTGATATTGAGAATAGGCGGTCAAGGTTAGGTCTTAAATTAGATCACACTTAGGCCTATGATCCTCGGAATCTGCTTTCCTCTCCTCGGACTCGAAACAACTCAAACAGCCAAGAAAGCATACAAGTCCTTTGGTTTCGATTTTCGAGTTATGAACAAAATTGACGCCATAGTGGATCCCTAAAGATTTTTAAAATTCGTCCATAATTCAGAAGAGGTGTGTACAAGTCTTTCGTCTTTCTTTTCGTGTCTGCATCTTTGCCAGTAGCCGTTGACTAGCTGACCTAAGCCTAATTTTCCTGTGTTGTTATCAAGGACTCAATGTTTAGTGACAGCGCTGACAACAGCCCTGAATGTGCCACAGATTCAGCGGTTTTTTGGTTTGGCTTTCGGTTAATTTTTGGCATTTTTGTTGCATTGATTTGCCGATCTCTAAGGTCATTCGGACAATGTTGATTGAGTTAATCGAGACTTCCACTGAACACAGCTTCCAGATACTTTGTTGAGTACTTAAGTCTACTAATTTTGGGTAGAGCTCCTTGATTGTGCCTGATATAGCCAGTTCGTCTGTCCTCCAGTTCGACGGAAGATTTTGGCAAACAAAGGTCATAATATGTTTACATAAGTAGTGGTAGTGGGTATGGAAGATTTTCGCTTTTAAATACCAAAAAAATTACCATAAAAGAGATGTCTCTAGTGCAGCGTTCCAATGTGTCTGATATTGAAACATTCTTACTTATTTGTAGGTAATGCTTTCGTCTAATGTTAACACACATTCCAAGAATGCGAAACGTTCTACGTACTAAATTTTTACATGCCTTAGAGCTGCTCATAACATATGCATCTGTATTCGACATACATCCATACATACATAGCTACATGTGCATATGTATGCATGTGTATTGGTGTGTTGAGGATAATTATTTTTAATAGGTTTTTAAATACATTTAACTGTTTCCCGTTTTTCCGTTCGATTGTTCATTAAGAATTGCACGATCATCAGTTAAGTGGCAGCGTCGTTCAGTGCTCAATGCGCGGTACCCAAACTATACAACAACAAGAACAACAATGCACTATTCCAACAACATTCACCACACAATCGCATTCAATTGTATGTATGACGCTGGTGCGATGCGTCCGTCCGTCCGTCGCTGTGCCGGCTGCTGATTGCGGCTTTATTGCATTGCCACGCTTGAATGCGCACTAATGTCATTATTTAATTATTATGTCAATGTGCTCGCTGGATTTTCAATGTGACCTTTAAGTAGGCAGCTAAAGAGCCCCAACATAAAATAATTAAAGCTAGCAGTATTTATTTATGCTATGGCGCGCTCAACGTTACCGGCCAACCAAAATTGTGTTTGTTGTTGTTGTTGTTGTTATCATTCATATTTAACTTGTAGATGATTAATGGAAAAGCTGCAAATGGAAATTGGGTCAATAAAGTTGTGAGGAAATAAACGTCGTTGACCTGACGACGATCTTTAATAATCCACATAAATGAGTCGCTATGGAATCAGTTGCCAGGCTTCAAATCCATTTGGAAAATATCCAAACAATATGGCAGAAGTGTAAATAGTTGTTTGGTGGAATGTGTGTGCGAAAAGTTAAATAATTTTATATTCAATGAGTCAGATTTATGCAGGAAAATGCTGTCATTTGTTACTAAATATCGCGTTTTTCCATCCAGTTCAACTCAGCACACATGTAGACCCAGGAGTCAATTGTTCTGAAGCTTCCAGAAAAAAGAGACTTTTTATCATGACCTGATGTATTCTGATGTATTCTTTCAATTGCCTCCAAGGTCATGCCGATTAAAAGCCCTTCCCGGTCCCATGTATCGTGACCCAATAATTATTAATTTTTTTAAATTGTCGTTTATTTTATTGTTTTATTTTATTTTATTTTATTTTGTTTTATTTTATTTTATTTTATTTTATTTTATTTTATTTTATTTTATTTTATTTTTTTGTTTTATTTTATTTTATTTTATTTATTTTATTTTATTTTATTTTATTTTATTTTATTTTATTTTATTTTGTTTTGTTTTGTTTTATTTTATTTTATTTTATTTTATTTAATTTTATTTTATTTTATTTTATTTTATTTTATTTTATTTTATTTTAATTTATTTTATTTTATTTTGTTTTGTTTTATTTTAATTTATTTTATTTTATTTTATTTTATTGTATTTTATTTTATTAATTTTATTTTATTTTATGTTATTTTATTTTATTTTATTTTATTTTATTTTATTTTATTTTATTTTATTTTATTTTATTTTATTTTATTTTATTTTATTTTATTTTATTTTATTTTATTTTTATTTTAATTAACAGCACTTTTTATTTTTAAACATCAAATATTATATAAAATTGAATTTTTAGATCTATATTTTTAATGTCAATTCAGAATATGTATTAAAAAAAATCCATTGCTGTTTGTTGCTGTATTTAGGAATTTTTATTATTTAACTATTTACATATAAATGGAGCAGGACACTTGCGTAAGTAGCATTTATTTAAAAAAACAACTACAACAACAACAACAAATAAGTAAAATCAAATAAGCACATAAACACAATAATTGTGGCCAATAACCTTTTGACCGATAAATCAAAATTCAATTCTCTCTCTCGCATTGATTTAATAGTAAAATTGGCACTCAGTCAATTGTTGTTGTTGTTGCTGTTTGAACATTAAACAGGAAGAATAGCAGCGCTGAAAAACGTACCTAAAAACAACAAAAACAAATATGCAGCGCTATAATTTGGCGCAACTACAACAAATGCTGCTGTCAATATTGTGTTTGTTGTTGTTGTTGCTATTGCCACTAATGTTGCTAGCAGCTAGTCGGACAAAACCAATAATATCAGCAGCAATAATAAACGAAAAAACGCACAACAACAACAACAAAACACAACACTAAATATTAGTGACAATAAAATTGATGATGAACCATTCGAAATCGTTAGCTCGCTGTCGGCGGCCATAAGCGTTTTCCACTTCATCTTACTCGCCCGTCGTTTTGGCGGACTGCAACTTCAACTGCCAAGTACGTACTTTAGTGATTTTCCAAAAAGAAAATCGAATCGAATATAAAAAATGGCAAACTGCAGTTCTGCTTGATTAAACCACTTGAGGGATTCTCATGCATAATTTGAACGAAACTACTTATTACTCGAGCTACGCGCCGACGCGACGACGCGACTCCGTTCTGTGGCAGATAATAAATAACGATGCTGACGTTGGCGAGAAGGAATGACTGAATAACACTTACAATGCTTATGTTATAATTTATGATGCTGATCTGTTGATCTATTTTGCGGAAACAACAAGATTTCTACATCAATCATGCGACATTCGAATGGAACAGAACATGAGACATTTGATGCAATTTGTTACTGGGTTTTAAATGGAACCAGGTGGAACTCCAGGTGGATTTTTGAGGTGCGGATGCTATAAGTGCATGAAGAATTAATTATACGTAAGTTGTTTTCAGGGTATTCGATTTATTCTATGGATGAAATTATTATTTGATTATTATTAAATTAAATTATTATTTCTTAGTCTAACTAAATCTTGTATACCTTTTTTAAGCTTAACCAAGTTTTCATGGCAACAAAATTGTTATCGCATCCAGTTGGATTCGTCTACACCATTTCAACTAACTAAATAGTCCAACTAAATTTATAAATAGTGAATTGAAAATTTAGAAAACTGTACATTGATAACACTGAGCAACAGCCAACATTTTTCCGAGTTCTAGTAAACCTTTTCCAAAGAATTTTTGGACGCTGATCACAACTGCGTACTTAGTTTTTTGATTGTTTGAGCGGTTTGTAAGTTATTGGCGGTTTTTGCTAGGAGGTGTTTTCCACGATTTTTCATCTTTGAGATTTTATTGCATTTATAATATGTAGACAAACACCGTGGCAGCCGCCGTGGCTCAGTTGGTTAGTGCGTTGGACCGCGAGTCGAAGGCAGCAACCTCAGGTTCAAATACTGCCTGTAATAACACCTAAAAAAATAACGGGAAAACTCGTTTTCTCTTTCGGTGGCTGTCCTCTCAGCTGGAAATGGCAAACCTCTGAGAGTAAAAATTGCTTATGGAAAAGCTCCCAACCTGCCGTTCATAACCGGCATAAAACTGTAGGTCGCTTCAACCCGCGTACAAATTCACACGCACAACACGGGTTGTTGCGGGAAGCTAGGCCTAAGTCTCGCGTAAGCGGGCTGTCGTGCCAGTCAATTATTAAATTATTATTAAGACAAACACGATAATTTTTTTATGACACAATAACGAATCCTCAAGCTATAATTTTGATCATAGTCGATTTCGATTGGTCAAGGGTTAACACGGCTATGGCTCTCCAAAGTTCAATTTTCGCGAATTTTTTATAAAAATTCATTTAAATTCGGAGTTGCAATTTTCAACTAGGAGTTAGTGTGCAATGTATAGTGTAAGGTTGTAACTTAAACTTATAGAACAGATTTTTTGTGTTGTATGTGCCATTCTCGGCCTATGCTCATTAGAGTGTAAATGCGACTTCACCTTCTGAACACGTGTTTGTATTGAAATCTCCTAATGCTCTTCGCGTCGTTGATGAAAGTAGCTAAAGTATTTTCGCCAGCGTCAATATTTGTCTTTTCAGGGGCATTAACAAAATTTGAATTTGTTCATTACTTTAGGAGCTATACTAAAAAGAGTTGCATCACACAAGTAAAAATTTGAACCATACACACTAAGCAAACTACTTGCTGTTTTTCCATATTTTATTGCGACATATTTTTAGGGCACAAAACATTCAAAATTCGAAAGCAGAAAATTTTATGAATTGAGGGCATTTATTGTATGTGAGCTGCCTAAAATTGTGCTCCGATATTAAAGCTCAAAAGTAAATCCTTGCTTTTGTTGCTGAATTTATGCATGGAGAACTTACATATTTGTACACATACTCTATTACAAACATCGTATTTCAAAAATTTTTTAATTGAAAGCCCCAACATTCTTCTTTCACTATATGGCAATATATATTTTTTGGAAGCAAAATTCTTTTGTGTATTCGCAATCTTGCAAAGTCACTGAAAATTTGAATTTGCAAATGAATAACTCTTGCAAATTTGAACCGATTTTAATGTTTTAAATTTTAAATACATAGCTAGAGTATTCTTAATCTATGTTAAAAAAATGGCATTTAAAACTTCAGGTTTGTAGGAGCTACATTCATGTAATGGTCAGAAAGCATGTAAAACGCCCACCAAGGAAAACCATCAATATTTCCTAAGCCGCTTAAACAATCAAAAAACTAAGTACGCAGTTGTGATCAGCGTCCAAAAATCCTTTAGAAAAGTATGGTTTGATTTCAGAAAAAAAAAAAATAATTTCGATTTTGTTGCTCATTAAGTTCATTACAGGTTTATGGCTATGGAGAAAGAAGAAAGACACATGGAGTGTTTAATAAGCTGCAGACAGCTCGAAAATTAGTTCTGCCACCACAACGCAGTGGTATTCGTTTCACTGGATTGTGCTCAAAAATAAAAAACTAAAAAACACTAAAATTCTTCAACGCAGTTCTAAACTAGTAGTCACTTTATTTAAAATTTATTTATTTACACTTTACAGTTTCTACACTTCTTACTCATTGCACAATCTGTTCTACCCCCACCCCCCTCCGCAGCGTTGTACCCGGCTGCCTTTCATACCTGTTTGCTTGTAGCGCAGCTCGTTCTCGTACATCTCAGTATCACCGCGAGTCGCCTCTGCGATTGTTCCATGGAAATTACCATACCCCTGAAAGTATGCCATGCTCGAAGAGCAACTCGTTCTCAAATATCCCAGTATTGCCACGTTTAAGATCCAATTGACACAACAAATGGAGCATTAGGATCACTAAGTTTGCCGTATGTTCACTGATTGGCAGAGGGAGAGACTGATCCACAGTAGCATCAAGAATCCCAGTTACATTATATTCAAAGAAACTGGCTTTTTACTGTGGATTTTGATCAGGCTGCGTCATTCGGCCATGAATCCGAAACAAGTATGGCGGGACAGTGACAATTTGATGTAAATTTTATGATATGGACCTTAGCAACTTGTAGCATGTATGAGTAGTTCCAAGAATAGTTCGCAGAAAGTGACATTCCCAAACGAGGCGACTCAGAACCTTAAACTTTTTTTGCGGACTACATTGCTGGTCGCTGGTTTGTGACAACTTACCAACAGAACTAACCAACTGTTGGACAGCAACGTTCAAATTATTGAGTGAGCCACAGTTCGACCTATGCAATAGAGGCATACAAGATTGGACCTATCTGGTAAACGAAGTCGAGAAGGCCATTTGAATCATACTGTTACAAAAATTAGTTCTACTGACCAACGCAGGCGTAGTTCGTATCGCTGAGTTTTTCCCAAATAAAACTAACTTAAATTATTTAACGAAGTTCACCACTAGTAGTCACTTAGTAGTACTATTTACAATTTTCCACAGTCACTTCACTTGCACTTCACCACTGATTTACTAGTCACTTCCTTTCCTCTTCACTTTTCGTATTCGTGTTGCACCGTTGCTTGTCAAAGTCATACTGCCTCACTGCGCTGAGCGCAACTCGTTCTCGAACATTTCACCATCGCCTCGAACCATTTCGGCAATAATTCTTGCAAAATTACCAAGTCCCCTAAAAGTATGCAATGTTCAGAAGAGTATTATAGTCACAATACTATTTTCGAAACATAACGGTATCGAATGTAGCAGTGTAAATGAAAATGGGAATTTGTCGGTGTCGGCACAAGGCCAACCATGTTGCCAGACAGCCGTGTTTTCTTACAAAAAATGCCTTCGTCAGCGTTTGGCTGCCTTGCGATTTTTAACATCTGAGTTCTGCTGTGTGTGTGTGGGTGTGTGGGCGGCTCGCTGACAGTTGTTGCTGGGGCCGGACTGTGACGTCGGCTTCTGTTTATATTCTCGTTACTCGACAGCGACGGCCGCCACTTCCTCATCGTTTGAGCGTCTTTTACGAGCCTCTCTGGTTCTGTGTGTGTGTGTGTGTGTGTGTGCATGGCGTTTTAACGCCTTTTTAACGCCTTTTTAATGGAGCACCCGCCTTGTTTGCGCATTTCGTTGCTGTGTTCGCACTGTTGCTGTGACAACACGTAGACGCGACTGAAATTTGTGCTCTCAGAAGTAAAAGAAACCGACAAAATTGGCAACGAATATAAACGAAATATCATTGAAATGCGCAAAATTTTCGTCTAGCTCCAAGTTCCCCCTCTCTTCCTCTTCGATATATCCAACGAATGCTGCGTGTAGCATTTTCCATGCTGTTGTCATTGCTGCTGTCGTTGTTGTTGTTGTTGTTACTTTTCGCCAATGCTGAAGTGTGCATTATAGCAGTTTAATTGCGTTCGCTCCTCCACTCGGCCGCTGTCGCAGAACTACTTTCGTTTTATGGCCGCATGCGTTTTTCTTTCCGCTCCATCTATAGTGCTGCTTCTTCTTCTCCATCATCTACACATGTTTCTTTTATTTCTTACTATTTTTCGGTCATTTCGAGTGCGCTGCTGTCGTTGAGATTTTCGCTTTCAACGCGCGCCGCTAGTTTCGTGACACTTGGTGGTCGCCTCGCCGCCCCTTCCAACTCCCCGAAACTTGCCTCTCCACCTTAACAACGGCAATTTTCCAACTAGTGTTGTGTCTGCTGGCGTTTTGTTTGGCATTTTGGCAAAAATGTCACTTTTTATTGTCTCGCTGCTTTTATGGCCGAATCGTGTTAGATTCTGAATTCCTGCACACGTTGACGTCGTTGTTGTTGCTCTCGCCGTCACGCAACTTTCGATTAACCTAACCATTTTCAACATTAACATTTATCACAGCGTTGTGATTGCGGCGTTTTTGTTGTTTTTTATGGTTTTGTAAAGTTCCTCGACTGCCGCAAATCTGATTTATTTTCATTCAGCTTTCGTAAACTTTTCCTTGAAGGTATCTGGTTTTTATTAATTTTTTTCTATTATTATTTTGTCCACATTTTTCTATTATTATTTTATGTGTTTAATTGGTGATTGTGGTACGAAACGGGCCAAGCGACACGTGTGCAAGTTGCAGAAATCAGTTGGAGGTATTTTAGTTAATTAAACGCGTTCAAGATTTTCTGTGACAGAAATTCGAATTGCCTAACAATTTATTACTTTTTACTAGCAAAGCAAATTTCCTGTCAGAGATGTCAAATTGGTGAAATTTGTTTCGGAATTTAGACTTCTTAACCATGTAAGCAAATGTTTTTTTTTTAGATTAGATTAGATTTGATTTGATTTGATTTGATTTGATTTGATTTGATTTGATTTGATTTGATTTGATTTGATTTGATTTGATTTGATTTGATTTGATTTGATTTGATTTGATTTGATTTGATTTGATTTGATTTGATTTGATTTGATTTGATTTGATTTGATTTGATTTGATTTGATTTGATTTGATTTGATTTGATTTGATTTGATTTGATTTGATTTGATTTGATTTGATTTGATTTGATTTGATTTGATTTGATTTGATTTGATTTGATTTGATTTGATTTGATTTGATTTGATTTGATTTGATTTGATTTGATTTGATTTGATTTGATTTGATTTGATTTGATTTGATTTGATTTGATTTGATTTGATTTGATTTGATTTGATTTGATTTGATTTGATTTGATTTGATTTGATTTGATTTGATTTGATTTGATTTGATTTGATTTGATTTGATTTGATTTGATTTGATTTGATTTGATTTGATTTGATTTGATTTGATTTGATTTGATTTGATTTGATTTGATTTGATTGATTGATTTGATTTGATTTGATTTGATTTGATTTGATTTGATTTGATTTGATTTGATTTGATTTGATTTGATTTGATTTGATTTGATTTGATTTGATTTGATTTGATTTGATTTGACTGGGTTTTGATTTGATTTGATTTGATTTGATTTGATTTGATTTGATTTGATTTGATTTGATTTGATTTGATTTGATTTGATTTGATTTGATTTGATTTGATTTGATTTGATTTGATTTGATTTGATTTGATTTGATTTGATTTGATTTGATTTGATTTGATTTGATTTGATTTGATTGATTTGATTTGATTTGATTTGATTTGATTTGATTTGATTTGATTTGATTTGATTTGATTTGATTTGATTTGATTTGATTTGATTTGATTTGATTTGATTTGATTTGATTTGATTTGATTTGATTTGATTTGATTTGATTTGATTTGATTTGATTTGATTTGATTTGATTTGATTTGATTTGATTTGATTTGATTTGATTTGATTTGATTTGATTTGATTTGATTTGATTTGATTTGATTTGATTTGATTTGATTTGATTTGATTTGATTTGATTTGATTTGATTTGATTTGATTTGATTTGATTTGATTTGATTTGATTTGATTTGATTTGATTTGATTTGATTTGATTTGATTTGATTTGATTTGATTTGATTTGATTTGATTTGATTTGATTTGATTTGATTTGATTTGATTTGATTTGATTTGATTTGATTTGATTTGATTTGATTTGATTTGATTTGATTTGATTTGATTTGATTTGATTTGATTTGATTTGATTTGATTTGATTTGATTTGATTTGATTTGATTTGATTTGATTTGATTTGATTTGATTTGATTTGATTGATTTGATTTGATTTGATTTGATTTGATTTGATTTGATTTGATTTGATTTGATTTGATTTGATTTGATTTGATTTGATTTGATTTGATTTGATTTGATTTGATTTGATTTGATTTGATTTGATTTGATTTGATTTGATTTGATTTGATTTGATTTGATTTGATTTGATTTGATTTGATTTGATTTGATTTGATTTGATTTGATTTGATTTGATTTGATTTGATTTGATTTGATTTGATTTGATTTGATTTGATTTGATTTGATTTGATTTGATTTGATTTGATTTGATTTGATTTGATTTGATTTGATTTGATTTGATTTGATTTGATTTGATTTGATTTGATTTGATTTGATTTGATTTGATTGATTTGATTTGATTTGATTTGATTTGATTTGATTTGATTTGATTTGATTTGATTTGATTTGATTTGATTTGATTTGATTTGATTTGATTTGATTTGATTTGATTTGATTTGATTTGATTTGATTTGATTTGATTTGATTTGATTTGATTTGATTTGATTTGATTTGATTTGATTTGATTTGATTTGATTTGATTGATTTGATTTGATTTGATTTGATTTGATTTGATTTGATTTGATTTGATTTGATTTGATTGATTTGATTTGATTTGATTTGATTTGATTTGATTTGATTTGATTTGATTTGATTTGATTTGATTTGATTTGATTTGATTTGATTTGATTTGATTTGATTTGATTTGATTTGATTTGATTTGATTTGATTTGATTTGATTTGATTTGATTTGATTTGATTTGATTTGATTTGATTTGATTTGATTTGATTTGATTTGATTTGATTTGATTTGATTTGATTTGATTTGATTTGATTTGATTTGATTTGATTTGATTTGATTTGATTTGATTTGATTTGATTTGATTTGATTTGATTTGATTTGATTTGATTTGATTTGATTTGATTTGATTTGATTTGATTTGATTTGATTTGATTTGATTTGATTTGATTTGATTTGATTTGATTTGATTTGATTTGACTAGATTTTATTAGATTTGATTAGATTTGATTAGATTCGATTAGATTAGATCAGATTAGATTAGATTAGATTAGATTAGATTAGATTAGATTCGATTAGATTAGATCAGATTAGATTAGATTAGATTAGATTAGATTAGATTAGATTAGATTAGATTAGATTAGATTAGATTAGATTAGATTAGATTAGATTAGATTAGATTAGATTAGATTAGATTAGATTAGATTAGATTAGATTAGATTAGATTAGATTAGATTAGATTAGATTAGATTAGATTAGATTAGATTAGATAAGATTAGATTAGATTAGATTAGATTAGATTAGATTAGATTAGATTCGATTAGATTCGATTAGATTCGATTAGATTCGATTAGATTCGATTAGATTCGATTAGATTAGATTAGATTAGATTAGATTAGATTAGATTAAATTAGACTAGATTAGATTAGATTAGATTAGATTAGATTAGATTAGATTCGATTAGATTAGATTAGATTAGATTAGATTAGATTAGATTAGATTAGATTAGATTAGATTAGATTAGATTAGATTAGATTAGATTAGATTAGATTAGATTAGATTAGATTAGATTAGATTAGATTAGATTAGATTCGATTAGATTAGATTAGATTAGATTAGATTAGATTAGATTAGATTAGATTAGATTAGATTAGATTAGATTAGATTAGATTAGATTAGATTAGATTAGATTAGATTAGATTAGATTAGATTAGATTAGATTAGATTAGATTAGATTAGATTAGATTAGATTAGATTAGATTAGATTAGATTAGATTAGATTAGATTAGATTAGATTAGATTAGATTAGATTAGATTAGATTAGATTAGATTAGATTAGATTAGATTAGATTAGATTAGATTAGATTAGATTAGATTCGATTCGATTAGATTCGATTAGATTCGATTCGATTAGATTCGATTAGATTAGATTAGATTAGATTAGATTAGATTAGATTAGATTAGATTAGATTAGATTAGATTAGATTAGATTAGATTCGATTAGATTCGATTAGATTCGATTAGATTCGATTAGATTCGATTAGATTCGATTAGATTCGATTAGATTCGATTAGATTCGATTAGATTCGATTAGATTAGATTAGATTAGATTAGATTAGATTAGATTAGATTAGATTAGATTAGATTAGATTAGATTAGATTAGATTAGATTAGATTAGATTAGATTAAGTTAAATTAGATTAGATCAGTGTTATTAATTTTCCAAGCCACTTGTAGTCTGGCAAAGGTTTCAACTATTTTGGTACATTTTTATTACAATAAATTGCAATAAAAAAATGTCACTAAAGCCTAAAGAAATGCTCGTATGTCTTCATTCAACAGCAGATCCACGTATCACTTATATTAATTTCACTTTTAACTGGTTTTATTAAATTACCGACATTATGTTTCCCTGTGGAAAAAGTAACTTTTACGACTGTCTGCTTAATTAGTCACGTAGAAATTATGTTGTCTTACGAGCGAACAAACGAAGGAGTGACCGAACAAAATGCTCGAATAATTCCACTTGATAAATGCTTATTTGGAACCAGAATGTATTTGCCTTTTGTTGTTGTTGTGTGTGTAGTTCGCACATAGAACACGTGGCACCATGAATGTCGGAACGGTGGTGTGACAGATAGCTGTGCAGAATGATATACAGGAAAGGATATACAGGAAATTGAATAAATTGTATTCGAACGTGATTGGTTGGCAGCAACAAGTCTGCGTGCACTTTGAATGTTTCTGTGTTATGAATGAACATTTTCGGATTATTTTATCTGCACATCTTTTTATTCAATTGTTCAATATTAAAGTATGGGGTTTTGTTTGATTTTGATCTGATTAACATTGAAATTCTGTAGAAATCTCATAGGTTCGAACAATTTTTGAATAGGTTTCGATTTTAGTTTAAATTTTCTAAACAACTAAACTACTCTTATATGGCAACTTTGTTTAAAATTGAATTGATTATGTCACATGGGCCAATATCTGTTGGCTGGATCACTGCTTGTATCTATAGTAGAATTTAGCCCAATATTTTTTGCGTGGTCAGGAAATTAGAAAATTAACAGACGAAGGACTGAAAAAACGTTACATTATTAGTTCTACAGATCAGTAACTCTGCTCATCTGATATAGTTTCTATACCGACCAACTGTCCTTCTTGGCTCTATAGACTCCTGATCAAAGTGTATTCATCCAGGATCCACTTTGTAGGGTACAACAACATTTCTCAGCAACGAACAACCAACGCATAGAGATATCTTTCAAAATAGTTCCAAACAAACGTTTCCAACTGAAATTTGAAAAATTCAATCTTTTCTCTATCGGTTATCTTCCAGTCATCAGCTTTATGGACTAAGAGCCGTAATTAATAAAAGTAAGGCAAACTACACCTCGAAACCGTAGACACCGGTCAGCTTTGTAAAAGCGAACTTGAATTTCCGCTGTGTATACTTTCCATTTTAACGGTGTTCCCCGTTCACATTTGATTTCAGAACAAGCGCCACTAATTACCCGGTGTGGGAGGTAATTCTTCTTGAAATAGAAACTCTTTTTGCTGTAAATTATTTGTCGTTTTTGTTGTTGTACATGCAAAGCATTAACGTCCAAGAAACTTTCGGATTTTTTCGTTGATGATAAACAAACAAGCTAGCAGATTAATTTTTTAAAGTTTTACACAGCATTGAAGCCAGCAGAAAAGAAAAAAAAATGATTTATGTATGCGCTGCCAAAGAAGAAGAACTTTCACAAAAACAGAAAAAAATGTAAAATAAAAAATTATAAATAATGCAAAAACAAGCATAAAACAATTTGAAGCCATTCACTGATCCGGTCGGTCTGGCCAAGTACCCGCGGCGCTGGTCCGTTGTACTAAAAAACGTGACGTGCATTGCGCATGCGCGGCCAACGCTGGCTGCATTCGGCTTTAGAAAGTAAAACTAGATGAGAATTGCGTGCTGGATGCGTTCTGACCGGCAATTCGACTCGGCGCGGCGCTGCGCACACCAACGTGCAGCAGTGCGAACGTGCAGCGGTCGAACGGCACGTAAACGGTGTCAAAAACATGCGCCGCACAGGTTTTGTCGTAATGAGTTCAATATTTCGACAGTTGACGCCAATGGATGTGTTCAACCAATGGGTAGTTCGAGTGGGCAGGGAAAAGTGCACTGAGGTGTCAGAGTACTCTTGAACAAGTAAACATATCGAGATATTGATTTGGTGTTCAATTTAAGAATTAATATCCATTTGGGCACAATCAACCCATCTATAACTTCATTTAAATCTATTTTAAATTTTAACTTAAATTTCAATTAAAATTTAAATTTAAATTTAAAAATCAAATTCAATACCAAAGGCAAAGTCTACTAAACACTACTCAACTCAACTCAAATAAACTCAACTCAGCTCATCTCAACTTATTTCAGTTCAATTTTATTGAAATCAATTTAATTTAATTCAATTCAATTCAATTCAATTCAATTCAATTCAATTCAATTAAACTCAATTGAATTCAATTTAATTAAAATTTAGATTAAAATTCTGATTCAAATTCGAATTCAAATTTAAATTACAACTAATTTCTGATCAACCATTTATTTATTTTAATAAATTAGTTAATTAATTAATGCTGCAATTAATTTGAATTTAAGTTAAGCGACTAATTTGAATAATTTTAGTTTTAATTTTAAACTCAACTTATTCTAAATTAAAATATAATTCAAATTTAAAAAAAATATTACAGTTAAATTCAAAATTTAAATTAAAAGTATATCAAAATTATTTTTTTTTAATTTAATTAATTATTCAATTTTAATTTAATTTTAATTCTAATTTGGTTTTGATACTTGATTTGATTAATTTTTATTTTAATTCCAGCAACTCCAATATACTCAACTTAACTCAACTCAACTCAACTCAACTCAACTCAACTCAACTCAACTCAACTCAACTCAACTCAACTCAACTCAACTCAACTCAACTCAACTCAACTCAACTCAACTCAACTCAACTCAACTCAACTCAACTCAACTCAACTCAACTCAACTCAACTCAACTCAACTCAACTCAACTCAACTCAACTCAACTCAACTCAACTCAACTCAACTCAACTCAACTCAACTCAACTCAACTCAACTCAACTCAACTCAACTCAACTCAACTCAACTCAACTCAACTCAACTCAACTCAACTCAACTCAACTCAACTCAACTCAACTCAACTCAACTCAACTCAACTCAACTCAACTCAACTCAACTCAACTCAACTCAACTCAACTCAACTCAACTCAACTCAACTCAACTCAACTCAACTCAACTCAACTCAACTCAACTCAACTCAACTCAACTCAACTGACCTCAACTCATCTCAATTCAATCTAATCTAATTTATTTCAATTCAATTCAATTCAATTCAATTAAATTTAATTTAATTCAGTTTCATTCAATTCAATTAAATTCAGTTCAATTTCATTAAACTTATTTCAATACAACTTAATTCAAATTAAGATTCATATTCCAATTCAAACTTAAATTTAAATTAAATTTAAATTTAAATTAGAACTAAATTAATAATCTAATTAATTAATTAATAATGTATCTAACTGGAACTTCTCTTTAATGATTGATTTTTTTAATTATATTTTAAATTAATTTACTCTAAAATTGCAATTTTGTTAAAATCGATCAATTCAATTCAATTCCATTCAATTTAAATTAATTTCATTCAATTCAATTCAATTCGATTCAAATCAATAATACTCAAATTTAAACAATTCAATTCAAATAAAAATTGAAATTCATATTCAAATTCGAATTCAAACTTAAATTAAAATGGAATTTAAAAAAATATTATAATTAGATTAATAATTCTGTAAGTAATAATGTAACTAATTGGAAATCCACTTCAACGATTGATTAATTTGTATTATTATTTAAGTTAAATTTACTGCAAAATTACAATATAATTAAAATCAAATTAAAAATGAAATTTAAATACTATTCAAAATTATACAACAAATTAAAACGAAATAAAAAAATGAAAATTGTATTTGTTAACCCTTTCGGTACAGCTTTTTACTGGGGAAAGTTAAAATTTTTAATTTTACATTTTAGGCTTCTATGTGGTTATATTAGCAACCATCCATAAGAAATTTTTAAATTTTTATACTCGGACCCTGTATTTTAGAGTGTTTTTCTATGAGAGCAACCACATCGTTGTGGCTGTAATAATTACTTAAACATACAACTTTTTATGCATAACGAAAAATTGAATATTTCTTCATTTACTTCAGCCAAAATTTTTTTTAAAAAGGTATCTAAATTGAAAGAAAACGTCAAATTAAAAAAGTT
The DNA here is from genome assembly GCA_963668005.1 of Melieria crassipennis. Classification (NCBI taxonomy): domain Eukaryota; kingdom Metazoa; phylum Arthropoda; class Insecta; order Diptera; family Ulidiidae; genus Melieria; species Melieria crassipennis. Next base: position 88,744,460 of record OY764963.1, on the reverse strand, counting down.
ATCTAACTTTGTCTGCTTCTTCTTCCTTCACTATCTCAAGATATACCATTAAAAAAACGTCTATACTTCTCTTCTCTCAACTTAATTATTCAGTTTATTAATTTCGTATTTTTCCTAAAACTTCAAACTATTCTAAGGAACAACAAAAATATAGTATCCACAAGTTTTTTGACCTAAAACAGGCACTGAAACGAGACTATGCCATATGGCATAGAATAACCGAAAGGGTTAATTAATTAATCAATTTAATTAGTTAATTTAATTTGTGATTAATTTAAATTTCTATTTGACTTTAATCATTGAGTTGTCATTGAGTTGGAGTTATTGTTATTTTAAATCTACTTTCAATTAAATTTACATTAAAATTATAATTAATATTAAATCCAAAATTTTAATTAAAACTAAAAGAAAATAATAAATGTTTAAAGTTGTAATTAAGACTTAACTTAGAACATAAATTATAACTAAAACTAATTGAAATTCATTAATTTAAAATAATTAATTGATGAGTAATTACATATTAATAGGTATTATTATTAACAAATTGTAATTTATTTATTTTTATTATTTTTTTTATTAATTTATTTAATTAATATAATTCATGATGTAATTTATTTGAATTTGATTTAATGATTGATTTCATAAATTTTAATTTCATTTTATATTACATTGACATTAAAATTATAATTAAAATTGAATTTAAAATTAAAATTACAATTAAAACTTAAATTAAAAATTAATTTAATTGAGTTCAATTCATTTGACCCGAAACTCTACTAACAACAGGTGGACCGAATATATTTTTGAATAATTTCAATAATTTAATTTATTTGGAAAACACAATTTTGAGCTCCGCTGTCAACGCAAAGTTGGCCAACGTTAAATATTTTGATTTAGACACGCGCCACATGTCGAGCACACTTGCGTGTCCGTCTGCGGGAAAAATCACTTAGCGTTTACCCCAAAATAAGCAGCAGCAACCCCGTCGTTTAGGTCGGCCAAAGCCACTCTGCGCTACTCAATATTCAGTCAATGTTATTTGAAAATTGACATTTTTGCTGTCGATAGTGCACTCCGGCCGAATAAAATGGCAAACACGCGCTGTGACAGGACGCTGCCGTTTACCGCTTCGGCTTTGGTTTTGCTACCATTTTGTTGGGCGAACGAAATGGCAAACATTTCTTTGTTGCTGCGTACAACAAGTACGCAACGTGCAATGTGCGCTCGCCTCCAATTTCCAATTTGTTTGGCGCACTGTTTTAGGCAAATGTCAAAGCGCAACATGCCGGCTTACGGCTGACACGTTAAGTTGGCCATTTATCAATGCGCTCAGCGACATTTCAAATTGCTATGCTTAGCGCGTAATATGGTCAGAAGCGAAGCGAAGTGCTACCGGATGAAAAATTGCCAATTTACAATAGCAACAGCAACAATAACAACAGCAATGACAGCCGTAACAACTAAAACGGCATTTAGAGCAACCAACACACAACGCACAGAACAGCACACATGAAGATGAATTTTAAAAGCAACAACAACAACTGCAACAACAATAGCAATAATGTCTTTAGAAACGGGAACGAGCTGAATGGATTTTGAAACCCCTTAGGAATTTTCCAATGTGCAGATTAAGCACTTCGGAGATAGCACATCCACTGCATACATAAATAAATAATATATATTACAGATTCTGACAGTGAGTAAAAAAATCCGTGTTATTTTTGCAGCAAAGCCATGTGTGAATGTAGTCATGGCCCATCACCTTTCCTACTGGGTCTCGTAATATTTTAACAGTACAAATGACTTTTGCAGTACAATGTATGAAATTCAAACCGAGTCAAAAGGGGAAAATTTTCTGTTTAAACTTACATAGTTGATTTTCAAATAAGATCTGAAACAAAACTACTCACACATGTCAAACACGCACAACTTTCAACAACGTTTAATCAATGCAATATGTATGCACTTGAGGTACTTTAAAGTTGCATTCGAAAATCTCTCCCTACTTGACAGGAAAACGCTAAGCACAGCGCACCGACACTGGCGCCAGTTTGCAAATTCGCCGACTAAATTCTACAGTTGTGCTATAGAGCGATGCATTCCAGCAAAACATGGACACTTTCTCTCGGGCTGTTTTCTTGGAAGTGGTTCAAATGAAAGTGATGGCCGAAATGCTCTGCAAAATGCCTGCACTTGGCTCAATGTGTGATGGATGCAAGCAAATGTGTGCGTGGGTGTGTGTGTGTGTGTGTGTGTGTGAGTGACTGTGGTTTTCCCCCAAAACGTTGCATTGCTGCACGTAAAACAGAACAATTCACAGTGATACATGTTGCGTTAGTATGTAATTTAATTGATTTTAACCATTTACTGTACAATCGGCCGTCGACGAATTCTTATCAACTTGGTATTTGCATATTTTATTAAGTGAAATATTTTGTATGCATGACATTTAAAATCCACTTTCAAACACTTAAACATCTAAAAAAATATTGAAATTTTCTAAATTACGAAGGCAGTTTTCAGCGACTTTTTGCATAAAATATATTTTGTTTTTAGCTCGACACATTTAGTCTAAAATTTTTCCAATTGTTTTATGCTTTCTAAATAAAAGGTTAAGGTCCACAAAATGGGCGTTTGGTTCAGTGATGTCCTCTTCATTCGACGCAAAATCTTTCAACGTCGAGTCATTTCTTCAGGCATGGAAACAGGATACAATTAGTTACAATGAGCCAAATCTGAAAAATATGCCAAATTTTTTAACAGCGCTTTTTTCTTTGGCAAATGCGATTGCTTTTTTTCAAATCATGCTCAGAGTAATATTTACTGATGACAATTTTACCCTTTTGAAAGCAATCGATGTGAATTGCATCAAAAAACTGTCGCCATTACTCTATTAGAAGACAGCCACACTTTGGCCTTCTTTGGTGCACGTCCACTTGGGGTAGTCTATTGCTTTGACTATTCCTTAATTTCTAGTGTATTGTGATGGCTCCATGTTTCATCCACGTCTACAAAACGGTGACAAAACTTGTTCAGATTGAGTTGAGAAATTGTCAAACACTACTTTGAAGTACTTCGAAGTTGTCAAATGGTTGCACTTATGGTCGAGTCCAAATATTCACTATTCATATTCAATATTCATATTCAGCCTTACGTAACTTATGCACCTTTGTCCTTGACTATCCAATTGTATTCCATGGATGTTATTGACTTCTTTCTTCTTCTTTTGGGCGACCTGAACTTTCGGAGTAACTGGTGCTGGTACGACCACAACGGAATTCAACTTATTAACCCTTGAAATTGGTGTGACAGTGGTTTGGTGATAGTTTTTTTTACGTAAAATAATAATGCTTAACCCTTTCGACCCCGAATTTTAACATGTATCTTAATATTATTTTTTGGTGTTTAAATTATGAAACATTTCTCTAAGAAGTGTGCACACGACATTTGAAGGCGCCACACCTCTTTGTTTGAGTTCTGGAGCTTGTTTACGTGTTAAATAAATGTTGTATCAATATTTTTTAATTACAGACAAATTATCTAATATTTATGGAAAAATACAAAATTATCACTTTTTGATTTTTTTTAACCATTATTAACCCTTTCCGGTCAATTTCCACATTTCTTGAGATACAAATTTTTCCTTCAAAATATTGACTCTTATTGGACATTTTAGCAATAAAATACAAACAAATTTCAAAAAAATTATTTTAGTTGAGAATTACAGCTCCATCAAATTTGGTCGATATATCGTACAATGGTCCGCAAATCAATAAAAATTGACGAATTTTTGGTTTCGGTTTTTTAAGTTTTATGAACAATTAATTGATTTTTTTGATAGAAAACATAAATTATAACAACAAAAATCAAAATGTGATTTCATTTTGATCGAAAGTTATATAAATTATATATAGTAAAAATTTTTTCACATTTATTCGGCATTATAATACCATTGTTGTTGTTGCAAAGCCTTTTTCCTCTCAATAAAACACAGAATAAATTAAAATGCATACAGTTTTACAGAAAGGCACTGAATATAGCCGATTTCTCTTATAGTAGTGGGAGTGGCAGGTACGCATGTCTAACCTTACACAACCCGTTTCTGCCTAGTAAAACAAAAAATCGTCTAGTAAATCTTATTTTTAATCGAAAATTGCCGAATAGTCGAATTTTCTTAGCCACGTGGTTTACAAATGGGCGTGGCAGGCATACAAAAGCAAAAAATCTGTTACCAAACCAATAACTTAAAAAAAATGCAAACATAACTTGCAACCTTTGCTGTCCATTTGTACGATATATCGTACAAATTCAAATTTGTACGATATATCGTACATTTGATTTAAGTGCCATTGTACGATATATCGTACAATTTTTTTAAAGACTCGGGAAAAATGTTTAATGAAAATTATTATTACAAATTCAAATTTGTACGATATATCGTACATTTGATTTAAGTGCCATTGTACGATATATCGTACAATTTTTTTAAAGACTCGGGAAAAATGTTTAAACTCAAAAAATTTTAAATTTATAAACTTTTATAAATCAATTGATGTTTAAACTTTTAAATGTTTATATTTTTTGTTACTGAAAAATATTACAAACCTGAAATTTTCCCTGCAGAAGCTTCGTCGCTTGTTGCTTGCTCAACTTCTTGCAAAGAACGTTTTACAAAACAAACAAATACTGTGTAACCACCACCACTATGATTTATTTTTCTAAACAGAATGATAAAGCACAGCCTACTTAACAAATATGAAAACCGTTTCATGAAATGTGCGCTCGCTATCAAATGAAATTTCCTAGAAAAATGTTATTTTAATTGTACGATATATCGACCAAATTTCCGGAAAGGGTTAAAGAAACAGGGTTTTCATCAAATGTGCCCAATTCGTAGACTTCAAGTAGAACACAAACTTTCCCTAATCACTGCAAATTATTGGAAATTATTTTGAGGATAACAGTACAATTATTGTAATTTGTTTTGAATTCACTTTTAAAAATATTAATTTGTTGGTGCCTACTTAAATTAAACACATAAATCAATCGTGCTCTCAGGCAACTTTGGGGTCGAAAGGGTTAAAGAAAAACGAATTTCAGGTATTTTTTTTTTTAATTTTCGTCGATTCACGTTTGAATTCAAGAGGTCTTCGTTCAATGTCAATTACAAATCAACTGACGCAGTGCACTAAAGTTTTGACAGTAGTCTATTAATAGATGATAGTTGACAGGAGTAGTTTGGCATTTCAAGTTACTACGAGGAAAATACCAAAAAAACAACTGACTTATCAAACTGCACTTAGAATAACTGAAAGCAGAATAAAATATGCAATCAATACACGAAACTTCCTCCAATCGTAAACCTCAAACAGAAGATGTTTCTTTTATTGCGATTATAGATTTTTTTAACTATTAATGATTGTAGTCTTGTTCAATTCTCAATTTTCTGGAGAATACTGATCCCCAGAAAATTCAGCTCACTATGACCATTCGTCTGTTTGTCGTATCGAAAGAATCGAAGAATATTGTAAACAAATTTTACATGAATTCCTACTACTAATAGAATATCTACGTTTATAGGAAAAAGCATTATTTGAAACCGGATAACGAGTCACAGGGTGATGGTATTTTGAGAAACGTGAAAAACTTAAGTTAATCCGAAACTCATCATGCCCCTCTTATCCTGTTTCCAAGACCGAGTACGCGCAACTATTCATTTACTTTAAAACTAGAAGATCTTCAGTTAAGATCTTCAGTTAAATCTGAGGAAAACATTAACACTAGAATGCCCAAGGGAGTCATTTTGACTACTTTGAGGTCTTTTATTGTAAACAACTTTTGTTGCATCGCTTTCTAAAAAAATATTTTTTAAATAAATTAAAAATATTGTAAAAAAATTTTGTACCCCAATTTTGCAAAATTTACCTTAAATGCCCAAAGGTAGTCATTTTGACTACCTGTATACAATTTTCAGCAAATCTTACTGATAAAAAGACAAATATGCATCTTCAATTGCGAAATATGAAAATTTAAAATAATTGCAAATATTAAAAAAAAATATCATAGTAGGCTGTGACAATTCCCAAGTTTTTCAATCCAAAATTCACACACAAAATTCATTCACAAATTCCAAATTCCAAGTTTCATTCCATTTTATCCCATTGATGTGTAAAGTACGCCATTCTATTTTAGTGAATTTTCTTTGTAAACCATAAAAAATAAAAATGGAGTACTTATTTTAATTTAATATAATGTGCATTTATTCATATTTGCTACTTAAAAACCAATAAAATTTAAAAAAAAGTCAGTAAACAATATAGTAGTCAAAATGACTACCTATGGGCATTTTAGGTAGGTCAGATTTTCGGGCATTCTAGTGTTAAGGAATTAATTCTTCCTTGCCACTTTTTGCACCCCATAACACAATTTCTGAAGTGTGAAACTAAATGGTTGCTACAACCAAATCTACTTTCAGTATAATTTTTTCAAAAACCAAATAAAAAGATTATGAACCAGAGGGTTAAGAGTTAATCAGACAATACATACATAACTTTAGTCTCTTGCATTCATTTCATATTCCATTTGACTTTTTTAGAACTGAATTTCAAGATCAATGTGGTCAAGTTGCCTGTGTAGGGTATACAAAGTGAAAAGCAACACTCACCTGATGTGTACTTACATAGGTACCTCGAAAGAAGACTAAACGTTCGCACATGCGTCGTGTGTAATTTCGCTTTTCATTGCAGCTTTCCTTTTTGTTTGTCAGCGCTGCCAAACAACACGTTCCACATCCCACATCTGTCCGACCTCCAAATTTAATTAAATTCTAAACACGCAGTTAATGTGACCGTCGCGCACTGCGGCGCATCGCGATGCGACGTCAGGGTGCAGCACGCCACCAGTTGCGGCAACGACACCAGCAACAGCAACAGCAACAATCGCCACACTGGCAATGGCAACAATGCACTGAGGTGCGAACGACGAAGGCCCATAAACCGCTTTTAATTACAAAACTCAGCTACAAATTGATTTAAGGCTTAATTACACGCGCCTGCGTGCCCGGTCGGTCGGTCGGTCGGTTGGTCGATGCGGTCGGCGTGGGTGCGCGTGTCAAATCAACTGTCAACGGATTTTTGTCGGTTTGTGTGCATGGTTTTGTTTTGCTATTGTTGTTGTTGTTGTTGGTGTTTTTCGAGTTTTTCAATGAGTTGGCACATTGGGTGCAAAAATATGTGGCAACACACACAGACACACACACACACATGCTTACACGCAAAGCCGGCTCCGAGGCATCGTCGATAATTTAGTGAATAGTGCAAATGAGTTTCGGAATGACATTGACGGGCGATTTTGTGCGCGGCTTGCACATCATTGTCACCGCCAATGGTCGCCGCAACACTCGACCCGCACAGCGAGCAAATAATAATAATCGAACTGCAACAAAAATCAGCTACAAAAACAACAAGTGCAACACTGATTACACTAGGCAACCAAAAAAAATATTGGGAGTAAAAATTAGCTTGGTCGGTTTTCGAAAGATGGCTTTGGCTATTGTGAATGATTCTTAGTGACAGCTGATTGCAGTGATTCCAGAGGGGTTAGATATCTGTCAAAAATATTATTTTAATTGGTTTGCTCAGGAACTTTACCAAACAAAACTTGCAGAAGAGCGTAAACAAGAATTTGAGAGAAATATACTCACAAAGAGAACGATAGAGAGAAAAGTAAATGAGCAGAAAACCAGTACAAATTATCAAGCAACTAGCTGTGATGACTGTAAATTTTTGTGAGAGATAAACAATTGGAAATGAAAGGATCATGGAAGGATAGAAATTGAAGGATCATGAAAATGTTTGTAACTAACTTTAGCTCTAACTTTATAAACTTTCAGATATAACTACAAATACATACTAAACTTTACGAAAATTCCGCGTAATGTTTCTAAATATGTAATTTCGCTCATATTTAAAATTGAAAATCGCCACGAAATTTCAAAGCACAAATTTGGTTTAAGAGACAATTTGATAGCTGATACTTTTTTATGAGCCAACAATTTTTGCAGAAACTTGCAGTTGCAGTTTCTAGTGTCCGACCGAATATTCGGTTTCGGTTTTGTTTACGGCCCAAATAAGTGGTTTCGGTTTCAGTTTCGGCCAAAAAATGGCCGAACGGCCGAAACCGAAACTTTCTAGAATATTTTTTTACATTTTTTTGTGTAGCAGATATATAGTGAAAGGAGGAGTAATTACGATGCCACCAATATAAATAAACTTTTTTTTAGCCTATAATATTAAATTATTTAATTTTGAATATTTGAAGGGGGAAAAGGGGATCATGTTTATGTTTTTGAAAAATGAATAAATTGTTTTTATTAATAAGTATTTATTTATTTATGTTGTTTGTTTGTTTGTTCCTTATTTACTTAATGTAAAATTCGTTTGTTGAAAAAAATGCTTGATGAGGTGATTTTTTTTAAGGTACAAAAGGGGGAAAGGGGGATCATGTTTATGTTTTTGAAAAATGAATAAATTGTTTTTATTAATAAGTATTTATTTATTTATGTTGTTTGTTTGTTTGTTCCTTATTTACTTAATGTAAAATTCGTTTGTTGAAAAAAATGCTTGATGAGGTGATTTTTATTTAAACTAAATTATTTCGGTGTCTGTTTCGGTTTCGGCCGAATATTAAAAAAAAACCGAAATTCGGTTTCGGCCCAAAAAAGATGTTTCGGTCGGAAACTAGTTGTTTCTTTCTGCCGTTTTTATGCTCTCGTTTCTGTTCTCTTTTGCAATTTTTTTGAGTTCGCGAACGCTTATCCAGTAACAACTTGCAAGAATTTGTAAAAACTTTTGGATATTGAAAACACCTAAAATAGCTTTGAATTTATAAAAAAAATCGTTGAATTTATTATAAAAAAATTGTGTTAACTAAGCCTCATTTGCATCATCAAATGGAAGAACAGTGTAGCTAAATTATATCGAATGCTTGTGGAAGTTTATGGGGAAAATGTTCCAACTGGCGAATGATGTAGGGAATGGTTTCCTCGTTTCCAGAATGCTGATTTTAGTGTTGAAGCCTTCCTTTGGACAGGCAAAAAAATTTTAAGACGAAGAATTGCAGATCTGAGTCAAATGCAAGAGGAGCTTGCAGAATCATTGAGATTGACACATTAAACAATCTCCGTACGATTGAAATCCAGGCTGAACTGAGACCATGCATGCATCTGACTCAAAAGCAAAAAGGGAAGGGTTTTTACATTGGTTTGTGACTGGGAATGAAAAATTGATATTCTACGACAGCCAAAAGAAGAAAAAATACTACTAATTATTATTATTATTCCCGGTCAATCGTTGCCATTGACCTCAATAACAACGACAAAGCCGAATATTCATGGTTCTAAAGTCATTCTGTGTATCTAATCGGATCAAAAGGGGGTTTTATACTATGAGCTGCTACATCCTGGCGATTCCAGACATGAAAAATTTAGTCTCTTGCATGACAACGCTCGGCCTCATGTCGCAAAAATCGTGAAAAAAATATATGGAAACGTTCAAGTGGGATATTTGATTGCACATGGTGTGTTCTCCGGACATTGCTTCCTCCGATTGCTGGTTGTTCCGATGGATACAGCACGATTTGTCAGGTCACAGATTCAATTCTTTCAATGAAATCGAAAATTTGCTCTAAACTTGCATCGCTTCAAACCACGAAAAATTTGTTCGATATGGAATTCCTAAATTGCCTGAGAGATGGGAAAAAGTAGTAACCAGCGAGGGACATAACTTTGATTAATCTTTCCTTTATTTTATTTTAAAATAAATTAAAAACAAATGGACGAACCTAATTTGTGCTTTTAATATTAAAAAAGGTTAAATGGGATTAAAAAAATTTATTTAAATATATCTATTAAGAAGAATTTTTACTCCCAATATTAAAAAATGATAAATGGGATTAAAAAAAAATTTTGTATTTAAGTATACGTAATGTAGTAATGATAAATGTGTCTAACGAGGCAACATCAAATTCGTTGAAACAAAAATTTAATATTAAAAAAATTCAAGATATAATTTTTAGTTACAGCAATTTTGTTTCAAATTCCTCAAGTGAGAGAAATGCAAATCACAAATGTAGAACTAAGGCGCAAAATTTGTGTCGGCCAGTGTTGTTGAGTCGTGTGCAGCGATGCGCTCGATTGCGCTGTGCTGGTTGTCGTATCTGCTGCGGTTTGCGGCCCAGTGGCAGCTGGTGCTATTGCTAAACTGATTTTCGCAACAACAACAACAACAAAAATGAATACAAAAAAAAAATCAAATGGTCAAGAGATTTTATCATTCATGCATTCAAATAAAATCAGCTAATTAAAGCGCTAAAGGCGAACACAAAACATGCTCTCAAAAAAATTGCCAAACAACCAACACAACAACAACAACGAATCAGCAAACACTAATGCGCACAATGCGCCAAAAATTGGAGCATGCGTTTTGCTGACGCTGCGCCACTGCGTCACCGTGCCAAGTGAGCCGAGTGAGCGAGCAAATAGGATTAGTTGCGGATTAAGTGTTGCCATGCATTCGGCTGCGCCATTATTCGCTGCCGCCACCTCACGACGGCCACAATGGCCTCCTCGCTTCATTATATTTCTTGTGATGTCGCTGTTGTTGTTGGTGTTGTTGGTGTTAGTGTTTGTTATTGGCTGGCCTAAGTATGGCAATTAAAATATTCGCTCTTCGTTGCCGCAGTCACGCAGAAAATTAATAATGCCAGCTCCGCTCTGCGCCTCGCCCATGCCGCGCTCGCCGAAAGCGGCAGCTTAACTTTTCCACTTTTTCCAACTCGTCGTTCGTTTCTTTGCGCATTGTGTGTGCGGCTTGCAAATTGAATTTCTACAAAATTGCCATTTATTGGCGTCGTTTTTTCTTTGTCGTTCTAGTCAGCACTGCGCTGACTGTGTAGCGTAAAAGACATGTGCTGGCGCTTTCACGTTCGCCGAACACTTTCACACACAACACTCGAACGACACGTGGCTTTTGATGTAACATTTATTAATTGTCTTTGTTTTTGATTGTCTTTCAAGGCAAACGGCAAATGCTGTCACGTCTCATAAATTTCTATATGCTTAAGTTATATAGTTAGCCTATAATTTTGTCAAGTATTCAATTAAGTTTTCTGTACCAGATTCCATTATGTTCGCATTATTCAAATAAGGAGTGAACCAGAAAAATTTTAGAATTTCACGCATCCAGCATACGAAAATGTCAAGAGTTAGGAGGCTGGTACTTGCGAGTGAAAATATTTATAAATATTGCAGTTTCTTGCTATATTAGTTAATTGCATTTTGGATCTACTTTAGTCAACATGTCCAGCCCGCAAAAGTGCTCCCGAAAATTAATACTGGACATTTAGTTGACTAATAAATCGAAGTCTAGACTAAGCATTGCACGGGAAAGCAAAGCGAGCGTAGCGACGGTTAATAACGTTATAAACAACTACAAAGCGGGAAACTCCATCAGCAGAGCCGAAGAATCAGGCAGAAAAAGGGGTCCAAGTAACTCAGAAGTGCTGAAGAGGGTTCTTAGCACGTATCGGAATAATTCTACGAGGTCGACTCGAGATGTTGCAGCTGCAGCAGGCACATCGCAATCAACTGAGATGTGATATAAGCGAAGTCAAGAATTAAGGACCTACGAATAGCAGAAAGTGCCTGATCGGTCGAAAGCAAAAGAAAAAATAGCGAAGACGTGGGCTCGGAATCTGTATGACGATTGCGTAACCAAGTTCGATTGCGTGATTCTCGATGATGAAACCTACTCTAAGGTGGACTTCAAGTAGTTGCCTGGGAATGCCTATTTCACCAAAAACAATAAGAATGGAACACAAAGAAAAAACTCCGAAGTCAAATACACCAAATTTCCAAAACGCTTCATGGTTTGACAAGCTATTTGCTCCTGCGGTCTGCGGAGCAAGGCGTTCATTACGACAGGAACAATTAATTCTAGAATTTATATAAAAGAATGTCTGCAAAAACGCTTTATACCATTTGTTAAATAGCACAAAGGAACAGTTTTATTTTGGCCAGACCTAGCGACAAGCCACTACTCCAGGTCAACAGGAATATTGGCATGGAACAACATGGAATGGTATGAAGGAAATTGTGTCACGGTGATCCCAAAAGAGGCAAATCCTCCCAAATCCCTGGAAATTCGGCCTATTGAAAGATATTGGGCTGTAATGAAGCAAACCTTAAGAAAAACAAACAAAGTTTGCAAAAATGATGTACAGTTCTGAAATCGATAGAAGCAAGCCTATGCAATAGTCACCGAATGTACTGTCCACTCTCTAATTAAGAACGTTAAGAAAAATATAAAAAAATTTTGTAACCACTAATTATATTTCATTAAATTTTTTTGTGAATTAAAGTTAGTAAGTAGGAAATTTATAATAAACTGCAGTTTATTTTAGTCAAATCAGACTATTACTTTTTTTAATGTGTCCTTAAAAATTCTAAATTTTCAAAATTCAAATCAGACTATTACTTTTTTTTTAATGTGTCCTTAAAAATTCTAAATTTTTTCTGGTTCACTCCTTAGTATTTGACTGGATTTTAACACTAGAATGCCCGACAATCTTACTTACCTAAAATGCCCATATGTAGTCATTTTGACTACATTATTGTTTACTGATTTTTTTTATATTATTGGTTTTTAAGTAGGAAATATGAATAAATGTACACGGAATTAAACTAGAATAAGCATTTACTTTTTATTTTTGTATGGTTTCCAAAGTAAATGCATTTAAATAAAATAGCGTTCTTTATAAATAAATGGGATAAAATGGAATGAAATTTGCATAGTCAAATAATAAAGTCATCCCGATAGGTGACGTCTATTTGTTTACGTACTCTTATTTTGATAGCTGCCATTTATGTTGTCTCTACATTCTCACATGAATGAAATTTGTCTGTCAAATTTTAACCTTTTCTTTCATAATATAAAATATTAAAAAAATATTTGATTGAAAATTTATTTGAAAATTTTCACTGAAGTGCAGTGCAGTGAAAATCAAAAATGCCAGCGACGTGCTGCAAAACCACGTGGGACCAAAAAGTTTCACTGTTTTGTGTACCCAGTGAAATAGATGAACGCTGCACCTGAAGACATTGATGAAGACATACATTTAGATGACAACTTTTTGAAACTGTTTTGTAAAACCCATTCGCATTATTTAAATAATTTCTTTATATGATACGCATCACCCTATGCATATCTATGTTTATGTGTTTTCTGTATATTTGTATATGTATATACAGAACACAACATATACACTCTATTGCTTGTAGCTATTTGAATACAAATTTGAAAAAGGGTTAAAACCGAAAAATATGTCGAATGAGTTTAATTCAAAATACTTTGAGAGAACAGTTGTCAAAATAAGAGTACTTGACGTAAAATGTCACTATCGGGATCAAGGTTTATAGAAAACAAGGTTACGACATCAATGACAGAAAAATTGAAGTTTTCACCAGTGACGTAATTCGAATTGTTTCAAACTGTCAAGGAACAGTGGGACGACTACGAGTTTTTACAAAATTAATATTTCCCAAAAAAAAAGTATATGAAAATGCATATGGAGTTATTTATTTCGTTTATACTTATTATTGCTTAGAACGATTTAGAGGTTAGGCAGATTTGGCGTCTCTGTTTTACCAACATAACAGTCTTGCTATTTAATATAATTATATATATTTGATTAAAAATACTATGATATTTTTCAATATTTTATATCAATTCATATTTTAATTGTTTAACCAATTTAACAATATTATTTTTGAAATTAAAAACGATCAGTTTGCTGTATATGATTCCCATTTTAACTTGAAGGAAAATCGCCCTCCTCCTCAAATTGTTTCAGTAATGAAAATGATACTGTCGCGACCACAAATGTACCCAAATGCTTCTCTGTAGTGCGTCTTTTGAGAACCTCAAATAATGCATTGCGTGTGGATCTGCGGCTTACACAAAATTTGTAAAAATCGTATTAAATATTAACAACGCAACACATGGCACAACAATCACAAATATTTAAATTCACAAATTACTTACATGTTTTTTTGTATTATTTTGCCGACATTGGCCCACTGCACACTTCATTGTTTACGTTTTGTTTTTTATCAAAAACTGATTACAATTGTTGTAAACTGTTTTCACGAAAACGTTAAATTTTGTATTTTGTATTATTCAAAAGATTCCACACCGTTTTTTGTAAAATTTTCACGTTAAAATTTAATAAAATTCAAAAAATGCCGTTGGCCAATCAAATCTTTCATAACGAATGAAAATAATTTTAAGGTGCCCAATTGACATAGGATTCAAAATTTTTTTATATTTTTTTTTGCAAGATGAAGAAAAATACAAAGAGTAGCAAAACTTTGTTTTAGCAAAATTCTGCACATGTCATTGCAGAATTGGCAGAAATTAATTAAACTGTAAAAAATATGTAGGTAAACGTGTTTTCAGTCTTAAAAAGGAATATATGTTACGCACGAATAATAAAAATAAAGTATTACACTCTGAAATGGTCACCTTATAAATTTTCACCAGTGACGTCATCAGCCGGATGTCGTAATATTTATTTTATCATTCTTGATCGGGATGACTTTATTATTTGACTGTGGAAATTTGGAATTTGTGAATGAATTTTAGGAGTGAATTTTGAATTGAAAAACTTGAGAATTGTCACAGCCTACTATGATATTATTTTTTTTTTAATGTTTGCAATTATTTGAAAATTTCATATTTCGCAATTGAAGATGCATATTTTGAATAGTTTTAAATTATTTATTCCATTTAGCTTTAAAAATTCATAAAAGTCACGTAAGATATTTTTTTAGAATGCGATGCAACAAAAGTTATTTACAATAAAAGACCTCAATGTAGTCAAAATGACTACCTTGGGCATTCTAGTGTTAATACCGCTCGAAGAGTTCAAACTGGACACATTCTTTTATCTGAATTGTCCAAACGTATTCCCAATCCATCGAAAATTCTGACCTGTCCGCATTATCGGACTGCACGGACAGTTCGAATTGAACGAACTCTCAAACCATCCAAATTTCTTCATTTAAACGGCGTTTTTGACTGTCCGGAATATTTAAAGCTACTTTTCTAGTTCAACCATTAAATAACTTGCTTTGAAGGAGACAACAAAAACACCACAACAATGTCTTAGCTGAGAGCATTTGAGATCTTTTTTCGTATGCTGCGCGGATCAATGCACGCGTTGAGCCAACTTGCGCCCTGCTAAGGAGTATTTATGAACGCGAAAAAAAAGGACAATCGAGTTCAGGAAGCGAGTGAATAATGAAATTGTAATCAAGTCAACGGAGCAACGTTGCCATGTAGCAGGTAACAATTTTTGTGCAGCTTCAATTTGTGCGGTTGGAATGAAAAGTTATTAGTGTTTCGGCGTTGGTTCAGAGTGTAGTAGATCGTTATTTTTGTTGTTGTTGTTGTTGATGATGATGATGTGCATGTTGCCGTGTGCTCGTGTATTTTTCATCATGTGTATTTTATTGCAGTGGCTTGTATTAATTTGAGAAATAAATTACCAACTTTAGCGCAGCAATACTACTGAAGTTATAGAGTGAAATTTATGAGGTACTCATCAAGCAGCGGCAGTTGCCTGCAGTTGCTCCGTCACTCTCACACACACACACACGCACGTACACACGCATACATATGCATAGAGCCGAGCAGATGCCATATAAATATTAAACAAAATGCACGCTACTCTCTATTCGCTGCAACGCTGAAGCGCAACTACCCAACAGCCACTACAGATCTCACATCCGCCTTCACACACACACCAACACATTGAACACACACTTTCACTACATGGATGACTGCAAGTTTTTCCCGCACAGGACACCGCGCATTTCAGTAGTCAAGCGAATCTGCCGAAACGACACAGTGCGGCAGAGTTGCTTGGCGCATAGTCAAATTTCGTACGCGTATATGCAAATTTTATACTCACAAATATACATTTAGGCAATGATTTTTTAAGCCTTTAAATTTAATATTATTAATATTAATATTAAATATTAATATAATTTATTAATATTATTAAATTTAATATTATTAAATTTAAATATTATTTTTAAATATTATTAAATATTATTATTTAAATATTATTAAATGTTTGCTCTCCTGTAAAAACTGTTACTGAAGGTAATTTTGAGGATTAATTAAAGTAGTGATTGTAAAAAAATTTTGAAATCAATAGAAAGCACGTAATAAGTTGTAGAAGCAGTAGTAAGCAAAGTCTTGCCTAATCCTTCTTGGGAATCAGAAGTTTAAATGAGTATTGATTTTTTTGCACAACATATTTTCCTAGATGCTTTTCAAAGTAAATAGGATTTTCAAAAAATTGGTATTTCTAGAGAGGTCATCTATTTGTAAGTATATGTGTCGAAAAGGTAAATAATATCATCAAAATTTTTACCTTTAGACGAATAGCGATATTAAATTTCTTCAAAAGTTGCTGGAATTTCAACCTACTTAGAGCTGCTAGAGTCCCTTCATAAACGTTGCAATCCAAGTTAGAAAACAAGTTCAAAATTGTTTCACATGCTCATTGGCGAAATTTTCTTTATATTGTGTAGACAGAGACCAAATTTGAACTGCTGTGCTCTAACAAAAAAAGATTTTGTTTAGTATGTGGAGGAAATCATAAATTATTTGGCACTTATTAAATGAAAGTACAATGATTAATTAGGAACTGTATTAGCAAAAAAGATGGTGGGCTTCATTTTCCATCACAATAGTTTCTGATACATAAACTTCCAAAACTGTAATAGTTTAGGAAATTGTGGTTCATCCACAATGCTTTCCATTAGATTTTCATCTTTTCATAAGTTTCTAGGACTAATGTAAAATATCGTTTAACTTTGCAACAGAATTCCGAACAAACGTTGACTAATATTTCAATTAGAAACTCAAACAATTCTATTGCAATCCATGTGGATCTTTGTGAACAAGATACGAAAATACGTAATGGAAATAATGTTTGGAATAACTTGGTATATAGTTAAATTGTGCAGAAAATTGCAACGTCTGAGGTCAGCTTAACACTAAAAGCTCTAAGGACTCCCCTGAGATCTTTCATAAAGAATAATTTTTATTGCAAAATTTTCTGTGAAATAATCTTTTGTGACTTTTACTAATTTTTAAACCTTAGTAAAACAAAAAATTGTAAATATATATTAATTAAAAAAAATAAATAAATATTGCCGAAATTGACTATTGACTAATTTTTTCATGTTCAGCAATGAGCATTTTTTGTTGGTAAATAGATAAATATACATTTTCAATAGCAAAGTATAAAAGTTTTATTGGCCTCTGTACTAAGTGCAAAAAAATATTTTGGGTGTATTCAATATCAAATAGTTTTTGATAATTTTTCCAAGTTTTTACTGGCAAAGCGTTCACGAACTCAAAAAACTAACTCAAGAGAGAGCAGAAACGAGAGCATAAAAACGTCAGATAGAAAAAAGCAGCTACAAATTTGTGCCGGTAATATGTTTACTTGCACAAATTTTTGGCTCATGAAAAAAGTATCAGCTATCAAATTGCCACATAAACAAAATATATTTGTTGGTGCTTTGAAATTTTGTGGCGATTTTCAATTTCAAATATCAGCGAAAAAAGAAACATTGGCGGAGTTTTGATAAAGGTAAATATTTGCATATCTAAAATATCTACAATTTCTATCCTTTTATGATCCTTTCATTTCCAATTGTTTATCTTTCAAACAAATTGTACAATTGACAGTTGTCGCAGCTTCTTGTTTGATAACAGCCAACATTTTTCCGAGTTCTAGTAAACCTTTTCTAAAGGATTTTTGGACGCTGATCACAACTGCGTACTCCTTCGTGGTGTAAATCTGTTCAAAGTCGGAACTTTTAAAAAAAGAATTTAAACACATGTTTTTTGGTTTTTAGTATGTTGAGTAAACAAATCGCCAAAATACATGGATAGCAAGAAGTTGCTAAAACTTTCAATATAAATTAAGAATTGATGTCGACAATTTCGCTTTAAATGTTTCTTTAAAATTTGCTAATTTCAGGCTTTCACTTTTAATTGAAATTATTTTTCAAAAGATATAAAATAGACAAATGTAGGCCTATGTTGCTATAGCTTTGACACTTTTTAACTTTGGTTTATAATTTATTATTTCCCAAATAAATAATAATAATAATATTTTTCAAAATAAAAAAATCTGAAAACTGGCCAAACTTGGAGGAAAATATGTAAAAAGTATGTGAAAGTATGTTCCTGGATATTTGTGTACTTTAGGAAGCATTCTTTCTTTGATCAATAATGTAAACACATCCTGAGATATCTTCCAAACATCTATTTTTCAACAAAATATATTTTATTCATCCCTGAAAGTATGCAATCAACATGAAAAATGAAGACAACTGCACAAACGCAAAACATTCATCTATTATTATAATTTTTATTGCAAAACTAAAACGGGCCCAAAAACAATTTCTCTTACTCTTTGAAATTATCAATGATGACATAACCGATTAAATATAAAATCTGAAAAATCTACCTAACAAACTTGAGAAAGTTGCAAATTTAAGCTCAAAAGTAAAAGTCATCAAAGCAAAAGTTGATAACTTTTCTTTGATGAAAGAAAGCACAGATATTTAAAAATGAAAACCCGTCAAAATAACCAATGGTCTTTCTAGTGTTAAGAAAAACAAAGTGGTTGAAATCTCCATTTCTTAGCATACCAAATTTTATTAGGAACAATCCACTCCTTCTAATTTTGACCCGAGCTCAAAGTTTCAGCCTGGGGTTTTAGGATTTCTAAAAGAGTCATGTTGCAGCATTTCAGAATTTGGAAAAGCATATTCAACTAATCTGAATACATATAACAGCCTCATTAACTGTTCGACATTAACACCCCCCTTTCAGTCTTGAAACCGAAGTTTTTAACCTAAGTTGGCCCATGCGAATCCACAAAAATATCAGCTTAGGTGTAAATAGTGCGCAGTGATAATTTTACTATGTGGCTAAGCATTTTCATACCACTGTGCATTGTGCTTAATTTCCTGTCGCTTTATATTCATGCATTCAGCTGGCAGTAAAATGGCAGCTGGCTGCTAATCGCGAAATGGAACTCTACCCCCGCAAATAAAATAAACCGGAAAAAAGATAATGTTAAAATTGAAAAATGTACGTGGGGTAAAAAATTAAAATAACATTTTGTATATATTTAGTGACATGCATACATACACATACATACATATGTACTCTCGCTTATATGTGCAAGGCTATAGAATTCGGTGGAGGTCGTTTTTAATGCGCACTAAGATTGTCTCGCTATTGTTGTTGCTGTTATTTTTGCACAAATGTTTTGTTTCTAATTACAAAAAATAAATAAATAAATTTAAATAATAAAAACCGAAAACAAATTGGAGCAAAATATATGCAATGTTGCTGTGAATTTGATTTAAGTGTTGCATCGCAAACAAATTAAATCGACATTGAAACCGACTGCACACGTATAGAAAACATTTTGTACAAGATTTCCTTTTTAACCCTCGCAGCGTGGCGCGTACGTGCGCGGCCTCGGTGCGCGGCCGAGGTCGGACCGCGCGTCAAATTAATGACTTTTGAGTACAAAGCCTCAAGGCTGTTGCACGCCCACTCACATGGAAATTCATAAAAATGTCGAATTTTTGCGAAAATATGAATAGCTGCACACACACACACACACTCGTACTTGCGCTCACACTTATATGTATGTATAGGTGTGTGGGTGTGTGCAGTGCGCATTACGTATCGCATCGCACAGCTGCCAGCGCTCGACTCAAGTGCGCCAGATTGAATGTGCGGCATGAGGGAATCGGGCAAGAGCGGCGCATTTTATGCGGTTCGCGTTTTCACCTTTGTGCAAAAATCTGCGTGCCTGCACCTTTCACTGGGGACTCTCTCCCGCGGTCCGTTCGCCCTCTTCGTGTCCCTTTCGCTGCACGCACCGCCGGCGTGCTCCGAATGCGAGCACTGGCGCGATTTTCGCCTTTTTGCTTGTAATTTGTTACATTATTGGCATTTTTTCGCCTTTCATTTCGGCAAATAAATTTCGTGTTGCGCTGTTGCAATATTTTAATTTTTCGCTTTGTTGCGCACGTGCGCGGTCGCGTTCCTGTTCGTTTCCGCTGTTGCTGCCCTCAAAGTTGCGTGTTGCGTGCACAATGCTGAGCGCAGATTTTGCTGGTGTGTGTGTGTATGTGGGTACCATCCTGCAGGAAAGAAAGGATAATACGTTTGTGGTGCGCTGTCCGTCCGCTGCATAATTAATTACGCTACGCGGTGCGGTCGGGCGGAATTATGAAACCTCGAGCAATCTGCGGCACCTAAAATCATGACATTGTGTAATTAAGTTTGAAACAACAACAACATTGCCGTGTATGTTTCCTTGAATGATGCACGGTGTCTGACAATATTCGATTGCTATATGTTTTTAGGATAACCAGGTGAATTGATGCATAATACATAGTCGTTGTCCACCAATGAACATCTTAATCTGGTCGTCATACCCGCTAAAGCTTAAACTATTTTCTTAATTTAATATTGAAGCAATAAATTCAATGCACCTTTGACTGACTTCCATCAAATAATTCCAGATATTATTGTATCTTAAAAAAGAGGAAAAGGTTATGTTTTACTAAATGGTTCAACATTTTTGGATATAAACCACTACAGTTGGATGTGAATTTGACCGTTTATGATCAAAAATAAAACTATAAATAGTATATACAAATATTCCAAAAATATTTTGGGCAAAAAGCGTGATTACTTACAATCTAATGTGTAAAATTATTTACAAACGAAATCGTTATAAAATCACCACATGTACTACGGGGCGTATGAGTAATTTTAATACTTAATACCAATTGACATTGTTCTTGCTTACGGATAGAAACATATATTTTTTATTCTAAACCAATCAAGATAGAAGAATAAAAAATTTAAAATTAATTAATTAAAAATGAATTCAATTAAAAAAAAAAAAAAAAGATGTTTAATACTGCAGACTGAGTTTCAAAACGAGTATTTTTTCTCAACTTACTTAGATATTTTGGTCTTTAAAGTTCAAAATACAAATATTGAAAGGTTATATTTATTTAAATGGTTTGCCATTTTTGGATATATACAAGAACAGTTGAATACAAATTTAACCATTATGACCAAAAATAAACCTATTAATAGTATTTAACCTTCTGCCTGTCCCTTGCTTAAAATTGCGTTCGCTGTCCTTTGGGGTCAGGAAGACCCCAACCAAACGGTTATGTAATTTACTGAAAAAACATGAAGAAATATTACACAGGAATTATTTATAAATTTTTATTTATATATTCCGTCTACAGTTTAATTAGTTACAGATTATGGGAAACAATGTAAACATTTTTTTAATCATTGCAATGCGATTCGAATGATTCTTGTAGTAAGGGTTTCAGAATATTGATGTATTTACAAAAGAATTCTGTATAAAGCCACCACATGTAATGAGTAATGTAATGCGGGTCGTATGAGTAACTTTAATTAAATTTTGTGACATATAAAACAAATAAGATACAATAATTGGTAGAAACTGGGGTACTTTATTTTGAATACTTTTTCACATTTGTTTTTTTCTTTTTTTATTGAGATGGGAAGCATAAAAAAAGCATCCTTGCCCCCGTCAGTCTGAGACTTTAACCCAGTAAAAACATTTCTCTCTAGTCCGTTTGTGCCCCCCGGTACAAGTATTTCGTCGAAAGGCGGATTGAGCAATCAACTCGAAGCGTCTATGTCAAGATCGTCAAGTTGGCGATTTCCAAAGACGACAAAATGATTGTACAGTTGTTGAGGAGTCATTCCAATCGGCGCACAGTGGGGTATTGACCATTGAAAACGGCGATCAATTCTCCTGAGCTATTAAAATGAATGTAAAGTATTTTTTTTACATAGATGAAACATATACAAGGTGCAACCCAAAGTAAACAGGACTTTTATAAAATAAAGAAAACGGATGATTATTTTTGTATAATTCTTTTTATTTATTCAAAATACTCTCCTTCTGCTTCGATACAACGTTTTGCACGGTCCAAAAGCATTTGGAATGAGTGTTTTAGGTCATCGGCCGGCATCGCCTTCAGAATGTTGGTACAAGCCTTTTGGATGTCCTCAACGTCCTTATAACGGTTTCCTTTCATCGGCAAATGCAACTGACCGAATAAGTAGAAGTCACAGGGAGCCATATCAGGCGAATACGGTGAATGATTGATGGTAAAAATGCGATTTTTGGTCAAATAATCGGTCGTAACTAGGGCTCTGTGAGCCGGTGCATTATCATGCAATAAACGCCAACTTCCTTCCTCGCGATATTCTGGCCGAATACGACGAATGCGATGCACCAAACGCTTCAAAACTTCAACATAAAACAAAGCGTTAATTGTTTTTCCCGGTGGAACAAACTCTCGATGAATTATTCCCTTTGAATCGTAGAAACAAATGAGATGAGTTTTGATTTTTGACTTCTCACGGCGGGTTTTTTTCGGATTTGGCTCATCTGGGTGCTTCCATTCGGCACTTTGACGCTTTGTTTCGGGATCATATTGAAAGCACCACGTTTCGTCACCGGTTACGATGTTGAACAAGAAATTTGGATCACGTCTGGCTTCCCGAACGATGTCTTTTGCGTGCTCAATTCTCTGCGCTTTTTGGTCGTCGGTTAAAGTGTGCGGAATGAAGCGAGAACACACTTTACGGAGACCCAAATGTTCGGTTAAAATGCGATCAATTGATGTTTTGGAGATGTTCAATTCCATTTCCATCAATTCCAATGATGATTTTGGCTGCATTTTGATAAAATCACGCACAGTTTTGATGGCATCGTCAGTAATCACAAATTTCGACTGGCCGACGTGTTCGTCGTCATTCAAGTCTTCACGACCATTCTTGAATCGATTCAACCACTCATTAACACGGCCACGGGATAAACAATCATCACCATAAACTTGCTTTAACAATTTAAACGTTTCGGTAAAAGTTTTACCAAGTTTAAAACAGAACTTAATATTAGCTCTTTGTTCGATCGACATTCTCGTACCAAAGTTAAAAACATACTGTCACATTGAGCGGGATATTTCGGCGTCTACTAGACCAAATGTCATCAAATTTAGACAGTATGTGAATGAAAGATGTACCTTTCCAACGCATGTCCTCACACATAGATGGCGCCACCAGAAACGTCCCTATTGCAAAAGTCCTGTTTACTTTGGGACGCACCTTGTATAAGACAAATTGAAAAAAAAAAATTTTTGTTGTTGTTTTTTATTAAATTTATTCAATTCATCATATTCATATTTTGGGCTTCTCACACTAGAATTATTAAATGTCATCACTATTATTATCATCATTATCATCATCATCGTCATCATCATCATCATCATCATCGTCATCATCATCATCATCATCATCATCATCATCATCATCGTCATCATCATCATCATCATCATCATCATCATCAAACGCAATATCATTACCAGACTGGAAATTAGTATTATCTGTTGAAGTTTTTGCAGATGATGATTTTTTTTTTTAAAAGTTCAATAGCTGATAGTGGTATGTGTTGAATCTTTTTTTAGGAAGTTTCCTTAAACTTGATAAAATTAGATCGGAAGAAACAAGAAATCGATGCAAAATATCATGATTGGTTTTTGCTATTCTAGTCTTGCGTGTAAAATTTATGTATATTTATTTTCCTTCTTTATTTAGTGCTTCTTGAGCTTCCTCAGTTAATTGGCCAATTGGTAACAGAGCGTGGTGTATTATTTCTGGCCCATGAATTAGAAATGTGTGCACCGTAGGTGTCATATTGCACCATGGATACTTTGATACAAAATATCTCGCAGTATCATATGCGAAATTTCGAAACTTTACAATATCTACCTCATGGCCACAAGAAACCAATATCAATATAACGAGCAACCTTTTTATAAAGTTCAAGTCAATATTCGTGATTTCAGACGATAGCTCTGCGTTTCGAAAGAACTTTCTTGCCGTATTTCCATCATTTGAGTTGCCGAATCCGGGTTTCGGTTGATCAACAATCAAATTTGCTTTCTCTCTGAATGCCTTTTGGATATTTTTTTTGTTTCGTTAACAATTTTCTTCTCGGTTTCTGACCTTATTTGCCATTTTTTTATTGGTAATTTGTACGATAAATAAAGAAGGCATTAAAAAAGTACACTATAATCCGCATAATACGACTTTTATCCTTCTACTTCTATCCTTGTATAGAAGCCTACACATATGTCTAGAAATAGGTTTGAAATCTAAATATATTAATGACAGGGTCACTTCAACTCGGAATGTCAAAATATTTCATCAAATCAGAAATTAAAAGAATTTCATATGCAATTTTTTTTACGAAGGTACATTAAAAGTATTAACAAAACTAATATGCCCAACATTATTTTTAGTGCCTTGCAATAGAATAACAAAAACAAAACAGAAACACATGATAACAACAACATGCATTACTCCATGCAGATCAATCGAAATCACACAATTTAGCACTGACTTTGAAGCACTAAAACTTAAATATTTCAGAAAAGGCACAAAAGGGTACTTTAATTTTTTGCAATATAGTAGTCAAATATATTTCCTTTACATATCATATAAAATTATTACGGCCTTTCACAGCCAAAGTAACTATATGTCTACCTATATCCTTTAAATATGTACAATTTTAAGACTATAACCAACAAATTTTTATAAATTATTAATACATATATTCTACCTGAGGTTGAAGGTTCCATATTAAAAAAATTAAGTTTTGCAAGAATGATATTAAAAAAAGCAAAATGATATCAAAATTGCTAAAAAAGAATTCTGATCCCACGAAAGCTTGAAATCGCTGCTTAGTACAATCTGCATCCAAAATCTCCTAGCCTGAAGAACATTTTCCATGTTGATTATGAAGGTTATGGTGGCTGCCTCTGTAAGAGACACACTCGGAGGCCTAAGAGGCCTATTACCATACCACATATGTCATGCTTTTTTTGAAATGTGTTGTAATACACACTTCAAGCAAGAGGGGAAGGGAACCTACAGTTTAATGCCGAATCCGAACGGCGGTTGACAGTTGTTTGTGGATAGCGATAGAAGTAGATGAGCGTTTCACCAGCCCGAGCTAGGATTCGAACCTAGGGCCTCGGTATGAACAGTGGACTATCGAGGCCGGCTACAATCTACAATCCACCTTATAAGAAACTTTGAATGGTATCGAATGAATTAGAGAGATCACTTTCGATCTATTGAAATTTATCCTTTTTTACTTGATTATCATTTTTTTGATGACACATTGTGCAAAATACAACCGTAAATATATCTACGATCTGAGCAACTGAAAGGACTTTAAACATATTCGTTCTTTTCTTCGCTCAACTATATTCCTTCGCATTGTATCTGACACAATGAAAACCAACCATAATGGCACACCACACTAACCGAACTCATAAAACTTCATCTTGGTTAAGCATTTCGCACATTTTCGCCCAACCACGTTTTCAGTAAATAAATCGCATTTCGCATTACTCGAAGCCAACTTTAGCACATTTAAAACTGTAAGAAAAAACAACAACAACAAAAACAAATCAAGTTTTTCGCCAAGTTTCGTTCGTTGCATTGCTCGAACGTTTTTCGAACTAATGTTGTAACATTTCTGCTTCAACAGTTCTTTTTTGTGTGCGCCGCCTGGTATCGGAGAAATATTGAATGCACATTTGTGCATTCGTTGCGAAATTTATAGATAAGCAAGCGTTACAACATTTTATTTGCACTTCTTTTGTGCGCAAAGTTCATTGCGTATCGGCTGCATGGCTGCGAACGTAAGAAATACAGCGCACAAAAAATCTACTGCAGCGAAGAAAAAACTAAAGAAATATGATGTCGCTTGGTTGTGGGCAAGTTTGTATGTGTATGTGTGTGTGTGTGTTTCGGCAAAAGCGAGACGAAGGCAGGAGAAGGACTTTTTGATATTTGTAAGGCAACAAAGGATCGACAAAGAACTGCGGTGACTGCATGTGTAGCAATAACGCATTATCCTAACAGCATTAAAAATTCGATGTCGTTACTTAATATGAAAGAGAGATGAGATTCGAATATCATTGTGCAATTTCTGTAAGAACGTTGTTAGCATTACAAATGATTGCAATGGTTTTTTTTGAGCAACGATTTTGCCAGAATTTTGCACTTACAATACACACACACACACTGACAAAAATAGAATGCTGGCAGAACACTGCCATTTTCAACTGGTTTTTTCTTTTGATTCTTGGGTCTTTATAAAACAGCAATTGGCGAATACAATTTCAAGCAAAAAAAATTTGGTTTTCATCACATAAATATTCACCTTCATACCTGACTATGATAAATATGTAACAAGTAGAAGTGTTTTAGTTGGTTTCGAATGAGTTATTTACAACCTGCACATACATACAATGGCGTAGACAAGAGGGTTTCTGGGGTTCGACCTTCTCCCCAAATATCTGTTCAGCATAAAATCTGTGGATACAAAATATGGTTTCGAACCCCCAGCCCCTTCCTGTGTGCGCCGCTTTGCTTATAGATGGATGGATCTTGTTCATTTTTCGCATTCTTGCTTTCAAAAGAGTGGATCTCCAATTTCATTCCAGCATTTCAATAAAAAATCATATTGTACCAACATAACTTCCTGAAAGACGAATAGACCCTAACAGCTAAAGGACCATAATACACATTTCGAATTTAATGCATCAGGAAAAGTTTAGATTTTCCTGGTTAGTAGTGTCCTGGTGTAGTGAGTATTCCTCTTCGGCTTCAGTATTCGGCCGATTTGGCCAATTTTAAATCGGCTTCGGCAAAAATAGCCGAATACTTTAGCCAAAATGTTTCGCCCTGTAATGCAAGTAAGTTTGCTTTGTGTCGAAGTATTTTATTAAATATCGTTTGTTTCGAAGTATTTTATTAAATATTGGGTTTTATCGATATTTCGGACTCAAGATTGCGATTAATAAAAATTATCTCTAATCAGCTTTTTATGTCAATTGAATTGTTAAATTTTTTTTTGTTAGAAATGAAACTCTAAGACTGTTTTCCGATTTTTTGTTTACTAAAATATATACCTATATATACATATGTGTATATTATTTTATTAATTCTTAAGTGAAATAAAGAAATTAATAGAGAAAAACGGCTAAATTTTATGATTTTTTTTTTCCTTAAAAGAATTTTTTTTAGTATTCAGCTTTGACTATTAATACTAAGATTTTAGTTATGCCGAATATTCTGCTTCGGCCTTAGTCAACAATCCACCTTCTGTCGAACAGTGCTGGTTAGCATTGAAATTTTATTTTTTTTTCCTCATTCCTCTTTTTCCAAAGGAGTCAAAAGTCATAATAAAAGTAACAATTTGATGAAGAAATTTTAGGCATAAAAATTAGTGACTGTGTCTTGACGCTACAGATTTTTACAGGGGAAAGTTAAAATTTTAAATTTTACGTTTTCTATTTGGTTATATAAGCAACACTCCATAAGAAATTTTTTAATTTTTACACTCGGACCCTGTATTTTAGAGTGTTTTTCTATGAGAGCAACCACATCGTTGTGGCTATAATAATTACTTAAACATACAACTTTTTACGCATAACGAAAATTTCAATATTTCCTTATTTACTTCAGCCAAAATTAAAAAGAAAGTATCTAAATTGAAAGAAAACGTCAAATTGAAAAGTTCTCTAATTTTTTCTGCTTCTTCTTCTTTTACTATATCAAGATATACCATTAAAAAAGTGTATACTTCTCTTCTTTAAACTTAAATATTCAGTTTATTAATTTCGTATTTTTCTTAAAACTTCAAACTATTCTAAAGACCAACAAAAAATGTATTCTTGCAACCATAGAGGATGCAGACGTCCACATAGTAGCATGTTGCCATATGGCAACAAAATAGCGAAAGGGTTAAGAAGGCACAGGCCATACCCATTCGAAGTTGTTATTATTATTATTGACGGGATAGTGCACTGCGACCTAAAAGATCTATTGTGCCCCATTCATGGACTTACAGTTTGTCATTGAGAGGAATTTTGGTATATTACCTAAACCTCTGAAAACCCAAACTGCATCTGGTATAAGGAAATCTCCCAGGTGTTTCTTTCAATTTTGCATAAGTACAGGAAATCTCCTGGTA
This sequence comes from Melieria crassipennis, assembly GCA_963668005.1. Lineage (NCBI taxonomy): Eukaryota > Metazoa > Arthropoda > Insecta > Diptera > Ulidiidae > Melieria > Melieria crassipennis. The sequence goes on along the minus strand of OY764963.1, from coordinate 88,716,173 downwards.
TCATCGTTTCAGCAGTAATAATCTTTAGATTATTCTTTGAAAGACACATAGATTCCTCGAATAATTTCCTGCTACATGACCCGAAAACCGCCTTGGAATGCTGTAGGCATGCTTGGTTTTCAGAGTATTCATTATTACTGATTATATCCTCTTTTCTTGTTAGGATGAATAAAGCTTCCTTTCCCAAACCACAGAAAGAGGTCTTGGCTGACGAAAAGTGTAGAAGCGCTCCTCCTTGAAAACTTGTCGGTCTGTTCATTTCTTTCATTTCCAGCGTGACCTGGAATCCAGAGGAAGTTCGTTTAGCTTTCAAGGCGTTCCGATACCAGTTTCCAGGATACCTGGTATAATCTTAATACCTTCATTGCCGTTTGGCTATCAGAAAGGATCGCTATCTTTCGGTTACGGTATTTCCTCGCTCGATTGAACGAAGCACACCTTTCAACAGCGGATATCTCCTTCTGAAATATAGTTGTGTGCTTGCCCGTAGGTTCCGAGTACCTTGTTTTCGGTCCGTATACACCAATCCTGGTACCATCCTTCATTAGGAAACCATCCGTGCACCATAATATCCTGTACTGACCCATCAGATATGTTTTTGATATACCAACTCAGCTCTTTTTGTTACTAAGTTCGGGTTTAAATCTTTTAACGAAACTGAAATTCGGTGTGGTTGTGTCCCTCGGTATTGCAATCTCAGGATACTGTTTCGTTGTTAACGTCCACAACAAAATCAGATTTTCCTATTTAAGAGATCCTTTTCTTCCAGTTTCAGTATTTGATTTTAGCTGTGATAAGTATCGGATCCAATCTAAAAAATATCACCACCATAGGGAACCTTTAAGCTGCCTGTTCCGAAAGCATGAAAACAGAGGTTTGGAACCAACAACTTTCCAACACTTATTGGAACCAAATAGTTCTCAAAATATCCCGTCTAGATCTCCCTGTAGATCCCACCAGATACGGAAGGACACCGGCATTCTAAGAATGAAGGAATTCACAATGGACCCAATGGGGTCTCCGGGTGGAAGTGTAAGCCGCACACTCCCCTTATTTAACCTAACCTAACCTATTGGGGGAAGGGCTGATTTGTCAGTCCCTTGGATTTGAATTCACAAACTAGTAAATATCTCGTTCAAAGTCCGCCAAATTTATCTTCTGTTGTAACAACTCAAACTCAAATGCACTTTGCACTTTGATCCATCACATGACTTTGATTGGATCAATTTCCTCCAATAGAATGTAAGACGACACGAATGTAAGAAATCAAAGTCTATATTATAAATTCTGATTGAAATGGTCTGAACTGTGTCTCTTTGAGACGTTCATTTTATTCATGCCATATTATAAGACTGTGTTTTTTTTCTTTTGTTGCAAGGAAGTAAGTTTTTTTTTGTTTCTTACTACAAACGTTTATCGAAAATGTGAAATTTTGAGCATAATGCAAAGAAGAAAATTCACCAAACTGTCGTTTTATCACAAAGTGTTTAAAAAAGGCAAAAAAAACACAGTGCACCGCTCAAATCATAGCAACAAACGATTGAGCGAATGAAATGAACGAGTAAACGGAAAACGGATGCGGAAACTGTGAAGGTGAACAGGATGCAGTCGCATCAGTTGTAACGATTGCACGCGTACATGCACATTGTCGCACACACATTCGCGTCGTGTACGTTGCCATAAAGGAACAAATGTTGAAGCGTTTTTATCATTTTCACTAATGTGCAGTGCATTTAAAATGATCCCAATCGCTTCAGGGACACACAAAAGCGCCAAAAGGGGGCACTAGCATAGATCGGGACTTTGACCTTTGGGTAGGTTAGGTTAAAGAAGGGATGGTGCGGCATTCACTTCTACCCGGAGACCCCATTGGGTTCATTGTGAATGCCTTCATTATTAAAAAATTCCGGTGTTCTTTCGTATCTGTTGTGATCCCTGTAGACCTTTTGGTATATATTTATATACTCGTGCAGTGGCGCACACATCATTTCATTTTGGGGGGTTTTGCGTACAACTTTTGAACCCAATACCATTTGAAAACATATTTTTTACCAGAAACGTTTGTAATTGGGTTGGGGATTGAAACCCCAAATCTACCTGCATGCGTTACTGTACTCCTATAGACCTAGAAATATATTCATTTATATACAGACATATGTGCATAGAAATATGGGTTTGGGAAATAAGTATATAGTGAAGGTGCTGAAAATATTTGGTACCTACTTTTGAGGTCTTCCCTTCTTCTAGAAGACTACATACAACACCGTGCGACAACAAATTTTACGAGTGTTGCCTTTTATGTTTTTTCAAAAAGGATGAAAATGCATTTTGTTATCACCAAAAATGGTTTTATTGCCTTTCAAAGTATTCTCCTTGAAGATTTATACATTTTTGCATGCGCTCAAACCATTTGTCGTAGCATTTTTTCCACTCCGATTGAGACTCCTCCAAAACATGGTTTTTGAATGCTTCAGCACCATCTTCTGGCGATGAAAATCGTTAACCACGCAATTTTTTTTTTGATGTGCGGGAATAAAAAGAAGTCATTGGGTGCTAGGTCAGAGCTGTCTGGCGGATGACCCATTAAATCGATGCTTTGGTCGATCGAATAGGCGGTTGTTTGAGCCGATGTGTGAGAGCGCGCATTGTCCTGGCGATGAATGATTCGGCGTCGGCGGCTGTTTTTCCGTATTTCATTGAACACTTCTGTCAAACAAATTGTTGGGTACCACTCAGACTTGACCGTTCTACGTTGCTCTAACGGCACAGTAGTCACATGACCAGTTTTGCCGAAGAAACAGGCGACCATTTTATTCGATGTTCTGCGTGCCCGAACAACTGTTGTGGGATTTGGCTCGTCTTGGAAGACCCACAGGGTCGATTGCTGTTTTGTTTCGGGCTCATACGCATATATCCATGATTCGTCACCTGTCACGATCTTATAAACGTCTTTCGAAGTACCGCGATCGCATTTTCCCATCATTTCTTTGCACCAATCGACACGAGCCTTTTTTTGAGCAATTGCCAAATTATGCGGGATCCAACGAGAACAAATCTTTTTGACAGCTAAATGTTCATGCAATATCGAATGCACGGCCGTGGAACTAATGCCCAAGGATGCATCTATCTCACGGTATGTAACATGACGATCTTTCATTATCAGTTCACGCACAGCATCGATGGTTTCTGGCACAATGACCGTTTTTGGACGACCTTCACGAAATTCATCCTGGAGCTAACGGCGACCACGCTTGAATTCGTTAAACCAATTTAAATTGTCTTGAGGGTTGGTGCTTCATCACTAAATACCGAATGAAGGCGATCGAATCAATGTTGTTGAGATGATTCACTTCGGAAATCGTAAAAAATTATTGCTCGAAAATGTTTACGAGTTACATAAATCCATTTTTTGACCGAGATGAATTTTTCGAGTCAGTGTAAACAACACAAATAGCGCTTGATCATAAAAATGTTACAAGCACGTTTATGATAAAATATGACAAACTTTTCAATGTCAATCTCAGATTTTCCGAAAAATTACTAGACCGTCTCTATTGAAAAAATATAAAAGGCAGCCTACGTACACACGAAAAAATCGATATACTCGCGAAACTAGGGACCAAATGTAATAAAACTGCGCTTTTAGTTCTTCTCTCTGACGTCAGGATTTTTTTAAAAAAGGACTTTGAAATTTCAAGGACATTTTTATTTCAAAATATTATTTTAAAAATTGAGCGCAATTTTGAATAACAATATGGATATCAAATGAAAGAGAAAAATCCTTAGAATCTTACAAAATTTAATGTTTTGGTGCAAAACGGACGAAGAGGTAATACAAATTGTCTTTTAAATTTTTTGCTTGAATATCCTTGGAAATTTCCAATCGTTTTTTTTTTTGACAAAACTATATCTTAAGGACCAATATGTACACTACCACATCCTCGAATTTCGTCCCTCTAACTTTATTGGTTTGAGATATAAAAAATTTACTTCTCTCTATAGGATAGGGATAATTTCAATATTATTAAGAATGCTGAAATCGTATTTATAGAACCATTTGTGCATTTAAGAAAGACAAACTGACCATATGATAACTTCTTTGAATACTTTAATTGTATTCTATAAATATTTAGTTATACAGTTGGTAGACATTTTTATGAATTTAGCACAACTTGATGGTCCACAAGAGAGATTCTTTGAGTATCCAGTACAAAGTTATCATCCTGAGTTGATTCAAATATTTTAGCTATCAATGAGGTCTCATATGAGCTGAAACCAGATCTCTAATCTCAGAAACTTAACTATAGATACTCTAATAGACTTTCGGGAATTTCTTGGATGCCCAAAACTGACATCACTAACTAATACATAAAGGAGGAAAGTACCTTTAACGTATTCGTATGTATTCAGAAAGGAAGCAGGCAACGGAAAATGGCAAGAGGCAAAAGCACACCAGCGGAAAGCCACAAATATATGTATGTAATACATGTTTGTATGTATGACTGCATTAAGTGCAGCATTTCGTTTTTCGCTTTGATTGCGCCGAGTGAACTGCAACTGTGAAGTTAACCGTACGGCACATCGCACAATCGTTTGTGCACGCAGTTTCGAAAAAGTTCAAATAAGCCAACAAAACGAATATCTCTTCGAGTGCATATGAACAAAAATGTACTCAGGGGCATAAATATATACTTACGGTATATATATATATATGGTACATATATAAGTAAATGATATGCTATGCAGTCGTGACCGCATGTGTGGCATGTTGCAGCTTTCTTTGATCCTTTGACGTCAATTGAAAGTGATTTTTGCAATGCTTCCTTTTGTTTTGATGGCAAAAGGATGTGAGTTTTTCATAGAGCTGGAAAGTTGTAGTCTGTCTATAATGTTTCAATAACATGATTGAAGTTTGCGAATGTTGAATATGACGAGTTGCTGAGCTGTTGCCAGCTACTAAATTTCATAAAATTTTGCATTACAGGTGAAAATATTCAATGATAAAGTTACGCAGAATAATGTATGACTTTTTTGTCAATTGGGCCAACTAAATTTTTCAGTCATGTTGAAACTCGCGCCTTGCATTGTTCTGAAAGTCATAGCATTACAAATCAGATGGAGTATAGTTGCTTGATTGACTATTTTAGGCGAAGATTCTTGAAATTTCAGACAATTCTCCGAATTTAGAATTTAACATTTAATTTGAATAATTAATTTGAATTTAATTTGAATCATTTTTGTATAATTCCATATTTTTATTATAAAATATTAGTAAGAAATGAGCCAATTTTTAATACATTTTTCTTTATATTAAAACTCCGATCACGGCTCCGAAATGGTATCAACCCAGATTTTCGTTCCTCTCCGCCAAATATCGAAAGTCATTGTTAGAACCAGTCGATTGTCAGACGAACCCAGATTAGTACCCTTTTCCATATATGTACATTCATACTGACCTCGCCTCGTTCTGGATGCTATAAGCCGCATATTAAAGTTAATGCGACCAGACAACCTGTGCTGCGTTTAATATCAAACAGTCAAACTACAAAATAGTGCAACGATACGAAACAGCAAATGCACTGCCATGTCAAAAACGGTTTTCATAATATCGCCGGCTTCATTGCTGCAAATATCAAATTGAATTGGGATTTTGGGAGTCCACACGCGAAACTGAGAAATTTTTCTCATGCCATCACTTAAGCAGCCAAAATGTACATAATGTATCAGAAGAAGGCAGAGCCGAGGAGCTGAAGGTGAAAAGAAATGGAAAATATTTCCATGACAGCAAAACGAAAAAAAAAAATTGCAATAAGTTTATGCAGCACAACATCAGCACCGCGTCTGCAGTGGCAGTTGAATTTGGTTAAGTGAAAATTTTCATTTCATTTCGTTGAAAAGCGAACGAGTGGCAGCCGAAGAATTCGAAAGACATTTCATGATATGTGCGGATATGTTATTCAAGTTTGGCATGCAACGATTGGAGTCAAGTTTGTTAGGAAAAATAAAAAAAATTTACTAACTAAAAACTATACTAAGAACAAGAACGTAAGGAATCCAATAGGTGCTGCTCGTCAGCAAATTCTTAAACAGGAGATGGTTTTACTGGATAAGATTTCGACGTTCGTCAGTATTTAAAAAAAAAAGGAATACTTAATTCAAGTAAATTTGATTTAGTCAGTCCTCATATAAGAAGTTCATACGAGAGTCAAGAGTTTTCAAGCACAAATTTAATTGGGCCCAAGCTGAAACTCAAGTTTAATTTTTTTTATTACTTTAAGCTAAATTTGTAGATTTTTTTTACAATTTTTAATCATTTTTCTACAGGTTTTTACTGAGGAAATCTAAACATATTTAATTTATCGATTTAGTCCTTTTGTGGTTATATCAACATCCAGTGGCTCACACAAGAGGGGAGGTCCGGGTGTTTAAACCTCAAAACACAAAAATTGCTGGTGAAACTCAAGTTTAATTTTTTTATCACTTTAAGCTAAATTTGTAGATTTTTTAAAATTTTTAATAATTTTGCTACAGGTTTTAACTGAGGAAATCTAAACATTTTTAATTTATCGATTTAGTCCTTTTGTGGTTATATCAACATCCAGTGGCTCACACAAGAGGGGAGGTTTGGGTGTTCAAACCACAAAACACAAAAATTTCTAGTGCATAACATGGTTTCAAATGAAATTGAGCTCAAAAGAAAGAGTGTGCTCTTAAATTACGCTCTTTAAGCTGTCTCTCTAAGCTTTGAGAAAAATGTTATTGTATTTGTAAACAAAAATTGTTAAAAATAGCAATTTCTTGCTTTCGAAATGAGGAAGTTAATGGGGATTCGACAGTACATTTTGATTTTTACTTTATAGAAATTAAAAGTTCGCAACCTCACAACTTCCTTTGCATGAGAGGCGCCCTCTGGTGTTGAATTTTTGAACTTTGATTAATTTTGTATTTTTTGCACTCAAAAATGTTGCCGATTATAGGAAAATCACTCAAATCGGTTCAGTAGTTTCTGACATACGATGCTTCCTCGCTTACTTTACTACATTTTCCAGTGGAGACGAAATTCCATTGAAAATTACTAGCTTTGTATGGCAGCCCCCTTAAGAGTTGTAAATAGCGGTTAGATATGTATGGAAAAAATATTTGCAAAGAAAAATAAAGGGGGGTCAGCCATACATTTCATACGTCTTGGAAACCTTTGGAAGCAGTGGAAGTCTGTTCTATAAAAACGATGACTTTGTATGGAAGCTCCATTAAGGGTTGGAGATACGGTATAAATATGTTTGAAAGAATTGTTCAGGAGAAAGAAATAGTGGAGGTCGGTCATAGATTTTAACCCTCTAAGGGCCGTTTTCTCATCTTCGCGTTAACTTTAAAGTTCAGTTTAACGGGCCGATAAACGCATTTTCGTTTTCTCATCTGCCCGTTAAGCTATCCTCCGGATAAAATTTACCCGGAGGATTGACTGCGTGTTAAACTTTAAAGTGAACTTTAAGTGGAAGTGGTGCCAAGTACATGCATATGTTTGTTTACAAACAAAAAACAGCTGGTAATGAAATTACAATTTGAAATGAAATTTGCATTTGAGATCTTTCGGTGTGGAAAATAGGCGTGTTTTTTATATTCATGCACTGGAAGACGCTTTTGAAGGTACGGAGTCGCAAAATGCGGCAAATAGAACATATAACAGCCGATTGGACAATTTCACTGCTTTGCACTGCTGGCATTTCCAATCGCTGCTGGGCCGCCACTTGCGCGATACGTCTCGCTCTTCTCCGCTGCAAGTTCCAGCTTGGACTTGCGCTTCAAGCTGTCGAACTTGTCCCTCAACGTTTTCCAGCGTCGGAACACGCCCCATTTGGCAGTAAAAGCATCAGCAAGATTTTTCGAGGCAAAATTCTTCTTTTTTTCCGTCCAAAATAATTATAATTTTTCAAAAACAGCTGATTGCGCCGCCAAGTGCTGCCCATCGTAGACAAGTGCTGCCCATCGTAGACCAGTGTTGCCAAAAAATCAGACTTGTTGAATTTATATTTATCACGAAGATGAGAAAACGAAAATATTTACCGCGCACTTTAAACTGAACTTTAGCTAAAGTTCACTTTAGCTAACCGCCACTTTAACGCGAGGATGAGAAAACGGCCCTAAGAGCAATTTCTGAGCAGCTATGGAGCTATTTGTCGAATTTTCAATTTTGATTGCTTTTGATATGAGCACATTTTATCTATGTACTTACACATTTATAAATAAATTTATATCAAAATACAAATGAACACCGCTTTTGTGATAGAAGATGATTTTCATTGTTAATATGAAGGTTTTTCAAATCCGGTTGTATGAGAAGTAGTAGTAATTCTGCTCCGATTTCATTAAGATTTTGCACATAAAGTTCTTTGCTTATAAAATAACTGTGGGAATACATATATGAAATTAATTTAAGAGTATGTACTCTTGTCTACTCCTTCAATTTTTATCACTGCACTGTATGAACTCGCAACCCTGTGCGTCGCTACTAGAGCGAACTTCATAGGATTACTAGATGAAAAACTGCTTTGGAAGGACAACGGAAGGAAAATGAAAAGACATTACTTTAGACTAAATTTTGAAGCAAATGATGCGAATAAAACGTTGCATATTGAATCATGAACGACAATGTGGGGTTGCAAAATCCGCGTTGAAGCCAACTGAGTTGGCCAAAACTGTTGCACAGTCGGCGGGTTTAAATGGTTCGAAGACTGGTTGTAGCTTAAAAAATTTTCAAAAGCTTCTTAAAATGTAGGCAGATTGTGAAGGGGAAAGATTAAATACTTTTTCGTATAGCACGAATGTTGCATCTTGCGAAAGTAATTTATTGGAACTGCCTCGATGGTGTAGAGTTGCCTTCAAAAGCAGCAGCAGTGTTTTTGCCCCAGAAACCTTCAGAGTGCTATGTCGAAATCATGATTTGACGTTTTAGTTGCATGAATCGTCAAAGACATCTGTCCGATGTGGCCAACTGGGTTGGACGCACTGGGTGCGTTCGTATGGACTCGCCTGAGTACGCACACCAAACATTCACTCCAGCATTGTTGTTGTGCGTGTGTGTGTTTGTATTTGTTGGTGTGTTTATGTTCGCCAGCGTTCACGACTTTTATTTCTGCAACCAAGGCGAAACGAAAGAAAAATGCACTCATGTACATTCATGTTGGGGTTTTTAGGCGTTTTGTGTGCGTTTTTATTGTTGTTTACTTTCTTTCCTCCCATTTTGTTTTGTATCCGCAGGATACATTTCTGAATTGTGTCACTATAACTAAAAGCACCTGAAAGGTATTTGGCTCACCGCACTACGCCTCAAATGTTTGTTTTCTTCACTTTTTGCTATGACACATTTGACACTTTGACATTTACTGCTGTTGCTCCATTCACCAATAAAGCGACATCAACTTTCATCAAAGTTAAAATACCACAACAACAACAACAACAACAACAACAACAAAAATACACATATAACAATGTAAGAAAAGCAATTTTAAGCGACGCGACGCGCGTTAGAGGTACTAAATATATCTTTGTATGTATGTGTGTGTGTGAGTGTTTGGCTTAAAAGCTGTTTTGTTCGCATCGCAAACTATTTAAGACGTTCATAGAAATCATTATTATTATTGTTGTTGTTGCCGTTGTTATTACGCTGCTGATTACATGTGATCAGCAGTGGCGGCTTAAGGTGCTCGGGGGCCCGGGGCGGCGACGGCTGAGGGGGGCCCCATAAAACGGTGCAGCATAAGTTTGCGTACAAAACTAATAAGGGGAATTTCCGGTTATGCTTTTGGCTTTTTTTTTTGAAAATTTGTATTCCATTGAACAGTAAACGGACTTTTATTTTTAAACGACGAGACAAATTATTTTTAAACGTATATGTGCTTGAAATTTTATAGAAAGCAATAGAATCCCAGAGAAAAAAATGAAAAATGAATAAAACTTTCGTGAAATTAAGAAAACTTTTGGGGGAGCAAATTCGTCATTTCCAAATGCCATCTTAAATCTCCAAAAAAACAGAAAATCTTGCTTCGTTACTACGATCTGGCTATTTTTTTAAGCTACCCGAGGAGGAGGATTCGATTGTCGACAAAAAATGGGCCAATCGCGTGCACCTAAAAATAAAAGTTTTTTCTAGACTAACTTTGGCCGCTGAACACGAAACTGAAAACCAAAAAATTTTTGAAGAAGCGTTTTCGGAAAATCTTCGAAAAACGATTTTTTTCCTGTTGTTTCAGTTATGAGCACATATCTCCTAAAAGAATTATCCTATTAACACGAGCTGTCCGTCGTTCAGAAGATAATACCTTAGTGGCTTTTTAGTGATATATAGATTGTCCAAATCAGATGAGATTTGGGGAAGTTACTGACGGTGAAAGTTGTAACAATGTGAATTTTTCGACCAATTTACAAAATCATAAATTTTCGAATATTTTTTTAAAGAAAAAAAAAATAATTATCTTCTCTGGTTTTAAAATCTAAAATGAAATATATACTATTTTAGCAAATATTAAGCCTAACATCAATAGAATTGAAAGAAAAATGATAAAGTTATGATGCAGTGAGTGAAACCACCAACTTTACATTTATTACACCGTGCGAAACAATTTTTTTTTTTGCCGAGACCCATCCAAATTTTGATATAGACGCGAAACTAGAGATAATTTATAGTATTCTGGCATAGTCAGTATTAAATTCTCTGACCCAAAAGTCCTTTTTAAAGGACTTTAACATTTTAAGGAGATACACATTTCAATATTAAATATATGCGGTAGTTCAATGATGAAGATATGGGTATCAAATGAAAGAGGGAAATTGTCTCCATTTAACTAAATTTTCTATTTTGAACTTTCAGGACCAAAATATGTCAGGTATGGAAAACATACATGTTTTGGATTTCAGTCCGTAGATTCATACATCTAAATTTTATTCTATTTCAAGTTCTCAAGAAAGTTACCCCCTAGAAAACACTTTTATTTTTAGGTATATTTTTCGTGTCGAGTAGAAATCTTCAGAAATGTACAGAAATATTTTATAAAACCCAGTAGCAGTGACTTTATAAAAAAAGTCCTGAAAAAACATATTTCCCCTACATAACAACATGTAAGAAGCCCATATTTAGCTTACTTACAAGGAGCATAGAATTGCCTTCGAAAACCGGATTTCCGGGACATGTGTTTTTATCCAACCAATAATTATAATAATAATTATAATAACTGTAAATTTGTTTGACTTCTACAAAGTTTAATGAGGTTAAGTAATTGTGTAATTTACACAAGTTTACAAGCAAACTCTAAGATTGCGATATTTAATTTTTAACTTAGAATTTTGTATTTGCATATTTTGCACAAAATTTTAAGTTAAAAATTGCAATCTTCGAGGGAAAATTTTTTGAAAATTTGAAAACAATTGTTATTGTTCTTGCTTTTATTGAACTGAATTTGTTATTGCCATTTCAAAGTCAATTGTCGATACTGTGTCTCTTTCAATTGATAAAAGTGACAAACGACTTAGTCTTTCAACAACCATTGTGGAGCGCAAATAGATTTTACAAGTTTCAGTTCTGAATTTCAGTTTTGAAAAGCTTGAAATTTTTATATAGTTACAAGCTTCTCTCGGGGGCCCCCCGCAGCCCGGGGCCCGGGGCGGTCCGCCCCTCCGCCCCCCCTCTTAAGCCGCTACTGGTGATCAGCAAAATAAAATCCGCCGCAGACGTTTGAAACGCCATCTTTATTGCAGGCGTCGAACCGTCTAACAAGCACACACACACACACATACACATGTACATGCATGTACGTCTTCATTGCCTGCACTGTGGCCCTCATCAATAATTTGTTGTTGCTGCTATTTTTTATGGTAGCAGTGGCGAAGGTGAAGGCAAGGGCAACCGATTTCAAGCGACCCAATTTGCAAAATAATGAACTTTTTACGAGTTTTTCATATCACTTGAGGGACACGACCGCACCGCAGCCCACAGCCGAAAGCGGCGTCGTTGCGCTTACGTTGCATATTCTTAGGCGTTGCTTGATTTAAAGCCATGGCCCGCGGACGTAGCAGAAAATGCGAAAAGTAGCGAATCGAAATTGCGCAGCGAATTACAGTGAAACGCACAATAGAAGCAACAAATCTTTTCAAATCGCTCACAATTGCTTCGGCTCCCCTGACCCGATCTTATGGGGATTTCGTGCCTTAAAATGATGTATGACAAATAAAATTTTTCGCAGTATTTTATTATATGGTTAGAAGAAGAGAATTGGGTGGTGGCAAATATGATTCGAAAAGGTCGCGTTTGAGTGCATTAAAAATTGGTTCGATTTTGGAATTGAAAACTGGCAACAAACGAGCTGAGCCGTATTTTTTTGTGAATTTCTAGAAATTACGTGATTTTAATTTTAAAACCAAATCGTGCAAAGAACTGGAAATAAGTCAACTAATTTACATACACACATCAATTCATATTAAGAAAAATGATTTTGCATTTTTAATATATTAGGTATTAAAAATATATGAAATCAAGGAGTTGCTAAAAGTGATGAAAGAAATTATATTTAAAAAAAAAATGAAAGCCATTTTACTCCTTTATGAAAGGCATATGGCAACATACTACTTTGTGGACGCTTGAACCCTCTTTGGTTTAACCCTAGAAGGGTAATCATATTTTACATACGTTGTTGGTAATCTTCGTCGAATCGACGAAGTCGTATTCAACTCCGATTTGTGGAAGTATTAGAAATCGTATAAACTCCAACTTAATTTTATAATTATACTTAGACATTTTTGTGTAAATAATTCCCACCGTATATATTTTTAAAAATTATTTCTGTATTTTTTAATAATTTGTGTTGAGGTACATTTATACATAGCTACACATACATAGCTTCTTTATGAAGACAGAAACACAATTATAATTCCTTAAAAAACAAATAAAAACCAAAAAAATCAACAAATATAACTAATTTTCTACAGTTCTAATTAACTATTTAACTAACTTACTTGTACACTAATTAACTAACTAACTAATTAACTTAACTAATTAATAATTAATTAATTAACCAATTCCAAAAAAATGTTTCAATTAATTCTTCCGATAACCCCGAATTCCGAGACATTTTGAAATACTGAAATTCAATGTATGGTACTCGTATTCAGTTGCAAAAAGTCACGTTAATGGTATTCTTCGTCGTTTCGACGAAGCCTAGTTTTGTTTTTATATAAAAAAAAGAAAACTTACGCTGCGCTCGTGCTGCAAAACATTGTATTCCGCGAAAGCACATCGCCAACTGAGATCATACGAAAGGAGAAATCAATCAGATCGGAGAATAAGGAGAAATTTGAAGAAATGTATGTGGTGTTCGTCGAATCGACGAAGATTACCTTTCTAGGGTTAAAGAATAACAATCTTTGTTGGTCCTTAGAATATTTTGAGGATTTGGGAATAATACAAAATTAATAAACTGAATATTTAAATTTGATAAGATAAGCATTTACACGTTTTTTTGAATGTCATGCCTTAACATAATAAAGAAAGAAGGACCATGAAAACAACTAAGAACAATTTTTAATTTGGCTTTTTACTTTAATTCAGATACATTTTGTAAATAAGTTAATTGAAGTAAATAAAGAAATATGCAATTTTTAATTATGCGTAAAAAAATTTTTGGTTTAAGTAATTATTACATCCAACACTCTAAAAACGGGGTTCGGTAAAAAAAATAGTATTGGAAGTTATTAATAAAACCACAAAAGAGACTAAATCAATCAATTGAACATTTTTAATTTTTCTTGAAAAAACCTTTAGTGAAAGGGTTAATTGAATCTTTAATGGTTTTACTTTGGCCATATTTTCTCGGAAATCATACATGAGCCAAAATAAGCTAACAAAACTTGTTCAGGCAAATTTTATTTTCGTTTTGAACGAAGTTTGGTTAGTTTATTGTGTATCAACCTACTTATTCGATGATCCAACTTTGATGGCAAATTTTTCTTTCAATTTCGTCATTCGTTGATATTCTCCTGTCACCGATTCATTTCTTTATGTTTAGAACCAAATAATATTAAAGTTGGTATTATTAATTTATGAATGACAAAGGAATCAGGTTGAGGCAGTCTGTTCGAGATATGTTTTCTAAAGTATTTATATCTTTGGCTCAATAAAGCTTTGCATTTCGTGATCAGATGAAGTGATGAAATGATTTATTAGTTTCTTTACAGAACTTAAAACTGGATCCATGCTCAATGTGGCATTTAACACTAGAACTACCGGAGGGCAGATATTTTATGCTTTTCATATTTTGATTAACTTTAGCTCGAAAACAGATTAAATTATGAATTTTAGTCTTCCATAATATCTTCAATTTTTGTAATCACTGAATGTATTTGTTGTTGGTTAATCTTAATACTTTGTTATAGGTGCAATTGAATGTTCAACTGGGATGGTTCAGGATACATTTGGCACAGTTAAACCTTGTTGAGGCAGTTTCCCGAAGGCTGTGCTTAGAGGATGACGAGACAGTTGCGCGCATTGTGTACGAGTGTCGGCTTTGGCTTTGTAGGAGGGACATGCATTCTAAGACAACTGTTCAAAAAAGAAAACGCGTTATGAATTCGATACGTGTTTTTGATTTTTTCGAAAATAAAAACGAACGGCGTCAACGACGGGTTAAGAATATATATGGAGAAACTGAGAAAATCAGGAATTAATAGGCCTTTTATTTTCAAACATGGTGAAAAACCTCCAAATTAAAAATCATTCGACTTTGATTCGATATTTTCTAATTTTTTCGAAAATCAAAATCTAACGGGTTCAACAATGTGTTGAGATTTCTATACGGGAAAATTTCGAAAAAAAAACATGAACCAATAGCCCGATTGACTTGAAAATGAGTGAAAACGCTTTATTGTTGAAAACTCTTGAACGCTAACAGAGTAAACAGAGGGTTAAAAGTTTGTATTGGGTAATTCTTTGGGCCTTTTGACTTTAACTACTTTCGGTGAAAGTAGTTCAAATGTGAAATAATTCGACATGTGTTTTTCACTTTTTTTGAAAATCAAAATTTGACGGCGTCAACGAAGCAAAGCATACAATTGTGAAACTATTGTCAAAATTTCAAATCAGTCCAAGTCCGAGTAGTCTGTCCAGCCAGTTCGGAAAAAGTATTGTCGTAAAAAATTCGTCTGAAGCTTTGCTTGTTCCAAGTCGTTGTGGGAAAATCAAGAATTGATCCTGTTGAAATTTGTTTTTGACTATACTCGTAGTTGGGTCCAACCAAAGTCCAACTCAAACTTATTGGCAAACAAATTGCTCTGAATTTGTCTTGCTGCGAATTAATGTGCACAGCGCTGCCGGAAAATTGCACCAAGAGCCCGAACATAATTTCAGCTCATGAGCACTGCGGCCGAAAATGTGTCGCTGGAGAATTTATCGTCATGGGTCATGACAAATGGCTGTCAAGTTTTTAAGGTCAAAGCGACGCTAATTTGGTGCTACTTTTTAATTTGCTCATAAAATGAGCCGGCGCGCGAAATTCTATTTGAATGCAACTGAGCAGCGCCAACAAAAACAACAACAATAACAAGAAAAAACCAAACACAGGCTAAAGTCTCTGAAGAAGCAGAAGGCAGCCGAACAAAAGGAATTTAATTTTGAAGACAATATGGCAACGCAAGAAAAAAGTCAACAACAAACAACATCAAACGTAATGACGCGAGAGAGTTGGGCACAGCGGATAAAAAACAATAATAAAACAAAATAGAATATAGAATAGAAGAAAAAATGAAACAAGAACAACAAGAAGAAGCATGATAAAATGCCAAAGCAGCAAATGGGGGGTGGGAGGGCGAGGAGGAGTGGGTGGGCCACATGAGTGCGCCGCCTTGAAATATGCCAAGCAATTTGCTGTTTGTCGTTTTGGCACAAGCGCCAAGAATTCATTTATTGAATTTAAAGGCGAGCGCGCTGCGGAAGCAAAACTAGACACGGAACGGGCAGACGGACGCGTAGGCGCTGAAGAGTAACTAAGCGAAATGAAACGCAACGAAACGAAACGTAGCAGACCAAAACAAGAATGCGCTTCAAATGGTGGAATGGCCAACAGTGCCAACCGTAGCAACAACAACAACAACAACAATAACAACAGGCACAGTGCAAGCAAAACAAGCGGCTGGCACATTACACTAAATTGTCGGCAATCAATCATTCGTAAATTAAATTTCTCGCGGGCTCTTGGCTGCGATTAAGAGTGAAATCGTGTGCGACGCCATGCCAAATCGCCACGCACACACACACACACACACAAACAAACAAACAAACAATTACACACATACACGCAAAATGATGAGCAGTCTTCCTGTTACGCTCTCTCGCTCTCTCTCTTTCTGTCTCTAATGCGCCGCTTGCCACTTGCCGCCCAGCCCTGCCCGCCGCACATTCGGCTCATTTAATGCGTTAAGTCGTTTAAACTTGATGCCGCGCGCGTAAATAAATAAAAGCATGAAAAATTAATGCGGCAGCCCTGGCCAGCGTCGCACATTGCGCGTAGCGTTTTCATGTCTCCAATTCACTTCATTGCCTCAGCTTTGCATGCACTCATTTCTCACGCTCAGCCCCTCTCTCACTCGCTGCGATGCACAGTGCTCGGTCGGTGGGCAAAAATTTTAAAAATTGATTGCCGTTAAATTCTAGGATTCTAGGACCTAATAGTCCCTTTAGGTAGCAACTATATAGTTGGGATCTTGCAACAGGAACTGTGTTTCAAAATTAATAGTGAAAGAGAGTTTTTGTGTTAAACCAATCTATAAAGTCTGAGTTAGCCTTCGAACAAAATTTTATCTCATCTTTTCTTATCTACGATCTTTTAAGTGAGTATTCTACTTTTATCCTGTCTTCAGTTACCATATCTAATTTTTTCTCCTAACTCACTCTACTTGAAAGCAAAGGGCAACCAGGCTTTTTCATCTGACTCGATTCCATTTTTTGTTTTTGCATCAACCCTTTGTCGCTTGATTTAATTTCCGTGAAGAAAAAACATTGTTGTCATATTATTCCTGTTGCTTTTTAAGTTTTGATGGCAAAAATTAAATTTTGTTGAATTCCTCTATCTATGGAAAAAGTTAAACGGAAATTTTACTATTGCATATATGCAACGTCATGCAGTGAGGGGTTAATTCAAGTATTTTTCGGTCATCTGCGACTTTTGCTCTCTTTCGGGCTCCAGTCAAGCGCCATTCTTGTGATGTTTGATGTTGGTTTTCTATCTGTCCATACTCGCTTATCCTATCTCTCGTTTATTTCTATCTATCCATCTTAATTCAAAGCAATTTTCTTCGCT
Source organism: Melieria crassipennis (assembly GCA_963668005.1). Lineage (NCBI taxonomy): Eukaryota > Metazoa > Arthropoda > Insecta > Diptera > Ulidiidae > Melieria > Melieria crassipennis. The sequence continues at coordinate 88,698,834 of OY764963.1, read as the reverse complement.
TTATCTCCCTCAGTAAGGGTTCTTCGTCCCTATTCCTTCCCTACTACTTTCTCACTTCACTCTCTTCTATTACCCTTTTCCTCTCTACAATGAGCTCCTTGCCTGAGAGATTGAGAAATTGAGCCCTTTGGGTTCACTTTCTCGACTCCCCTCATATTTATTCCATCCATTTTATGCCAAGGGTTCTTCACCGGTCAGTTTCCGTTTCTGACAGTTGATCGTTTCTGATTCTGTATGGCCAGAATATCCTGCAAATGATCCACAAATAATTCGTGTCGAAGACTTGAGGCCTCTATGTGATGGTGTTCGAGACCAGCCAAGTTTAACTGCCACACAATAGCTCTGATTTCATACAATTTTGTGCACCTGGAAATGTGCCTAGTTGACCAAATTGTTCATAGACCATGAGCGCTTGACCCAGGATCAATCCTACCCTGCGAAAGAATGCCTCAATCAAAAGACAAATAAGTCTTCGGCAGTTGGTTTTAGCCGGTAGAAATCCAGCATAACTCTAATATGCGGGTTCCAGAGTACATTGATCGAAGATTTCCAAATTCCGATGTAAAACAAAACAGAGTCTTCTTCGACTCCATCGTCTGCCCTCGTATGCCACCGCTGTGCAGCCAAGTCGGCAGAAGCTGTCAACATATTCCACCGCACAAACGTCGATCGTTATGTGTCTGTTGTTGTTTTGATTGAGTCTCATGTTCTTGGTTTTTGCGATATTGACCTCCAAGCCAAGTTTGCCGCCTTCACTTGCATTTTGAAGAATTTATGAGAAAGTAGGGAAATGTTGCCAGGTCTTCAAGTGGTCCGATGAGGTTATACGTCTTACCTCGGCTATGCTCGATTAGTTTGCACATGACTGCGTCTAGAAATGAAGAAAAAGGGAAGCGGCGAGAGGAGCAGCATTGCCTCACTTCAGTCTTGGTGGTGAATGGTTCACTTATGATTCCGTTCTGAAGAAGTGCCCATTCCAAGGTCTCCTACAGTGCTCTTATGAGGCGAATCAGCTTGTCTTCTCAGCCTTTTCTACTTAATGTCAGCCACATTGCACTCTGTTGCAGCCATTTGCAATTGCGAATTATTCTGATTAACTCATTTTCAAGGCTTTTTCAGCAACTGAAAATGAGTACAAAATTGAACAACAAAAAATTTCAGCACATATGTTTTCGCACGAAACATATTTGAACTTTCAAAGTTTGCATTTGAAATTTCATTAACAAGAAGCCAATTAAAAAGTGTATGTTTATTTAATTAAAATTTATTTTATTTTAAATTCAGTTTATTTAATTAAAATTAAAAGTTATTTTTACCATAAAACAAATTTTCTTTAAATCTTTTCGCATGAAAATATATAGTGAAAAAAATATCTCTAGAATTAATTAAATTAAAAGGGTAAGTTTATTTAATTAAAATTGATTTTATTTTAAATTCAGTTTATTTAATTAAAATCAAAAGTTATTTTTACCATAAAACAAATATTCTTTACACATTTTTCTTTACACCTTTATAAAAATATATAGTGAAAAAATATCTCTAGAATTAATTTAATTAAAAAGTTTATGTTTATTTAATTAAAATTTATTTTATTTTAAATTCTGTTTATTTAATTATAAAGTTAATCCTATTTCTACCATAAAACAAATATTCTTTAAATCTTTTTGCATGGAAATATTTAGTAGAAACAATATCTCCAGCTGGTCAAATTTATGCATCTATGGACCCCAAACTTAAAAAAAATTTAAACAACTTCTAGTTGTACAAGATTTGTTGTACTTTTTTTTTGTCAAATTTATGCATCTATGGACTCCAAACTTAAGAAAAAAAATTCAAAAAACTTTTAGTTGTACAAGAAAAGCTGATTCACTTTATTCCCTTTCGAAGCTCGATTTCACCAAATTCCAACCAATGCAATGCTTCAATTTTTGCCCATGTTTTGTACATTTACCTACCACTGTGCCATACTGAGCCGCTCATTGCCACTGGGCCGCTGGCGCGCTCAGTGGTTTGCGTTGAAAAATTTTATTGCATACATCGAGGCGACTTTTGTAATTTTCATTCCATTTTGTGGTATGAATTTTGCGGGAAGTTTATTAGGCTACCCGGGCCGCGTAAGTCGTCGCTCGCAGCAAATCAGACGCCCGTCCTCGCGCCCGTCCTCCATCCAACCCAATGCTGGCTTTGTTGTGGCGGTGGCGCGCTGCGTCTCCACGCTGTCTCTGACGGCATTTTCGTCGCTTTGTTGTATTTCGTGCGTAATGCCGCCGCCGTCAGCTCCTGGGAGCTGCGTCCTACTTATGTATTAGCCTGTTCCTCAAATAAATGAAATTATATTAGAGCGTAAACAGTTTATTTTAATACGTTTTTGTGTTTCGTCTGTTTGCCGTTCGGTGTTGGGTGCTGTGTGCGGCGCGTAAATGATTTCGCTTCGAAATGATGAATTGCGCCAATGAGACCTCTAGGAAGCGCTCGTGCACGCGCTCCACAGTTGCCGCTTAAGCCGCAAACTATTTGCTCGACGGCTGCCACTGCCAGAACCACACAAACGCCATCTGACATGTGACTGTGCGGCTGTGCAATCTTCAATCATCCATTTGTGCCGACTCGGCACAATCGACAGCGTTATTAGTCCAATTAACACAAAGTTCGCAGCTTTAAAGTTTTGCCTTTTGTCATGTTGTGTTCCTGACAGTCTGCAAGCATGAGAGCAACTTCCTGCACGCAACTCAGCCTCAGCCTTGTGTAGGTGTATTGGCAGCGCTTTTGAAAGGCAACTAGTTTATAGGCACTTTTGTTTTGGCAAATTGAAATGTGCCGCATGAAAATGTCCTTGGACGCATTTGTGCAGTCGATAATGAGTGGGCTTCGTTTCTTGGAAATTCGTTATTTAGTCAGAAATTTGCAAGTAAGTTGTGAAGCGGTGGTTGGATTAGTTGAAACATTCTTGCGCTCTTAGCTAATAAATTAAAACCGCACCCAATTAGAGGATTTTTGAGGCATTGAAATTGGTTCGGTGTTTGCAGACTATGTACCTAATAAATATTTAAATATTTTGTTGAGTGATGCACTAACATTTTGGGAAAATAATATTAAAAATCCTAAAACAACTGAACGAACGCCTTTTTCAGTAGTAGACATTCTGAAGTGCGAAGAGCTTTTTCAGATTTACGAAATTAAACGTCCAAAGTCCTCAATGAGGATATGTCAAAACATATTTGACACGAATGTGGTCAAACTTGACTTAACTGACTTAATGATGTGTTGCTGTTGAACTTTATTGTTCCTTGAAAACAACCAATTTTTGGGGAAATCCAAGTAAGTAAATACTTGATTTCTAAGGAACCAAAGATCCTTTCTCGAACTTGACTCTACACAACGATTAGGTTTGATTCTTTTGTATAGAAATTGTCAGTTTCATTTTGAAAGAAGTGCGGACCGATGGTTCTGACAGAGCAAAGTCCGCACTAGTGTTCGACCGAATATTCGGCTTCGGCTTTAGCCGAAGGTTTCCAACCTGTAATGCAAGTCAATGTGCTCTGTTTCGAAGTATTTTATCAAATATCGGGTTCTATAAATATTTCGGACTCAAGATTGCTTGTTTTAAAAAGTCTTTAATAAAATTATTGATTATTGTGATTGATGACTTAAAAAATAAAACTCACTAACTGATTGTTTAGTGATGACTTTTATTAATAAAAGTCACTGAATGATTTTTATTGATGACTTTTTTAAATAAAAGTCACTAATAAATGTTGTCATAGGGCAACTAAAATAAAAATCGAAAAAAACTGTTGTTTGTGGACTAATAAGAAAACAAACACAAATTATTGTTTTGATAGTACCTATTTTAAAAATATAAATAAAAAATAGCGTAATAATACTAACCTAACTAAAATAACTAACAAATGACAACTATTGGTGACTTTTATTTAAAAAGTCTTTAATAAAATTATTGATTATTATTACACCGTGCGACAAAAATTAAAAAAAATTTTCACACCGAAAAAAATCTATATGGGCTTGAAACTAGAGACCAAACATAGTAATACTGCGTACTCAGTTTTTCATATCTACATCCTTTGTCCTTTTAAAAGGACTCCAAAATTTTGAAGGGGATAAAACAAAAAAAAATATTAAAAATACATACTTAGCCTATTTGGAATATGGCGATATATATATCAAATGAATGAGGAAAGGCTTAAGAATTTAAATTAAATTGATTTTTATCTATTTGTAAAAAATAATATGAAAAAGGTCCTTTGAAAATTTTAATCCTTTATATCCTTGAAAATTTATATAGAATTTTCTTGAAAAGTGACTATGTTAAAACCCCAAATCTCCTTGATCACGTGTCAAAATTTCATAATTCTCGCTTCGTTGATTTTGTATCTTTTTATTATTTAAAATACTGATACTCAAAAAAATTAGAATTATTTACTTCATTAGAATTCCTTTTGCCTTTTATTAATAACTTTCGAACCAATAAAGTTTGAGTAATGACATTTTGCCACATGATCAAGAAGATTTTGGGTTTTAACATACTTACTTTTAAAGAAAATTTTATATAAATTTTCAAGAATATAAACGATTAAAATTTTCAAAGGATCTTTTTCATATCCTTTTTTTTACAAATAGATAAGAAATCAATTTTACTTAAATTCTTGAGCCTTTCTTCATTCATTTGATATACATATCGCCATGTTCTAACGAGGCTAAGTATTTTTTTATTTTTTATCCCCTTCAAAATTTTGAAGTCCCTTTAAAAGGACAAAAGATGTAGAGATGAAAGACTGAGTACGCAGTATTACTATATTTAGTCTCTAGTTTCACGTACATATGGATTTTTCCCGGTGTGAAAAATGCTGTCGCACGGTGTTTTTGATGACTTAAAAAACAAAAGTCACTAACTGATTTTTTAGTGATGAATTTTATAAATAAAAGTCACTGACTGATTTTTATTGATGACTTTTTTAGATAAAAATCACTGACTCATTTTTATTGATTGCTTTTTTTTAAATAAAAGTCACTAATAAACGCTACCATAGGACAGCTAAAATATCAAAATCAAATGAATCAATGACAATAGCAATGAATCAATAACAAATAAACCAACAACGAATCAAGTGTTATATCATCTAACACCGCATATTTGTCCAGATATTTATTGACTTTTCATTAGTCATTTGAAATCGATTTATGACCACAAATCTTTCAAATGCAAACAATGTTGCGCGCATCACATAAATACTTAACTGAGAAGAGCTCACCTCAGAAATGATGTCAAGTGACTTTCATTTAAGTACCAAGAATGACATTAAGTTGCGCCAATATTTTAAGCTATGCCTTACGTATAAATAGAAAACTGAAATGATGCATGGGTCGCGACTCAGTGGGACGTGGAAGGACTCACACAATTTCCACCAACGGAAACCAGAAATGCGGCGACGTGGTAACCATTTCCGAAAAAAATACCAATAAAATTTCATAAAACTGTTTTCGGACCGCAGACAGAGCAGCTCAACGGTAAATCAAAAGTCAAAGAAAATTTATATATATAGTATAGACTATACCTTTGAGTGTGTGTGTGTGTGTGTGCGGCGAATGGTAAAATAAAACAAGAACGCGATGGAAAATTTATGCACTTTTCACATGCAAAGCACGACCGTTTTTGCATATTGCGCGACCGAAGGTACAAAAAGAGTGCGACCGCCAGCAACAACAACAAAGCGAAAGTGTCAAGTCATAAGGTGGAAAATAACAACGTGGCGGAAGGAAGGAAACCCGGGGTTACGGAATGACGCGACGCGCCGCGACGCTGGCGACTGAATTATGTGACAAAAAGAAAAGCAAAAGTGATGCATTGGCGAGGCGACGGCACAGGGCACGGCACAGTTTGACACGGGGAGGGCGAGGGGGAGAGCACGGCAGCATGAAGTGTGCGCAAAGTGAGTGAACTATCGAACGGCCGGCGTTATGCAGCGACCTATCACAAGAACGCGAACGTGAACGCAGCGGGGCGCCAGGTCACATTCCCGTCCCCCGTGCCCACACCCACCAACGTGTGTGCGGCTACCGTGAAGAAAAGTCATGGCCCTGGGGCTCAAAGCCACAGCCACCGTCTGCAACGTTGCGTGCTGGGCGTATAGTAATAATCGTTGTTGTTGTTGTTGGTGTTGGTGTTGGTGTTATGTTTGCTTTTGGCTGGTGGCATGGCGAGCGCTTAGGTGGCATAAACTTTAACAATTATGCAAATTGCAAATTTAACACCTAAAACGGGCGTGCACTGAGGCAGCGGCGGGTTCGCTGTGGTTCGGTGGGCGGAGGTGTTGCGCTGCACAAAAAGCTGCAGCGAAATGAATTTAAACTGCAGTTTAAAACCAGCCAGCTTGCTTTTTGCGTAGCTGATGAGTTTTTACGCCGGCCACCTTGGCGGAAACATTATTCTCTGACGGAAGCGTCACATAAGCGAGCAAAGTAGACTTTTCCTTATTGCCATACGGACTGTGTGTGCGTGTGTGTGTGTGTGTGTGTATTTTTTCTACCGCACACCGAGTGAATATTAAATGGCATGCGAACCGTTTCAATTACGTTGATCAAAAAGCGCATGTCGGTCCAAATGCAATAATATAGCCGGTCCGCGTGCCCACAGGACGGACACACCAACCGGCGGATGCGTGGCAGCGAGTAAGTGTTTTTGCTTGGAGATAAAACAGCAATAGCCAACGGCAAGCAATTTCAATAAAATTTGATTTGTCTGTCGCAGCGCCGAAAAGCAACGTGCAAAAGCGAGACAGCAATAGCGATGGAGATGGCGAAAAGAACAGAAACACGATTGCATGGAAAATCCAACAAGCGAGCGGTATTTCTTTCTATGTTATACTTTTAAATAAATAACATAATGTTTTCGTTTCATATTATTGAAGCAGCGCAGCAGTGTACAGCAATAGTGATGCGCGCTTCAGGGGTCACATGCCCCCGAAATGTGAATACATTTGAAAAAATTGCTATGAAAGTTATATGGTAAGGAAATGATAAATAAAATAAAAAAAAATAAATTTTATTTATTTATTTAAATTAAATATTAAATAAATTTTTTGATTTCACATTATGTATTAAATTTTCAGCTATAAGAAATTTAATAACTTTGTATAAAATTAAAAAAGATAATAAATTAATAAATTTAATTTATTAATTAAAATTAAATATTAAATAATTTAAATATTAAATAAGTTTAATAATAAAATTTTTAATTTCACATTGTGTATTAAATTTTCAACTAAGTATAAGAAATATATTTTTTTTAAATTATTTTTGCGTAAAATTAAAGGATTAATTTAGCATAGAATGATACAATTAAGGTAAAATATACAACGTTTTGTTCGATAACTTGAGACCATCTCATAGAAACCATTGTCACATTCGGTATTAAATTTTCAGCCATAAGAAATATTTTTTAAAATTGTTTTTGTATAGAATTAAAAAGGATTATGAATTAATAAATTTATTAGTTAATTAAAATTAAATATTAAATAATTTAAATATTAAATAAGTTTAATAATACAATTTTTAATTCCACATTATGTATTAAATTTTCAACTATAATAAATATATTTTTTTTTAATTATTTTTGCGTAAAATTAAAGGATTAATTTAGCATAGAATGATACAATTAAGGTAAAATATACAACGTTTTGTTTGATAACTTGAGCCCATCTCATCGAAACCGTCGTCACATTCGGTATTAAATTTGCAGCTATAAGAAATATTTTTTTTTAATAGTCTTTGTATAAAATTAAAAATGATAATAAATTAATAAATTTGATTAATTAATTAAAATTAAATATTAAATTATTTAAATATTAAATTATGAATAAGATTATGAATTAATAAATTTAATTAATTAATTAAAATTAAATATTAAATATTTTAAATATTAAATAAGTTTAATAATACATTTTTTGATTTCACATTGTGTATTAAATTTTCAACTATCGGGTGTTTTTTAGAGGTATAGAACTTCGAATTGAAATAAAACACAAGAAAATCGTTTTAATGTCCATCAATTTGGCTTTATTGGAAGGATAATTTTATGCCATTAATGTTTAAATATGATTTCGGGCATGTGGCCGCCGCGGCTGGCTCGAATAAAGCCAATTCTACAGGTCCAATTTTCAACCACTTTTTCGAGCATTTGGGGCCGTATGTCGGCAATAACGCCACGAATGTTGGCTTCCAAGTCCCCTAACGTTTCTGGTTTGTTGGCGTAGACGAGCGACTTCACATATCCCCAAAGAAAATAATCTCTTGGTGGCCAATTGACAGGTCCATTCCGCGAAATTATGCGCTCATCGAATGTTTCCTTCAATAAATCGATTGTGACGTGCGCTGTGTGGCATGTAGCGCCGTCTTGTTGGAACCACAACTCATCCACATTCATGCCATCCAATTCGGGAACAAAATAGTCGGTTATCATGGCTCTATACCGGTCTCCATTAACGGTAACTGACTCCTCTTCTGACTGGGTCCTCTTCAACATTTTGCTCTACAGCGGCAATTGTTTCTTCGGTGCGCACTGTTCGACGTCTCTGCGGATGCGTATTATCACATAGAGCAAACGTAGTGCGAAAACGACCCATGGTTAACCGAGTTAATTGCTCTGATGGACGATTATGTCGACCATAAAATGGACGGAGCTTTATTTTCGAAATAAATTTGCACGATTTGCAAGCGTTGTTCTTTTGTCAACCTGTTCATGATGAAATGGCAAACCAAACTGAACATAAATGACATAAGAGTTGCCAGATTTGACCACAAAATGCCAGTTTTATCTCTATTCGAAAAACAAACCTCTAAAAAAAGCACCCTATATAAGAAATATATATTTTTTAAATTATTTTTGCGTAAAATTGAACTTCGCGAACTGAACCATTATTTTCGAAATAAATTTGCACGATTTGCAAGCGTTGTTCTTTTGTCAACCTGTTCATGATGAAATGGCAAACCAAACTGAACATAAATGACATAAGAGTTGCCAGATTTGACCACAAAATGCCAGTTTTATCTCTATTCGAAAAACAAACCTCTAAAAAAAGCACCCTATATAAGAAATATATATTTTTTAAATTATTTTTGCGTAAAATTGAAGGCTTAATTTCGCATAGAATGATACAATTTATATCAAATATATAAAGTTTTGTTCGATAACTTGAGACCATGTCATAGAAACCATCGTCGAAAAAACTATCGTCGTCTCATAGAAACCATCGTATTGGCAAAAAACTAGGACACTCCATTGTCTCTATTGTCACTGTGCTTTTCTTGAGGCAAGTTTTCACCAGCAAAAACATTCGCCACGGGACGGTGGATAGGTGATGATCACTTGGTATCAGGTCCGGACTGGTGCTGCACAGCTTCTGGTGAGTCACTTTTGATGAGTTTGGCCTGGAGTTGGAACAAAATTCATCTCCTATTGGCAAAAGCTGGCCACTTCTGGGCGATAATTTTCTCTCAGACAGACAGTACAGGTCGAAATTAAGAGTTTGGCCTTAGAGCTTCTCTACATCAACTTGAAAACAATTTAATTTCGCTGAACTCTGCAACTTTACATGCAAAGAGTAGAACTTAAAGTAGAAGTAGATGATGACAAATTCCACACAACACACAGCAAATCCATTCTGACCATCAATCATAGCTTGACAACCGTTTCAACTTAACTTTTCATCACCATCCGCTTCAGAAATGGTTCGATTTTGTTGCGATTCTGTAACTTTTTACAAATGTAAATTTGATTCATGAGGTTCTTTCTCCATTAACTCGTGTGACACCCATACTTTGAGCTTCTTTTTGAATCCAGCCTTTTTGAAGTGGTTCCAAATGGCTTTTTGTGCAATACTCAGTTCCTGGCCATTATTTTATCAACATTTTTGACATTTAGCCTTTCAGATTGTGATGCAACTTTGACATACAAATTATCGGAATGAAATTGACGTAAACAAAATTGCGCCTGATTGACTATTACATTTTTAGAATCATAAACATTATTCACATTTTCAGCCACCTGACTTACGTTTTCGTCTTCAGTAGAAATTTGCAGTACTTCTATGGCGTATTTTTTCTATGCTGGGTTCATCTTTGACGAGCGCTCAAACAAAACTGAGTTAAGCAATCAGAAAACTGTCTGATAAGTTTTTTAATCTCAAAATCTTATATTTCTAACGCCATATAGCGCAACATTATTGCACTTATATGGAGCTAGATACCGATTTCTATTACAAAAATAATGAACTTCTTTACTTTTTGTATATAAACGGAAGAGTCAGTCGGCTCCTTCATTCCATATCAATATTTTTCCATAAACACTTTACCGACAAATGAATTTTTTTTCATGTTCACTTCTCTACTTAATTATTCACCATAAAAATATCCATAAAAAATTTATAATGACATATTTTTGAGTTCGCTCTTTTCGATGTTATACTTAAAATTTCAAAAAATCTAAACTTTCATCAAACCTTTCTATAACATCGTGTGACAAAAATTAAAAAAATTTTAAAACACACGAACAAATCGATATAATTTATTTATTTATTTATTTATTTATGCATTTATTCGTCGCAAAACTATGGACCGAATATAGTAAAAGTGCGTTTTCAGTTTTTCTCTCTGACGTCAAGTTCGTTTTGAAACGTTATCCTTAAATATGCTTGAAAATTTCCAATAGTATTGTTTGAAAAAAAATTTCTTATGGACTAATATTTACAATACACCATCCTCGACTTTCGTCCTTCTGACTTTATTAGTTTGAGGATAAAAAATTTTAATACTTTTCTGGGTTCTACTTAGAACAAAGAATTTGTTGCATTGTGCGACGAACATACAATTTTTTTAAAATTATAAATAAATATTTAATATTTATTATTTATTACTCTTATTTATTATTTATTTAGATATTATTTATTTATATTATTATTTATTTATATTATTACTGTCTTTATTATATATTTATATATTATTTATTTATTTATTTAATACAATTAAAATTATTTATTTATTATTATTTATTATTATTTATTAATTATTTATTATTTAAATTTAATATTTAAAAATAAAATGAAATTAACACATAAAAAAATCCTAAACTATAATCTTTAGGAAAAAGAAAACAATTTTTAGTTTGAATGCCTTAAAATCAAAATTTTCTATAAGAAATCTTATAAACATATATTTTGCGAAAGCCTTACCGTATTGCATGCATACTCGTATGTCGTCTCAACTCTAAAGTGAAAAATGTTGCCACTTTCTAGGACCCCCATTTGGCTGCGCTCCTGTCGGCGCTGCAGTTTGCGGAAGGCATTTGGTGAAGTGTCCTTATTTCTCGACCGCCTCGTCAAGCGAACGCAAATAAGCGAGCACGAAGGCAAGCAAGACGCAACAAAATTCGAAACAACAACAACAATAAGAAAAACTATGGCACCATGTCATCATGTATATCCTTGTTTGGTGGATTGTGCGCCGCATGCGGCCTGAAGCGGAAACGGCAGCAGCAGTGCAGCTGTTGTAGGTGTGCGGTGCCACCGTTGCAATGCAGATTTCTTTATTTGCTTCGAAATATATGAGATGCACAAATAACCGGAAGCAGCACGGCAGCGGCTTGGCGTGACAGACAGTGGCAGTGCAGCGGTGACGGTGGCGCAGTTGGTGGCACTTGGCATGGACCGACGGTGGGCGGACAACAAAATTGAGAGAATGTGCGGCCGATTGCTTGTCGCAGTGAATTGCGAGAAAATATTTTACATACTTATACATGTATAAGTAATTTTCTTGTTGCCCACCCACACATACACACACACACACAAACACATACAGCCATACAAGTAGAAGAATTTATATTTGTGCACAAGAAATATTATGCCCGACTGCATACAGACATCCGCAAGCGCTCTCGAAATAATATTGTGCAATATTATTTGGAGTGGCCGAGTGGGGCGCACTGCAACAATGACTATGGCAGCAATAAAACTCCGTAAGCAACACAAGTTGTTCAGTTGCGGCACATATCGTTCTTCTTACACAGTTTATTTATAATTTTTTGAGGAATATTTTAAATTTGATGAGAAATTCATCAGAAAGTAGTCGGTTCAAGAATTTACTGGGCACTAAGTTGAAGTGTCCTGATGACCTGCGTGTTGTGAAGTAGAATTTAAAGATTAAAGAAAGGCATCAAAGTTGTTATTTTAATCTGAGATAATTATTTTCGACATTCTTTTCAGAGATTTGAGTCAACGTTTATCGCAGAGATGTCAAGCAGGGACTACCAGTCAGGCAGTAAGTAGCCTGACCCCATTGCTTTGAACAAGATCTCCATTTAAGATGTCTAGGTGCCAGTGTTAAAAATTGCTTATGAAAGAGCTCCCAACCTGCCGTTCGGAACCGGCATTAAACTGTAGGTCCCTTCAACCCGCGTACAAATTCACACGCACAACACGGGTAGTTGCGGGAAGCTAGGCCTTAGTCTCGCGTAAGCGGGCTGTCGTGCCAGTCAATTATTATTATTAAATTAGGTGCCAGTGTTGCCAGATATCTGAAATGACTTTCTTCTAAATCTTAAAAAAAACTGAAATTTCCTTCCAAAAATTAAAAAATCTCTTAAAATTTTTTTTAAATAATGTTTGTCATTACAAACTGTGAAGTTAAACTGATTATAAAAAAAAATAAAGTATACATTTTTTTTTATTGCAACTTTTTTGTTCATTCAGCTTCAGCTTTGCAACAACTTAACACAAAGAAAGCATACAAAATTTAATCGGTATGAAATTGGCTTTTCTAAACTTCCTTTATTTATTGCATTAATTATACACTTTGAAGCATAAAATCTAATTAAATTAATTTAATTAAAGCTAAAGTGCCGAGCTTTCAATATTCAAAGCTACAGTGGAACTAATGTTGTCAAATGTTTCATCATCTAAATCTTCTCAACTATCTCCTAAACTATTCTTCCTCCTAAAAATTCTCCTAAAAGGCCAAGTATCTCCTAAATCTAGGAGGATATCTCCTGATCTGCACTGAACACTGCAGGTAGTGAATCTATTAAACCTTGATTTGTCTTTCAACATATTTAACATTGATACCATTTGCATTGTGAAGGTGATTTCAAATATTAAAGAAAGGTAACAAGTTATTTTTAATTCTCAAAATTTTGTCTTTCACATCACGTGATTTTAATCATACCGTAGAGATCTAGTTTACCATAGAGATCAAGGTTTTGTAAGGAGACTATTTACTGCCATTTAATCAAAATTGTTGCATCAGGTTTGGTTGATTCAAAAATTAATTCCAAACGATAGTTCTACGAGCAGCTCTGAAGACAAAAACAATTTTAAGTTTTTAAGCTTTTTTTAAATTTAACAGGTTTTAGGTTGATGAAAAACCCACTTGCAAAAAGGAGGAGAAAATGAATTGCAAGCAAAAATTCTACGACCAGGTCTGAAGACACAAACATTTTTATATTTTTGAAACCTTTTTTTAAATTTAGTAGATTTTAGGTTGATACAAAAACAACTTTTTATAAGGCAGACAATATACAGAAAAATATACAGGAATATACTGTAAAAAATATATTAAAAAGCAATAGTTAAAAAGGAATTTTCAATAGTTGTGTCTGAACTTCGGCAGCTTTTTGGTGGCAACTCTGTCATTCTTCAACTTTTGTATTCAGTCATAGTTACTATTTAAATACCTATAGAAAAACATTGATAATTCTTGATGAATTATAAAGCTTAGTTTTCTATTCGGCAAGACCTTCCACAAGCTGAAATATTTACAGACGACTTCCAACTGAGCGAACAATTCTTGCATTATTGCGAAATTCATGAAAAGAAAATTCAGTTACTCATCGAGCGGTGCCTATTCGGCGTCGAAGCGTGCGGTCCAAGGGAAAATGTTGCTGTTGTTGTTAAAAGTTTAGATAAACCTCTCGATTCAGCGTCAGGTAGAAAGCGTTGGCTTTTCTGCGATCTCAACTGAATAAGAAAATACTTCGATATGCATTCGTATCAAATCCAACTGACAAAAGAACTGCAGCCCCAAATCCTATGAACTTTTTATACGTTGGCAGATTTAACTGTGGACTTCAAGCAGATCTAAATTTTGACAAAGAAATCGTCTTCTGTGTATGAACATATTTTTGATTTAATGGTGAACATATTTGCCATATTTTGGAAGAGAATAGAAAGTAATTCATGGCGGTATTAAGAGTCTTTATTGCATTCAGAAAAACTTACTATTTGATGTGAATTTTTGGTCAGGCGGCGTCATTGGGTCACAAATTTTTCGAAATAAGAATTGCTAGAAGGTGAGTGGCATCTGGCCATGATAAAGGACTATTAAGTCCTTAATTAGACCACATGACTTTGAACAACATGTGTAGTCAACTAGACAGCGCGACTCATCACATAATCAAACCTTACATTGAGTTGTTGCAACAGAAGTTCCCAGAATGTGTTCCTTTCAGAAAAGGTAATCCGAAATATTCATCAAGATTACGCGATTTAATGCCTTTAAATTTTTTTCACGGGGCCATGTTAAACCAAAGATAATATAAATAAATAAATAAAATATTTTTTTATCTTTGGTTAAACCGTTGGTTTATGACAGCAAACCAACAATGATTGACCAATAGACATGATTTAGCTCACAATTTTCCGATTTCGATGCTCTGGAATCTCTGATTTTATGAGGTTTGATGAAAAGGTGCATGAGCCAACGAATTGGGGGCTAGGAAACGATTAAATGGCGTCGCATTGAAGTCAAATTTCAAAAAAATGCTTGGAAATTCGACAAATTGCTCTACAGCTGCTGAGAAATTGCTCTTAAAGAGAAAAAATCTATGACTGACTCCCACTAATTTTTCTTTCTGAACATTTCTTTCGAACATATGTATACTCTAACTCCAACCCTTATTGGAGCTCCTGTACAAAATGATCGTTTTTATAAAATTGTCTCCCATTGTTACCAGGTTGCTCCCAGAGTTATCGAAGATAAGACTGACCCCCATTTATTTTCCTTTTCAAACAATTTTCCCAAACATACCTACCCTCTATGTCCAACTTTTAAGGGGGCTGCCATACGAAACTAGTAATTTTTTATGGAATTAGCTCCTCACTTGTAAATGTTGTATTTAAGTAAACGAGAAAACATTGTATCTTGGCATCTACTGAAACGATTTGAATGATTTATTCAGCAATGGTCAACATTATTGAGTGCAAAAAATACGAAATTAATCAAAGTTCAAAAATATGCCACCAGAGGGCGTCTCTCATACAAATGAAGTGTTGAGGTTGTGAGCTTTTGAGTATTGTCAAAACCCCTTTAACCTCTCCATTTCGAATATAACTGTAATTTTCGTGATGATACATTGATATCATATGTGAAAAAATAATGGAATTGAATGTATTCTAATCTGCATTAAAGGTGTGTTTCCTTCATATCTCACTCCCCTTCCTCCTTTTTATTCTCTCTTTCAGACACTCGCTTTTCTTTAAATACTTTTATAAACGAACATTATTTTGATAGTCTCCTTACTGCGCAATACCTTGCTTTTTGGGGATAATTTTGATCCTACTGACACATTTAATTTAACTAGTCAGCTCTTAGTTTAGTGCTTTAAGCAAGAAGTCAAAAAGACTTGGATTCGAATATCCATAAATCAACAATTCTTCTCTTTCATCGATTTTTTCTATCAGCAGACAATTGCAGAACTTTAAATGTGAAATGCTTGTCTGCAAAAAGTTCCCGGCAGAAAAACAACAATGCACATACATTAAGGGAGTTTCAAATAAATTGGATCATTTCCTCAAAAGCTGTGTACATCTGGCAGCCCTTTTCCGAGCGCATTTCACCTTTTTTCCGGCTTGTTTGCGTTCGCTGCCGGGCGTGCAGCGGCTTATGGAAGCGCAATGCAGCGTAGGTGGAGGCTTGAGGGTCACACACTGGCTCTGACCAGCCCCAAGGCGATTGCAATGAATGCGCGAGCGCAGCGGATGGCCGGCACGATTGTGGCCGTTGCTCGTTACCAGAAAAATCTTCAAGTTTAAGTGCTCGCAGTGCTCGTTGCAGTGCCAACAACATTTCCGCCCGTCTCATGTGCACATACTCATATTTACACACACACACACACACATACACATACGCACACTCAAAGCTCTTACACGTATGCAGTTACATGAAAGGACTACGAGTACTTGTAGATTTTCCTTTTTGTTTTATGGATTCTCGGTTGTTGGGAATTATGAAACATGTCGAATGTTTCCTGAAGTGGCTTGTTTACATATTAAATATGGAAATAAATGAAATTTGGCTTGCAGGCAGCTTTTGGCTTGAGGAAAAGCAAATAAAAATACAACGTTTTTGTTCTTTTTTTCTGATTGCCTTCGCTTGCCGCACGCAGAGCTGCGCAGCTTGTCTGCTGCCTTGGTTGGCCGCCCCGGTTGCCGTACTTGTTGGCAACAATGCGAAGATACATGCACAGCACCAACGGGACAACGGACAGATTTTGCTATCATACATACATATATATTATTAATATGAGAGTCTATATTTCACATATATGGGGTGGGGAACGAAAACGAAACATTTTAAATATCGTTCAAATAAATATGTGTGTGTATAAATATGTATGTATGAAGGTTGATAGTGACGCGTAAGGATGTGAAATTTGTAATCCCGAGATTTTTCTTTCGAAACTTTGAAGAGAGATTTTTTCAGTGGGAAAAAATATCAAAATGCAGAATATGTATGTACGAAATTTTTGTTAAATTTTATCAAATTTGCATACAAGTAATTAAGAGTAAGAGAAAAAAAATAATGCTTAGTCTTTTGCTAATGTGTTGCCATAACTATGGCAATAAAAAGCTTTGTAGGCGCTTTGTAGGTCCTTAACCCTTTCGGAACGGAGTTTAATTTTTAGAATCAAAATACTCTTTGTAGAATGTTCCCCTGCAATGAATATTTAGGCTACATATTTACAAATTTACATATGTTACATATTTACAATTTGATGGGACGTATTATCCCAGTAGTCTCGAAAGGGTTAAGCAATTGTTCTAAAACGACCAGCTTCGGCCAAAAGGATGTTCCATCAGGACAACGCCAGGCCAAAATCATCAAAAATGACTCGCTAGAAGCTGCAGGAGTTAACTTGGGGGGTTCTTATGCATCCACCTTATAGTCCGGACCTGGCATCAAGTGATCACCACCTGTTTCCGTTTATGGTGAATGATTTTTTGATGAACAATTTGGGTTTCTATGGAAGGGAATTACCTTCAAAATGGCATCAACTTATCGAACAAAATGTTGCAAATTTGTCCGCAATCAAATCATTCTAGTCTTCAAGTTCATGCAGAAATAATGAATATCTTTTTACCACACTTTAGAAAATATAATGACTGACGCTGTTCGACTTTCCATCATTTGCGCTTACTACGCTTTCATATCTAATTTTATCGGAGTTTTCGAAGTTCAAATCCTATTTATAAACCCTACATTTTTAATGGGAAATATGGTTTCAAATATGACAAATATGGCGCAAGAGTTATGTACGGAACCCTCCCCAAAGGTAGTCTTTTGTCACATAAGTATTATAGATCATATTCATTGGCCAGTTATGTATAAAATGTGTACACACAAAGCAAAAATATTTATATGTCTTTGAAAATCAATCATTGTCATCTCTAGTTAATAGAACTCTGCCACCTTCCTACTATTTGCTCTCAGTATTGTTGACATTGTCAAAGTTTGGCTGCATAATACGAATTTTCGTAGAAATTTGTCTTGTGAGGATAAATACTAAAAATTATTTCTCCGAAATTGAAATTTCATTTTGTCATTGCATGTACGATTTTCTAACATTGTAAATTTAGACAGCACACGTTTACATGACTAATGAAATTACAACATTCAGCACTGGTTGCGACTTTAAAGCCATCGGCGGTCAGCTCTTGTTGTGGGTATTTAGGATTTGAAACTTTTCGCTTTTTGACTTTATAATACTTAATTCGCTTTGATGTAAATAAAATTGAAGTTATATGCTGAGCACTGATGCTTCAACGACATGTTTTGATACATATAAGTTTTTCATGTTTGATTTCAATAATTTATTTTTGAGATGTTAAAATGTATTAAAAGTCCTGGTGATGAATACAAATCCAAGGATTCGTCTCGTCTGAATAAACAGAAATGTTTACTTTGAATGTTCATTGATTTATACTTCTTCTGCTTTTACTTCTACTTGTATGTACTTGTACTTGTAAATACTTGTACTTCTATTTCTACTTCTACTTCTACTTCTACTTCTACTTCTACTTCTACTTCTACTTCTACTTCTACTTCTACTTCTACTTCTACTTCTACTTCTACTTCTACTTCTACTTCTACTTCTACTTCTACTTCTACTTCTACTTTTACTTTTACTTTTACTTTTACTTTTACTTTTACTTTTACTTTTACTTTTACTTTTACTTTTACTTTTACTTTTACTTTTACTTTTACTTTTACTTTTACTTTTACTTTTACTTTTACTTTTACTTTTACTTTTACTTTTACTTTTACTTTTACTTTTACTTTTACTTTTACTTTTACTTTTACTTTTACTTTTACTTTTACTTTTACTTTTACTTTTACTTTTACTTTTACTTTTACTTTTACTTTTACTTTTACTTTTACTTTTACTTTTACTTTTACTTTTACTTTTACTTTTACTTTTACTTTTACTTTTACTTTTACTTTTACTTTTACTTTTACTTTTACTTTTACTTTTACTTTTACTTTTACTTTTACTTTTACTTTTACTTTTACTTTTACTTTTACTTTTACTTTTACTTTTACTTTTACTTTTACTTTTACTTTTACTTTTACTTTTACTTTTACTTTTACTTTTACTTTTACTTTTACTTTTACTTTTACTTTTACTTTTACTTTTACTTTTACTTTTACTTTTACTTTTACTTTTACTTTTACTTTTACTTTTACTTTTACTTTTACTTTTACTTTTACTTTTACTTTTACTTTTACTTTTACTTTTACTTTTACTTTTACTTTTACTTTTACTTTTACTTTTACTTTTACTTTTACTTTTACTTTTACTTTTACTTTTACTTTTACTTTTACTTTTACTTTTACTTTGACTTTGACTTTGACTTTGACTTTGACTTTGACTTTGACTTTGACTTTGACTTTGACTTTGACTTTGACTTTGACTTTGACTTTGACTTTGACTTTGACTTTGACTTTGACTTTGACTTTGACTTTGACTTTGACTTTGACTTTGACTTTGACTTAGACTTAGACTTAGACTTAGACTTAGACTTAGACTTAGACTTAGACTTAGACTTTGACTTTGACTTTGACTTTGACTTTGACTTAGACTTTGACTTTGACTTTGACTTTGACTTTGACTTTGACTTTGACTTTGACTTTGACTTTGACTTTGACTTTGACTTTGACTTTGACTTTGACTTTGACTTTGACTTTGACTTTGACTTTGACTTTGACTTTGACTTTGACTTTGACTTTGACTTTTACTTTGACTTTGACTTTGACTTTGACTTTGACTTTGACTTTTACTTTGACTTTTACTTTGACTTTGACTTTGACTTTGACTTTTACTTTTACTTTTACTTTTACTTTTACTTCTACTGCTACTTCTACTTCTTTCTTCTTCTACTTCTACTTATTTTTCTACTTCCAGTTTTACCTATTTCTGCAGATGTTTTTCCATGCTGTATAGTAGATTTTCTATTCAAAATGTTTGCTTTTATCTTTCAAATAGTTTTAACAAAAACATTATTCCACACACTTCCAACTGCTTACTATCAACTAAGGAAAATTTGTATTACAAAAAAAAACCACACGTTACTTTGTGAGTTTTTGTGGTAGCTGGGCAGCTTGAAAATCGTCTACATTTCCTCAATTGTGCTGAGTGCAATGATTAATTTCGACATTATTGCGCAAATGTTAAACAACTTTGAGCTGCATTTGCCGCTTGACAGATGTTTGACATAAGAACTGCAATGGCAGCGGCATGAAATGAAATGAAAATTATTTACTTGAGCTGAAAAAACGCGCAGTGGCGGGCGGCAGCGGGCGCTGCTCTCGAGAGGCAGTAATTTTCACAGTCAAGTGATTCTGTGCAGCTGCCGTTTGTGTCGTTGATGATTTTGAAAATAACAAAAGCGACACAAACAAGAACAACAACAAAAAAGGCACCAAAGACTACAAAGTGTTGGGGCGGGGAAAAAGAAAGGCGGAGAAGCAAAAGGAGTGTGGCGGCACTTTTGTGCATGCATACAAATTGCGCCAAAGTGCACTCGTACAAGGCTGAAGTGAGCGAGTGCAGTGCGTTTAATACACTTGCTTTTGATACTTGTTGTTGCTTTCACTTTTACGGAATTGCTGACAAGTTGCCTCGCATCGAGCCTGGGTCGGCCAAGAAAGCAAAGTGAGTTTGGAAGGAAGAGAGGTGGAAGTCTCACATAAAAGGCAGTTCGAAGAGTTGGCAACAGTGACCATCAACCAACGAGTGGATATGGTTTGCATTTGATGAAAAGTTTGCCAAATTTAACTCTAAAGAATTTGTAACTGCTAACTGGAATTTCGAACGGCTGCGAAGCTCAACAAACTTCTACACACAACTTGAAGTTCCTGTAAAGGATTTCGAGTTGCATTGCGGTAGGCTGGAAATGTTAGAGTAACAGGAAGCATTAAGTGCTTAAGTACTAAAAAAACAACAACTACGAAGTAGTTTTGTTGGTTAGATCATGTAAAGAGCCGGTCGATACCATGCAAATTGGCTGTGCGACTTTTTATATTATTTAGACAGGAATGAAAAATAAATTACATCAAATGAAAAACATTTTGTTGATGTCATTCAAAACACTAGAAAGACCGCAAGTTTTCCCTACCTACATCGGACTTGGCTAATTTTTCCCAAAATAAATGTTGAAAAAATATGAAATTTTCCACGATAAAAAATAAAAGTCACCAAAGCCAAAGTTGACAGCAATACTTACTAAAGAAAATACAAATATTTAAAAATGAAAAACCTTCAAAACGACCGAAATGGTCTTTCTGTGTTAAAGGACCATGTGTAGTGGTACCACATGACCACTTATGCCGAAACCAGTCGATCGCGCTACACTTATTACTTCACATGTGCCAAATGACACCACGCGCACGACAGTGCAGCACTCAAGTGGCTGAGCCAGCGATTAGCCGAGCGGCGTGCCACCCGACACCACCTACCGCAGTGCAATGTCCCACTTACGGAAAAATGCACTGATCGGCATGTTGTGTGATGTCACCTACCGCAGGGCACGGGCACTTGAGGAAAGTGCTGAGTTGACCCAATGGTCCAGTGACGCTGATTGGACGTAGCCTTTGGTCACTGGAATAATGGGCGGAGCGCTGGAAATGCTCCGCTGTATAACAGTTTTGTAAATTAGTATTTAGGTAACCAATTTTCCGAAAATAAACCAGCTTGCTTAGAACCGTCACTCTGCGTGTGTTTCTTTTACAGCAAGACACTGAGGCTCAAACTTAGCCATCCCTTTTGAGGCGAGGTCCGCCAATAGACCAACTTACACTATTACACACACACACTGCACACACACTGATGGACACGAAAGACTTTTTCCACCACACATGACACCCCATTTTGTTTTGTCATAAAAACACTTAAACGCAGAGGTCACAAGTTTTCACGAAGAATTTTCCTAAACACAACAATGAACAATTTCAAAGTCTCTGAAAATTTTTACATTTTTTCAAAGAAGCGTTTTCAAAAACTTGTCTAATAAACCTAATGTTGGTTTGGTGGTTTTTTATTAAAACTATGCAATCAGTGGCGTACACAGGATTTCATTTTGGGAAGTTTTGCGTACAAATTTAGAGCCTAATACAATTTGAAGCCATATTTTTGACCAGCAATTCTTGTATTTAGGGGTGGTGGAATCCCTAAACCCCCTGTGTGTACCACTGTATACAATATTTTTTTTCAAACCACATTTTATTAATCCTAAATTTGGATTAATATTTTCATTATTTTCAACTATGTTAAGCCATTTTTTGACTGGAACCTTTACTGTAGAATTTCGAGAGTTTTTCTTTGAAAAACTGACGGAGGTGCTTTTTGCTGTCTTTTATTGAAGCCATTTTTTTCCATTAAAATAGTGTTGGACAGATTGGAACAAATGATAACACTGAACAAAATAAGGATTTGTCAACGAATTCTAGTAGAGAGTTTGAAAGTATCCAAATTTTTTTAGAAGGCTAAAGTCCGCTTCTTTTGTACATTCTTACGATGAATCGGCATAGGAAACCATGTGAAAATTTAGGATTTTAGGTGTATAATGTGTTTAGCAATTTTATATAAACTCCTATTTTAAGGTTTACAATCGTTGAAAGACAAAAGATCATCTCATTCTCTTTTATTTGTGTACCACATTTTATCTGGTAAAATCAGAGTCAAATCTAGTAATTTTGTTTTAAACACACCTCCACGATCTTTGAGGAATTTTGGGCTTTTTGAGGCTAAAATTCTTAGAATAAATTACATTGCAACTGAACAGATCAACAGGTTCATTTCATTATGTAACAGTTTTGAATATATTTTGGATTTTGATTTGCCTGAAAGCCGCTTCAAGTTAAATCTTTTCATGCTATTCAATTAAGTTGTTATAGCTTAAGATTTTTCTGTATTAGTCTGCCAGATTATATAATAAATAAATTTCCAAAAAAATTTCATTTGAAACTGGACTTTTAAAGAAGAAATATAGCAAATATACCAAATTTAACTTGAGTGTCAGAAATTAGTCAAAACTGAAGATGTGTTTAAGGGTTAATTTCGTACTTGGTATTGCTGGCAGTCGAAATTAGAATCAATCCTTGGGTCAGGTGGTAGTAATTTGTAATGAATGGCACCCACCAAACATTCAGCACCACCTTTCTTGTTGTCAATCCAGGCTTTGACCTGGTTTTTGGAGCTTCATCTTTTTCGAACCAAGACTTTTTTCGAACAATATATTTTATGTTGTTTGTTTCCAGACGAAAATTCGGTTCATTAAATCTTTTGCTTTAGTTAATGAGGCAGTCAAACATCGAACTTCTTTTTACTAACCAATTTTATGCAAATGGTTTAAAACTGTTTTTGTGGTCGTTCTTCAATTCCTTAGCGATGTAGTGACTACTCTCATAATGGTATTTTTAAATCTTTTCCATAATTTCATCGAGTTTTGCAGTGATAAGTCGACCCGAACGAGGAGCATCTTTCGCTTCAAATTTTCCAAAACGAAAGCGTGCAAACCATTTCCTTGACAGTTTATTGGAATAGAGTACGTTCACCATAAACTGCACAAATCTTTTCACATGACTGTGCCACATTCTTCCCTTTGCTGATTCATGATGATTTGTGATTTGTTTTGATTCATTTTTTGATGAAAAATTAGTTTTCTGTCAAGCCAAATGAAGAAGTTTTCGATGCAGCTAACATTTTCAAAGTTATTCTACTTTAAAGTAAAGTGAACAGAAAATAACTAAATATATTAAATAAATACTTTTTACCAACGCAATATTATGAATTTACAATTGTTTTGTTTCTACTTTTTGTCAAATTTAATACGATAAAATATTAAATACGAATCTATCGAAATCTATTGGTAGTAAAACGTTACTATAGAAGAAATCTTTCGACTTTTTATTTTTGTGCTGGTCGCAAACATTGGATTTTTGCTTATTGTATTGAATCTCTCTGCATGGAAATAATTTTTTTTCTCAGTGTATTTTCCAGCAAGCATTTAAATGAACTCCTTATTTGATAACAAATGTGTTTTGGGGCAACAACAAATACCAGCAGTCACCAATATGGCCCTAATACTTCAACTTAGATGTAATCTGTTTCCAAGCAGCTGTGGGCGAGCTTTAAGCCTTCATTAGCCAAAATATCACATAATGCCCAATTTGAGGGGAAGTTAGTAGCTTTGGCCCATCTCCGCAGCACCACGCCCCTAATTTCCTGTTCATTAAAATTAATGATAAGCGGCGACGTTTGAATGGTGACCCGATGCGGTGCTTGAATTTGCATTGAAGCGCAGTGCAAAGTGCGACACAGAGTCATGCACACATCAGACAGACAGATAGACAAGCAGATAGATAGACGTATGTTTGTGTCAATTGCAAATATTGCACAATTTGTGAGAAAGGCGGCAATATTTTTCGCCTTGGATTTGCCACAAATACGATTGCATTGAAATTGAAAAGCAGCGATTGTGCAATTGCCTTCGGCTCTTTTGCTAATACCTAAAGCCACCAACACACACACACACACACATTTGTAAATATGTGAACTAACTCCTCTTTGCTTTGCGATCTGCTTTGCGATCGCTGCATTGGCGGCACGAGTGCATACCCGCTTGGCCGCTTGGGGCATGTGTGCGCGCTTTGCAATTTTGCTCGACTATTTACATTCAATGCTCGACGTGTAGCGCTGTCACCGGCAAGCGGCATTCAGGCGAAACGCACTTGATTAAAATTCAATCCGAGCCGCCGCCACCAGCTGCACGTTCCCGCCCGGAACATATTGTCGCTGCGTTCATGCAAAATATTTTAATTAATCTTAATTTGTTTGCAAATTAACAAATATAATTTAATTATAGGATTCTTAATGCAATCACATTAGAGTGCAGGCATCTAAGTATGTTCGGCATTAGTGGTGAAAATCTCCGTCAGATCACAGCTTAGTGCCCAGTAGGAACGTTTTGATGCTGTGCCAACACAAATCGGGTTGAACAAAGCGTCAGTCATCATAAGAAGTTCGTACAAAATATGATTTAAAGGAATGATTTATTTTATGATTTCAGAATTACAAACTTAATCTTCAGTCATCGAACAGGACACTGCTGTTAAGGAAAAAACCTCATAAGAAGTTTGTACAAAATAGGATTGAAAAATGGTTCAAGAATTACGAACTCAATTTTCAGTCGTCGAAAATCTTCAAAACACTGCGCTCAAAGAAAGAACCTCTTAAAAAATATTTTTTAAAAATTGTAAGTATTTAATTTAATAATAATATTTTAACAATTTTAAAACTTATAAGCAAAATTTAAACACAAATTATATTTTTTAAATTTAAAAACAAACTCGGAAGGACTTTTTAACATGGAAAGGAAAAGAATGCTTTATGTTTTGTTCTTGGAAGCAAGGGTTCTTCTTTAAAAATAATTTTGCCCCATCAAGTTCCATTTATGTAAAAAGGATCTAATTTCACTTTATTTATATATTAAGAGTTGTACAAGTACTAGTTATGGTTTATACTTTAGGAGTTGATAAGAACATCGATACAAAGTGCTCGAAACCAGGACCAGCCATTTCCGAAAGTTGTATCATATGGAGCCCAATCGAATGGGAATCAATATGACTCTTTGTTTGTCAGCAGCATCAGTAAAATATTACAGCTATTAGTCAGTTAAAACCCAGCAAAACGCTTTAGCTTAGGTCACCACAACTGGCAAAAGTAAACCGATAATACGACAACTAGAACCTCAACAGTTTTGTAGCTTCAAATTAATCTTATCTGGGTGCTTTAGTACTTAAATTTTCTTACAACGCTTACGTTGACGTTAAGACGCTAGTCTCGGTGAATCTAATGTTTTTGAGACTATACTGTCCTAAGTCCTAGTGGCTGAATCCCAGTCCTGCGAGCCTCTTTCTGTCCTTCTGACCTTCTAGTTTTCTTTAATAGTTTCATTGGAATGACTCTCGTTTGCCACCAAACCGATTGACCAAAACTATTACCAAATTGACCAAATTGTTTCAATACTTATATCTAGTCTCTCTAAACACCCCCTACTTTTTGTATAAAGTGATGACCGGGGCTTCTTTCAATGGTTCCTTTCAGTAGCCTTTTCAAGAGATAGTAGTCCGTCAAGAGATAGCAGCTTCAATAGCAAACAAATGGGAAATTATTTTGTATTTTGAATTTGTTACCCTTACTGATGATTCGGTGAACTCGAGAAGATTCTGTTGCTATCCAAAAATCAGTACAAATCTCCACAGAATATTCTTTGGAGTTGAAAACATCACTGGGATACTTTTTTTAATTATTTGAGATCAAATCATTTCTCAAATACTAAAAAAAAATACCTAATAAAAAAAATTAATTAAAAAAAAAAATACTGTGACGATAATGCATTCCGCTCAGCTGAGCCGGCCGCAACAGCATTACCTGTTGCGGCCTACTAACTTGCCCCCTACTTTTAGGGGGCAAGTTAATTTCGGCGGAGACGGTTCGAGGCAATGCTGGAATGTTCGAGAACGAGTCGTGCTATGGTCAGGTAGATACTTCTAAAAGGTCGCTGGGTACAGAGCAACAGGCAGTCTGGTTTGGACAAGCGACGGTACAACACAGAGTAAACACAATCCAGTGATCTGAATTACGCCTGCATTGGCCAGCCGAACGGAATAATCGTAACAATACAAACCTTCATAGAATATTTCTGTGAATTGACAGGTAAATATATTATTTTCAAGATGTGTTTTCTTGTCATCGGCTTGAAAGTGCGTTGCTTCCCAAATGTTTCACAGTACTCTCAGCTCTCAGGACCTTAAATTTACTCATCTAAATGAAGTGGTTTTCATTTGACACTAAACATTTTTTATATACTCGTACTCATAACTTTTGATGTGTTTATAACACTCAGCTTTTTTAATTAAAACGAGAGTATGTACTTAGTTTTTGTATATAGTTTCCACATGCTTGATAGGGTAGGTAGATGTAGCAGCTCTCAAATGATATCACATTCCAAGCAAGGACCTCCAATTAGTCGGCGAGATTGCCTGTATGGTAAAACCTTAATGTATTTTTTATAAATGGAAGAGCAGATACAAAGTACTTAACCCTTTCCGGTCAATTTCCACATTTCTTGAGATAAAAATTTTTCCTTCAAAATATTGACTCTTATTGAACATTTTAGCAATAAAATACAAAAAAATTAAAAAAAAATCATTTTGGTTGAGAATTACAGCTTCATCAATTTTGTACGATATATCGTACAATGGTCCGCAAAGGAATAAAAATTCATTAATTTTTGGTTTCGGTTTTTTAAGTTTTATGAACAATTCATTGATTTTTTTGATAGAAAACATAAATTATAACAACAAAAAATCAAAACGTGATCTCATTTTGATCGAAAGTTATATAAATTTTATATATAAACAATTGATTCACATTTATTTGGCCTTATATAGGCATTGTTATGGTTGCAGAGCCTTTTTCCTCTCAATAAAACACAGAATAAATTAAAATTCATACAGTTTTACAGACAGGCACTGAATATAGCCGATTCCTCTTATAGTAGTGGGAGTGGCAGGTACGCATGTCTAACCTTACACAACCCCTGTCTGCCCAGTAAAACACAAAATCGTCTAGTAATTTTTATATTTCATCGAAAATTGCCGAATAGTCGAATTTTATTAGCCACGTGGTTTACAGATGGGCGTGGCAGGAATACAAGAGCAAAAAATCTGTTACCAAACCTATAACTTAAAAAAAATGCAAACATAACTTGATTTAAGTGCCATTCTACGATATATCGTACAATTTTTTTTAAAGACTCGGAAAAAATTTTTAACCCGGCGTTGGTGTGGTGGAAAAAAATTACGTTATTGGTGTGGTGGGGTATGACATACCCCAGGACTTGATATAGCAGCAACCTCATGAAACAACACAAATATAAAAGATAGCAATTTTATATTATTTTTCATTTACTTTAACGCAAGAAAATACAAAAGCACTTCATGTGCAAGCAATTTGTAAAAGAAAATATCAAATATAACAAAAATAAACGAAAAGTACCGATATTTATAAGTTGACTTGATATAATGGGGTTTAAAAACATTTCTGTATATAATTTTCCAAAAAACATAGTCTGTTTTCAAAACGAAATACATATAGTTATGTGACATACAATTTTTGGTAGCTACCCTGAAAGAGGAGCGAACTACAGGGTCTCAAAATTAGCGCATTTTTCGCAAGTCGTATAAGGTTTTTGCTCTCGGACAAACCGAACATCGAGTGCTGTACTGACGACGTTTTGGTACAGCTTCGCCTTATTTTAAGGATTTACAGAATAATGATATTTTTGTGTATTAATGATATTTTTTGGAACATTTGATACGATGGAAACGATTGTCGTATGTGCTATTAAATTCAATGGAACATACGACATTCGTTTTCTACGGCGACGAAATGCGAATACTGAACTGGGAGCTTTTCTTGAGCGTAGCAGTTGGGCAGTTGGTATTTGCCTCTTATTTTTCCGTACGGTATATTTTTTAATAAATCGACGACTACTAGACCATCAAAAATACAAATTTTAATTCAAAATCATTTACACAAAAAGTTACGTTATTGGTGTGGTGGGGTATGTCATACCCCAATGAACTTTAGCGGGATGTGACTCAAATCTGGTCACACTTAAGTTGTTTTTGGATAGCAAATGTGTATGGTTGGACTGTTATAAACAGCTACTAGAAGCGATAGTGCCCGCATAAAACTGATGTCCGTGTTATTTACAAAAATACAACCTCTGGGGTATGGTATACCCCACCACACCAATGCCGGGTTAAACTAAAAAAATGTTAAATTTATTAACTTTTATAAATCAATTGATTTTTAAACTTTTAAATGTTTATGTTTTTTGTTACCGAAAAATAACACAAACCTGACATTTTCCCTGCAGAAGCTTCGTCACTTGTTGCTTGCTCAACTTTTTGCAAAGAACGTTTTACAAAACAAACAAATACTGTGTAACCACCACCACTATGATTTATTTTTCTAAACAGAATGATAAAACACAGCCTACTTAACAAATATGAAAAAATGTGCATGAAATGTGCGCTCGCTGTCAAATGAAATTTCCTAGAAAAATGTTATTTTAATTGTACGATATATCG
Organism: Melieria crassipennis; assembly: GCA_963668005.1. NCBI lineage: Eukaryota > Metazoa > Arthropoda > Insecta > Diptera > Ulidiidae > Melieria > Melieria crassipennis. The sequence goes on along the minus strand of OY764963.1, from coordinate 88,669,833 downwards.
ACCAAATTTCCGGAAAGGGTTAATTGAAAAATTTTTTCTTCCTTCTTTATGTGTCTGCAGCTTCGGTAAAATCGTTGGCTAGATGACCCAGCCCCTTGGGGACTCAGTCATCTACTGTGGTTCCTAAGTACTCCGAACATAAACCTGAGCGGTTTATCCTTATGAGCTTTAGTAGACTAGTGGTTGCGTTTTAAGTCCAGTTTCGATCAGATCAGGAGTCAGGAAGGACAGCACAACAGTCCTTCCTGACACAGAAGCCGCCCAGACATTGTTGGGGGCTTTTGTCACGGTTTTCTCTATTGTCAGCAACATTTGCTTGTTTAATTCTATGGTAGATATAATGATCCTTTAAAAAAATTGCTTAGAAATAAATGCTCTAGAAATGTAAAAAGTTCTAAATTGACTCGAAAAACATAACTCGAAGGTTTTTATTGACACCGAGTATGAAAATGCAGTCAGAATGCAACCACTCAAAATGGTGTCATGTATGCCACTTTTTGTCGTGTTGGAGCCGCCATTTTTAATATTTATACTCTAACTCAAGATCCGCTTTCAACACGCTTTCAAAACATAAAAGATCAAATTGTTTTATGAAACCATTTGCAGTTCGTGTTGTCAATCGTCCGGAGGCACAGTGCTCCGAAGTGGGACAAAAATAGAAAAATTGTATGTCACCGATTTCAAAGAAATTGGTGTCATTTGAAAGATAATACTTGCATTAAGCAAGGTCTCAAATTAGTTCTAAATCTCGTAAAGTTTGAGAGAGTTATAGCATTTACAAGTTGATCAAAATCTAGAAAAATTGTTTTATGATAAAATGCAGTTTTGAGCGTCAACAATTGAAAACGTTACCAAAACACTATTTTCGCTTCAATCGGGGAAAATGTTACTGCTATGCACTTATAAGAGTCCAAAAAATCATTTCATGAGCTATTTTGAAAAACAAGTTAAATAAAAACGGGGTTGTACGTTATTTAAACAAAACATTTTTTTATTAAAACCTATAAAAACTATATATTTTTGTAGATCGCAAATGTCGAATCGCGCATTATCACACCTACTTTTTTACGCAATCCTATAGAATGGACTTTTTTCTTTTGGATCAATAAAAAAAATGCTGCGATTTCCTGCGATCTTGGAAAATAATCGAAATTTTGTAAACTACTCTAACTAAAAAAAAATTGGATTTTTATACCCAACGTTGAGGTGCCCACCGGTACATTCACTTTGGTACGGAGGTTGTAACGCCCAGAAAGTGATGTAACTGGAAAGAAAAAGTATAGTAGCACAGTCGCTATTATAAATGGGCATGGTCCGCCCACTAAAGGCAGAGTTGCCATACGAAAGTCTTTCATAAAATATGAAAACTTCTATATTAACAAAGCCAATGTCACAAGTCATGAATGTTCTATATAAAAATGGGTTTGGCTTATCCGTTCAACCCATTTAGAGCCATATTATCCTAGTTTTTGCCATTACTAAGACATTTTTTTGCTAAAATGTGATTTAATGCTCATATTTTTTGAGAATATGGAGGAAAGTTAAGAAAGCCAATTTTGTTAAAATTACCTTCCATTATTTACACTTGTTTACAATAAAGAAGAAAACTATGAGAGAAAACTATTTGTTAAATAGTTTTGTTTCAATTGAACTGTTTGTGTGGGATTAAAAACATGATTCTTGATGATAGGTTAGGTTAGGTTGAGGTGGCTGCCTCTGTATGAGACACACTTAGGCCTCTTAATGGGCCCGTTGTGATACCACAGAATCCACCCGTTTGAAATGCGTATGCAACACTGTTTTTTCAACATGTGATACACCACACATTTCAAACGGATGGGGAAAGGGAGGGGAGCGGACCTACAGTTTAACGCCGAATCCGAACGGCGATGGGCAGTTTTTCTTTCACACTTGGAGGTTTTGCCATTGCCTGCCAAGAGCGCACTTGTGCGATTCTTGTAATTCTCATTCCCTTCATGTGGATAGCGACAGAAGTAGATGAGTGTTTTATCCAGCCCAAGCCAGGAATCGAACCCGGGGCGCTCGGTATGAGAAGCCAGCGCGCTACCCGCTGAGCTATCGAGGCCGACTTGATGATAGTGAAACTGAATAATCTGAACGGTTTGAAAAATGGCAAATATTTTCTTTCATCCTGCAAATTTAATCATAGCATTGCATCTTCATAGCTATGTCATCTCTATGTTAAGTTCTGCGGAAATAAAAACAAAAAAGCTTTCTTTCAAGCAACTTCATCACCCTCTTTCCACACTTTGAAGGTCAAATTTAGAAAAACGCTGAAATACGTATTTCGTTATTTTTCTTTAAGTATATACATACAAAATTTTAAAACAATCCGACCATAAAACAATGTCCGTCTATATAAGCTTCACCACCCCGTTTCCGGCCCGTCAAGGTCGGATTTTTTAAAATTGCTTCTTTTTAAAGGTTGACTTTTTTAAATACAACTATTGACCAAATTTCATAATTATAGTTCCAGCGCTTAAGGCACGGTGGTAAATGCATTCTTGGTTATATATATTAGATTTTTTTAAAACTATATATTTTTTTGGAAAACAAACATCATTTTTGAAGTCAGTAGCCCCAAATAATTCAGATTGCAAATTTTCAGCGAATTTAGAGCACCTTCTATTTTTGTCCCAATTTTGTATGGAGTCGAAGCACTGTGCGAGGGTTCAATCAATGAAATCTACTCAAACAAAGCTGGAATTAACGACTTGTAATCAATATATATGTAACTATTTCAGATTTACAGTGAAACAAATTGTCTTCGATCGCTGTGACGAATGCCACTAAAATATTTGCTTAATTGCAGTTGCTTGTGGTTTCAGGCCTAAAACGAGCCCCATATGTATTGCTGACGTCATCGTTTCAAGTTCAATAAAGTTCATTTGAACCTTCTTTTCATATACCTATGTATGTACTAAGTATATATGTTATAAATGTGTTTAAATTTTTTATACTGTCTTATTATATATTTTTGAGCAAAAGTTTTCATTTCCTTGACTTAAGTGTTGCCACGTGTGTCGGTCTATTCTATCTGCTGTCGTGTCAAATGTATCGCAAATTTCGCAACTTGTTTACAAACCGAACGCTTTTTGACAACTTTTATGGACAATTTCATTTCCGTTATCACCTTTTACGAATGCGCTGACGATTGAAAGGTTTTTAGTTCAAATGCGGCCAACTAAAATCGCACAAAACTTGAAATTGCATAGAACAAAAACAACAACAACAAACGCCACATATTCACACAACCGAAACGAGAAAAACTTGAAAACTCATCTGAGACCCGTTAGGTTAACCGTTTGCGCGTGTAGTGTGTTCGTTGGGCTTAGGACAAGTTGGTAAATAGCCGGCGGCGAGTTGGCGAGTGTTGGCCCTGCCGCCGACGCCGACGTCGGCTACCTCGAGCACGCTTTATGACACACACACAGCGGCATGACGCCCACGATTAGACGGCAACGCCGAGCTCGCAACTTTCCCTTCGCCGCAGATTACAAGTTGAAAATGAGCAGCGGATGGCAGCAGCAATGTGTGTTGTACAAACTTTTTCCATTATCAAAAAGTTCATGAAATTTTTATACTTTCACATGATAAAACAAGAAAATTTACGGTCATCGTTGGCGGGCATAGGGAACACACACATTGCGTCGCTCGACCGGCGGCCGGTGGCCGGTGGCTGCTCGTTGATGGCTCGAATATGCCGCGCGTCGCTGCCGCTGTGTGCCGGCCACTAGTCGGTCGATGGCTGGCGATAAAGCAGCGCGAAACCGGGGGCAATCGACCGGAAAAATATGCAACAAATTTGACAGCGGCAGCGAGTGCGTCGGCGGGATTAAGCGGTCTTTTTTTGCGGGTTTATTGTTGTTGCTTGGGCTTTTTTCAGTGGTGGTGTGCAGAGTGTGCCGCCGCATTTTAATGACTGTGCGCTGCGGCTAAACAGTGTTGCCTTCATTTTTGGGCATTTCTGTGGCCGAAATATAAGCCGCGAGCGTAAGCAATGTGCGGAAATTAGATGAGTAAAAAAAGCGTTACTTTTGAGCCTGCAGGGACATGAAAAATGGAATTGAGCTCATGAAATCTGTTTATGATGAAAGAGCTTGCAAGCATTTAAAAAAAATAATAAATTGAAAATTATTAAACATTTTTTAATTATGGAAACTATGAATAGAATATGAAATAATGTATTTTTCAAGATTTTTAGTGTTTTTTGTTGATAGAGAAAATGCAAAAAAAAAAATATTAATAATTTTTTTTTTTTTGTAGGGGGTTAGGCATTAGAAAGTCTGCATAAGGCAATTATTTCACTTTCAGTTGTTTATTACTGTTTTAATTTTACTTGAATTGAGTTTAATTCAATGTTTGTTTAGTATTTAGTTAAGTTAAGATTGCAGCTGTCGAAAGGAAATTGTTACAAAAAGGGCCCAAGCAACATCGAGGACCTCTGCCAGCAAGTGGTCAAAAGTTGCTCTCATATGGGGCTCCGATATGGGTTGAAGCTATTCGCTATTCGAATATCATCCGAAAAAAACAACTCTATTGATTACTGACCTATGCCACAACGATGTGTTGGCAGAGAAGCTTCCAAGTATTCACTGGCATCAACGCCTCGGCACGCAGGATATGGAAACTAGTTGCTCACTCAGAAACAGTGTTGCCAGATCAGGAGATTTCCTCCTAGATTTAGGAGATTCTTGGCCTTTTAGGAGAATTTTAAGTAGATTTATATTTTATGTAAGGGGATTTTTCTGATCATTACTGGATTTTTAGGAGATTTTTGGATAACAAAGTATGATGTATTGGAAACACTGGCAATAAAACATATTTTGTCAACTATTTTAATAGTCAAAGCATCCTATTGTGTTAAAAATTTGTAAGCTTACAAAATGTAAGCTCGTTCAATCTCATTCTCACTTATTTCTAATACAATGATATCCCCCGAAAAATTGCACTTTATATTTAATTCATTTGTTATATGTTTTGTTTTTGTTAAGTTTTTGTTGTTAGGCTGAAAATGAATAAAAAAGGCTGCACTAAAAAAAAAAAATTATATTTATATATTTTATTTTTTTTATGAGAAGTTTTATTCCTTTAAAATGACGCAAATTATAAAAAAATTTTATGAAATTTTTTTTAACTTTTGGGAGGAAATTTCAGTATTTTTTTAAATTTAGGAGAAAGCCATTTAAGGTATCTGGCAACACTGCTCAGAAACAACAGGACGCTGAACACACCGATTGACTGTGTCGAGAGAAAACACGGTGAGGTGGATTTTTACATAACACAACTGTTGTACCATTATGATCCCTTATAGTGTAATAAGTAATTTTGGGTTTGCGTATAACCAGCAATTTTTGTATTTGGGGTTATATGAACACCCAAAAACCTCCTGTGTGCGCCACCCGTTTCACTTTAAACATGACATTGCGCCACATTGTAAACACTGCATGCATGAAAGTACACATCAAGCAACGAACGCATTTTCATATTAGATTTTGAAAAGATTCACAAAAAAATGTAATTAAATTTTCCAGTCAATTATGAAATTCTTAGAAACCGTAATTAAATTTGTAACTAGAAATGCAATCTTGTAATAAATGTGAAATTTGTGTTTGCTAACAGTTTTAGTTTTTAATCTATTCTGGAAATCTTGGGCTCAAAATTTTCGAAAATCATATTTGTTTCATTGCAGATTTTAAGAACATAGGAAATAAATAATTTTTTATTTATGAAAATACAATTGAAAATTTATAATTATTGAAAATTACCGAAAACTCACAGGCAAAGGACATGTAAAGTCAATTCAATTTTATTTTATTTAATTCAACTTAATTCAATTCAAATTAATTCAATTCAAATCAATTCAATTTAATTTTATTAAAATTAATCCAATTTAATTTAATTCAATTTAAATTGATCTTTAAATTAATCGATTATTAAATTAATTTCTTACTGTAATAAATCCAATTAATTTTAATTCAATTTAAATTGAATTGAATAATTATTCAATGATTGATATTCATGCCGGGTCAATTCAATTCAATTCAATTCAATTCAATTCAATTCAATTCAATTCAATTCAATTCAATTCAATTCAATTCAATTCAATTCAATTCAATTCAATTCAATTCAATTCAATTCAATTCAATTCAATTCAATTCAATTCAATTCAATTCAATTCAATTCAATTCAATTCAATTCAATTCAATTCAATTCAATTCAATTCAATTCAATTCAATTCAATTCAATTCAATTCAATTCAATTCAATTCAATTCAATTCAATTCAATTCAATTCAATTCAATTCAATTCAATTCAATTCAATTCAATTCAATTCAATTCAATTCAATTCAATTCAATTCAATTCAATTCAATTCAATTCAATTCAATTCAATTCAATTCAATTCAATTACGGACAAGATAAATTAACGTTTATCGTATGATTCTTTTACGAGATATGTGTGTGTATGTGTTTATAGCAAAGAGTAAGAGTAAAAAAGGCAGATATTTTTTGAAATGCTTCTTAAAAAAATATTTTCGTCATCGTATTCAACGATACAAAATTTGCCGAAAAAATATTTTTTACGTGATAAGGTGTGACGTGAAAGTAGATAGTGCCGATTGTGAAATTTTGAGTGTCTCAAAAATGTGTAGAACTGCAGCCAGTGTTAAGTTTTTTAAAATTAATCGGCATCAGCTAGTATCGGCCACACAAATTGGTATCGCATTTAAGTTGAAGAAGAAACTGAATTTTAGTACAATATTTATTAATAAGTCAGAATAACGCAGAATCTGGTTGATTGTCGATGAAATGCTTTGAGGGCTTTCAGGAGGAAAAAACTCTGTAAGTTCGTTGGTCCTGTCCGCATGGGAGATGAGTACCGTATTTGATGAAATAGCGAACTGTATGAATTATACAGAGACATGAACAGAGTGATGCGGATAGAAATAGCGCAGTTGCACTAACTTGGCCATGTTGCTCGTATGTCAGAAGAAGATCCGAGAGAACGAGGCTACGAGTTTGTATCGTCAGGTGGACGGCGTGAAAGAGGGCGACCATATTTGCGTCTTGGATTCGAACGAGACCAATAAACGATTGAAGCGCTAGTTAAGTAAGTAAGTAAGCAAGTAAATTAGTTAGTGATTGAGTGAGTAAGTGACTGAGTGAGTGACTGAGAGACTGTGTGACTGAGTGAATGAGTAAGTGACTGATTGTCTGAGTGAGTGAGTAAGTTACTGATTGTCTGAATGACTGAGTGAGTGAGTGACTGAGTGAGTAAGTGACTGAGTGAGTGCGTGACTGAGACACTGTGTGACTGAGTGACTGATTGTCTAAGTGACTGAGTGAGTGAGTGAGTAAGTTAATCAGAGACTGTGTGACTGATTGTCGTATTGACTGATTGTCTAAGTGACTGAGTGAGTGAGTAAGTGACTGATTGTCTGAGTGAGTGAATGACTGTGTGAGTAAGTGACTGAGTGACTGATTGTCTAAGTGACTGAGTGAGTGAGTGAATGAGTAAGTGAATCAGAGACTGTGTGACTGAGTGACTGATTGTCTGAGTGACTGATTGTCTAAGTGACTGAGTGAGTGAGTGACTGAGACACTGTGTGACTGATTGTCTAAGTGACTGAGTGAGTGACTGAGTGAGTCAGTGACTGAGTGAGTGACTGAGAGACTGTGTGACTGAGTGACTGATTGTCTAAGTGACTGAGTGACTGATTGTCTAAGTGACTGAGTGACTGAGTGAGTGAGTAAGTGACTGATTGTCTAAGTGACTAAGACACTGTGTGACTGATTGTCTAAGTGATTGAGTGAGTGGCTGAGAGACTGAGTGACTGATTGTCTAACTGACTGAGTGAGTGAGTGAGTAAGTGACTGATTGTCTGAGTGAGTGAGTAAGTTACTGATTGTCTGAGTGACTGAGTGAGTGAGTGACTGAGTGAGTGAGTGACCGAGTGAGTAAGTGACTGAGAGACTGTGTGACTGAGTGACTGATTGTCTGAGTGACTGAGTAAGTAAGTGAGTGAGCAAGTGAGTAACTGAGTGAATGAGTGAGTGAGTGACTGAGAGACTATGTGACAGAGTGAGTGACTGCGTGAGTTAACAAAACAGTTTACAACAACAAAACACAATAATAGCAGTTATTACCGTTTACTATCATTACAATCGATTTTTTTCTTTGTTTTGTTCTAAAAAATTCATCATAAATCCCTTAAAAGTTTTTAAAATTCCATGCATTTTGAGGAATCCTCCCCAATTCTCTTTTTTGAAAGTGAATTAAAATGTTTTTTTCAAATCCATTATATGCGCTCTGACAAATTTCGTTTGGTGACCTACAATCATTGGGTACCATTGCAATAGAAAATCACCATAAAATAAGAAAATACATGGATGCACTATAAAACAAACTCCCACGATAATCAAACTGATAAGTGGATGGAATGCACAAAGCACTTAAGACAAATGAAACTTTTGCATTACAACTTTTCTAAAAAGAATCGAACCAGTTGCAATTTAGCATTACACTGCAAACTTAAGTGCCACGCAGGTATTGGAGCTGCTGGTCGGAGTGACAACAAGTTTAATCCCCAAAGCTGGCTGAAGGATTATAAAGCACCAACGATCGTTGTGGGAAACGCATCCGGCGCGGTGGATGCTTGAAGGCGCCAACAATGCACGCTACACGGGCGACGACTAGCGACTAGTCTCAGCGCTTAAGCTAACAACGCCAAAAGCCATAACTGCAAAAGCAGCAACCTAAAAACAACAACAACAACAACAACGCACGCCGATAGCGATTCCGCGTACTGCTGCGAAGTGATGAGCGACAGCCTTTTCCGTCGCTGCTGCTCGTCACTGTGCTGCTGCTGCCGCCGTGATGGCGTTGGCGGTGATTGCAGTGCGCCCGAGTAGCAATTGGCTTACTGCAAGATTTAAACATGTTGAGATAGAGTACACGTCGAGGATATGCGGTGATGTCGTTGCTGCAAGTGACAGCAACAACGATGTCGCCGCCACTTTGTCTTCTTTCGCCGCAACAAGCAGTGCTGAGTTTTTGCAGCACTGAATGTGCCATAAGACACGCGGCCAACATGTTTGTAAAACATGAACTGCACTCTGTGCAATGTGAGTGACTTCGGCGTTAGAGACACGAACGCCGTTGGCCACCTGCATACTGCACACACACACACACAGCCAGGGCTGCACAGAGATTTGCCCTCGCACACACAAACACACACACACACACATAGTTAGAGAGAGATTTCCGCAGGTCGCTCCAGCCCGAAAGCGCTTCCACACTTCAGCCGCTGGAATCATCAATTATGCTTATCAATGTGCACACAAATTCAGTGACTAACCGAGGAACATGGCAGCCGGTCGCTGCAAGCGGTGGCCATCTGCTGCTAGTCACATTTCCTGCCACAGCCGGCAAACTCCTACGACTGCAACTGCGTTGTCGGGCCACAGCTGTCGGTTGCCACGGCTTCCGTTTGGCGAGGCAGCCGCCGGTTGCTGGTCGCCGATCGGGGGGGTCGGTTTTTAACGCGCCGGACAGGTAATAAATATGAACAATTCCTGGCAGACCGACTTGCAGCTGTGCGCCATGTATTGATGGTGAAATATTTGCAGCTGGAGAATTTCAGAGCGAATACCGTCCTTGTTCCGGTTGCCTCCAACTATGCACGCAGTGTTTATGTGCGGGCGGGTCACAGGTATTGAAAAGTTTTCATTGGCTTATCATGATTTTTGTGTTTTTTTGTTGGGTTGCGGCAAACGTGCAGCTGGCTGTGACCTGCACTCGCCAACGGTTATGCTTCGATTTTGTGCGGCTTGTGCAAGCATACAGATTCGAAAACTGAACTCAGAAGTTTACTAAACGTTGGCGTTATGTTAGTTGCCGCAGTGGCTCGTATGAAATGTGTTTTATCAGACAACGCACACAAACACACACACAGAAGTCTTTAACACCTATTCGACACATATTCGTGCTTGTTGATGAATTGTGTGAGGATTTTACCAAATGGGAAATTTGCGGCGACTCTGGCCAGTGGTGGCTTGAGCGTGTTTGGAAGTTTTGCCAAATGTGTTGTTGTAGTACTGAGTAACACATTTTGTCATTTTGTTGCAGTTCAGATTTTGATCAAATTTTATTGCCAATTTGTTGTCTATTTGTATAAAATGTAAAAATATTTGTCATCATTTGCAGGTTTTAAAATTTTTGAGATTAATTTAAATGACGTTTTGACAATGTTCCAGTGGTAAATTTATTTTTTTATTTTTTTAAATTTAATTTTATAATATTTGTACTAGAGTTTATATTCGACAAATAAATACGTAGCAGCACTGGCAGCAGAAACCTTCAGCTGAGCAGTAAATTTATTAGTTTAGTTATTTGAGAATCGTTTGATTTTTGATTAAAATGAAGCAGAATAACTACAAAAATTTAAAACTCGTATTTGAATAAATAAATCAAAGCTTGGTACTTACTAGTGTCCGACCGAATATTCGGTTTCGGTTTCAGTTTCGGGCCAAATGAGTGGTTTCGGTTTCAGTTTCGGTTTCAGTTTCGTCCAAAAAATGGCCAAACGGCCGAAACCGAAACTTTCTAGAATATTTTTTTACATTTTATTGTGTAGCAGATATACAAGGTGCGTCCCAAAGTAAACAGGACTTTTGCAATAGGGACGTTTCTGGTGGCGCCATCTATGTGTGAGGACATGCGTTGGAAAGGTACATCTTTCATTCACATACTGTCTAAATTTCATGACATTTGGTCTAGTAGACGCCGAAATATCCCGCTCAATGTGACAGTATGTTTTTAACTTTGGTACGAGAATGTCGATCGAACAAAGAGCTAATATTAAGTTCTGTTTTAAACTTGGTAAAACTTTTACCGAAACGTTTAAATTGTTAAAGCAAGTTTATGGTGATGATTGTTTATCCCGTGGCCGTGTTAATGAGTGGTTGAATCGATTCAAGAATGGTCGTGAAGACTTGAATGACGACGAACACGTCGGCCAGTCGAAATTTGTGATTACTGACGATGCCATCAAAACTGTGCGTGATTTTATCAAAATGCAGCCAAAATCATCATTGGAATTGATGGAAATGGAATTGAACATCTCCAAAACATCAATTGATCGCATTTTAACCGAACATTTGGGTCTCCGTAAAGTGTGTTCTCGCTTCATTCCGCACACTTTAACCGACGACCAAAAAGCGCAGAGAATTGAGCACGCAAAAGACATCGTTCGGGAAGCCAGACGTGATCCAAATTTCTTGTTCAACATCGTAACCGGTGACGAAACGTGGTGCTTTCAATATGATCCCGAAACAAAGCGTCAAAGTGCCGAATGGAAGCACCCAGATGAGCCAAATCCGAAAAAACCCGCCGTGAGAAGTCAAAAATCAAAACTCATCTCATTTGTTTCTACGATTCAAAGGGAATAATTCATCGAGAGTTTGTTCCACCGGGAAAAACAATTAACGCTTTGTTTTATGTTGAAGTTTTGAAGCGTTTGGTGCATCGCATTCGTCGTATTCGGCCAGAATATCGCGAGGAAGGAAGTTGGCGTTTATTGCATGATAATGCACCGGCTCACAGAGCCCTAGTTACGACCGATTATTTGACCAAAAATCGCATTTTTACCATCAATCATTCACCGTATTCGCCTGATATGGCTCCCTGTGACTTCTACTTATTCGGTCAGTTGCATTTGCCGATGAAAGGAAACCGTTATAAGGACGTTGAGGACATCCAAAAGGCTTGTACCAACATTCTGAAGGCGATGCCGGCCGATGACCTAAAACACTCATTCCAAATGCTTTTGGACCGTGCAAAACGTTGTATCGAAGCAGAAGGAGAGAATTTTGAATAAATAAAAAGAATTATACAAAAATAATCATCCGTTTTCTTTATTTTATAAAAGTCCTGTTTACTTTGGGTTGCACCTTGTATAGTGAAAGGAGATGCTACCAACTTTTTTTTTAGCATATAATATAAAATTATTTTATTTGGAATACATATTAGCGAGTAAGGTACGAAAGGGTGATTTTTTCATGTTTATGTTTTTAAAAAATGAATAAATTGTTTTATTAATAAGTATTTGTTTTTTTTATGTTGTGTTTGTTTGTTTGTTCTTTATTTACTTAAGGGGGTCCTCTACTCTCGCGGTTTCGAAAAATCGATTTTTTTTTTTGCATAATTTCAATCTATATGTATCTGAGAATACGCCACAGAAAGGATTCCGTGAAAATCACATTTCTTTGCATGTTGCTGGGAACCGAAAGGTACCCGTCCCCTGCCGTTTTCGAGAAACTAAGCAATGTAATTTATCTTTAAACGCGTTTTCCCGAAAGTAGTGTTTTTTTGGCTGCCGAGTAAGACTTTTTATAAAAGTATTAGTCCGATTTCGATAATTTTTTTTTAAATTGTTCAGAAAACATACCGCTATGTTTTCCCGAGTACGATTTTCAAAATTGTATTTTGTTCCGTTTTTATAGCGCCTAATAGGTCAAAAAAGGAGGTGAAAATTGGAATTTTTTACAAATTGTTGCATAACTTTTACACAGTGCAAAATAAAAAAATTCTGTCTCGGGAAAACATAGCCAACGTTACTATGATTGTAACGAATATCAATTTTCTGATTTCAGATCACCCCATTGGCCACAACTTTGCTTAAGCGGGACCATTGCAGTTTTAAAATCCATGTCATCAATGACATTTCAAGGTCGCGGGAGTTTTTTTTTCCTCTTCAAAAATGAAAATTGAAAGTCAAAACAGGTATTTCTAAAAATTAAAAAAAATTTTAATTGTATGCAGTAGATCTTTCGTACTTAATTCCCAAAATAACAGCTCAATTTCTTGCCTGAAGAGTAGAGGACCCCCTTAATGTAAAATTATTATTTATTTATTTATTTGTTACGGTTTTACAAACCTAATTCAAAATACCTTAATATTAAATAACAATTTGCAAATATAAAACTATGTACTACAAAGCGACAGCATTTATCTTATCTCCAACGTTTTAGTGTAATCATATAATTTTTTTCTGTATACATTTATATTACAGCTTTTAATACTCTCAGGCAACTCGTTGTAGCATTTTAACCCTTTATAAAATAGACTGTTTTTTTCCGATTCTGTTTTATAAAAAGGTAATTTAAAATCGTTTCTCTTTCTTGTGTTTCTGTCATGAACCTCGTAGTTAAATTTAATATTGGTTCTTAAATAGTCTGGCAAATATCCGTTCTTAATGTTATATATAAATTTCATGGTGTGAAAAAAAATTTGTTGTTTTACGCTTAGCCAATTTAAGCTATTTAGCATTTCTTTTATTGGGGTATCATAGCGTTTATTTAAAATGAATCTCATAGCTTTATTTTGCATTTTCTGCTTCATTAGTTAAAAAAAAATGCTTGATATGGTGATTTTTATTTATTAATATTAAAATTAATATTAAAATATTAAAAAAAAACCGAAATTCGGTTTCGGCTCAAAATAGATGTTTACCTTTTTAAAACTTTTTTATGTAAATTTACACCACAACTACATTCTATGTATGAGAAAAGTTTAATTTTTCACAACATTTCCTAACAAAGCAAAACGTGTGGTATCTCGTAATGTTAGTTGGTTTATTGGTGCATAGACAGTTGACTTCACTTGACATCGTAAGAATTTGTCTACCGGCTTGTTATGATAAAATTGCTAACAAGTCTGATTGATTATGTGGCGACCATCGACCATACAATGATATTGAACTAATTTTCGTAGCAATATAATGATCGAATTGCACAATAAATATTTTTCACAGACATCCAAATTTTGATTATAAAATTCAATAATTTATAGGCGTTGTACAGATGAAAGGCTTTCCATGATGAAGTGGCAATTCTAACGTAGCTTTTTAGACTTTTAAACGCATATGACAGTAGCTACATGGAAATTGTCGGAAACTACCCTCTGAGCTGTATAAGAGAACAATTGCTATGAAGAACTCAACTGTGTGCCAATAGCTTCAAGGACCACAGACAGGACCAGCCTACAGTAGTCTGTTGCTGTTAACTTTTTCTCTGAATCTTGGTTAGCCAAAGTGTTGCTTTCGCAAAGCTGAGTACTTTCGATAACTTAAGGTCTAAGCGACGAAATCGAGAAACATGGCAGAGACATAAAAAATACTAGCAGGGCCCGCGGCTTTGCACGCAAGTTTGAAGTCAATGGGGTCAACAAATTAAGTTCTTCTTAACGCTTTGCTCATCCGGTTAGATTTTTATGAGAAAATACTTATCTAATTATTTCTCATTCAAAGTGATTTCAACATATTTGAAGTCAACTGGCGTATTAAGTTATATTTCCCCATACAAACCTTTAACCCATCATTCACCTCGTCAGATTTTTCTTTTCGGAAAAATAAAAAACATGTGTCAAATTATTTCTCACCAAGAGTACTTTCTCCAAGTTTCAAATCAAAATGCCCATAAAATCGTGTTTCTCTATACAAACTCTTAACCCATTGATGACCCCGTCAGATTTCGATTTTCAAAAAAGTGAAAAACACGTATAGAATTATTTCTCACTAAGAGCACTTTCAGTAAGTTTGAAGTCAAAAGGCGTAAAAAATCATATTTCTTCGATCAAACTTTTAACCCTTGGTTCGACTCGTTAGGTTTCAATGTTAAAAAAAAAATGAAAAACACGTGTCTTATTATTTCTGACTAAGAGTACTTTCATCAAGTTGGAAATCCATGGGCCTATTAATTCATGTTTTTTCACAGTTTCTCCATATAAACATTTAACCCGTAGTTGACCCCGTCAGTTTTATAATTTTCGAAAAAATAAAAAACATGTGTCAAATTATTTCTCACTAGGAGTATTTTAGCCAAGTTTGAAGTCAAAAGGCGTAAAAAATCATATTTCTTCATTCAAACTGTTAACTCTTGGTTCACCTCTTTAAGGGAAGGCTCCCCTGGATTTGGGCAAAAATAAGGCAAAGTTTGTAATTTGTTTGTGGGATAATGAAAAGGCGTACAAACTTCCGGTTTTGACTATTAAATTCGTCTATTATTTAGGAGTTTAAAAAGTTAAAAAACTTGATGAAATTAAAAATGGCGGCTACAAAATGGCGATTTCCGTAGGCCTCTGCGCGCCAAACATCGCTCGAGAACTGTAATCCTGCAGCCTTTTGTAGTGGACTGAAATCAAAAAGCATTGTCATTACTTAAAGATAACAAAATTGTCTGTGCATTGAACTAGACTCAAAAAATTTAAACGAAAAATTCTTGCACAATGAATATTTGAAGTAAAAAGTTCAATTTTTTGCACCTTTTTTTAATTTCAACCACATTTAAAAATTAAAAATAAATAACTATTTATGCAAATTGTTAGTTCAAGGCATACAGAAAATCAAATACATTCGAGCAGTTTTTAGATGAAGAAAATCGGATCATTAGATCAAGTCCGGGGATTTCAGTTAGATTGGAAAAAATGGTTTCGAGATAAACGCGGTTGAAGTTTTTAGAAAGTCAAGTTCATCAAGTTTTCTAACTTTTTAAACTCCTAAATAATAGACGAATTTAATAGTCAAAACCGGAAGTTTATACGCCTTTTCATTATCCCACAAAAAAATTACAAACTTTGCCTTATTTTTGCCCAAATCCAGGGGAGCCTTCCCTTAAGTTTTAGAAACACGTCTCAAATTTTTTTGATTTCAAGTGTTTTTACCAACTTCGAAGTCAATAGGCTAATCGGTTGAGGGTTTTTTCGTAGTCTTTCCGTATACGAACCTTATCCCTTGGTACACCCTGTTAAATTATGATTTTCGAAAAATTTAAAAATACGTGTCAAATTATTTTTTATGTGGAGTATTTTCACCAAGTTTGAAATGGTGAACACTCATGGTGAAGCACATGGACCGTATATCTGGCGGTATATTCTCTCCATCCTGTGGAAAGTACATATGATGAGTCAACAGCCGATTGTTTGGATGTTCTTTGAATTCAATGTAGAGAACTTATATCACGTCTTTCTGTATCTCGGGCATTATTTCTTTGGTAAAGTTGAGTCATCAACATACCATGCCAACAATTTTCGTTTGGCCATTTTTTAAAGGGTTTTTCGAAACGCATTTTTGTGTGGGATCTGCTACAGACTATAAAAATATGTCGGTGGGACTTTTTCCGGGCGGCTTATCTTTCAACAAGACATGTAAAAGAAGCTAATGGAAAATTCATAATTCAAAATTCATTCATTCATTCAAATTCATAAAGATCCAGTTTAACAAAAAGCAATGTATTTGATGTATGAAGTGTTTATGTCTTGTTATATCAAAACGAATTAAATGGCTCCGAAACGCTGCACAATGGAGTATTTGAACAATCTAGCTGGCAGTTTCAGAAATGTCATTTTCAATGGAAAAAAGATATCATATGGAATCAGACGACCATAAAATTCAAGAAGTGTCGCAAGATCAGATGAAGGAGAAGATTCAAGTGATGAAGATATGGTCTCGAGCGAGGAGTGCACATTCACCGATGACGAAGACATTTACTGAGATAAATATAGTTATGTAATATAATTTCGTTAATATAAAACTTGCCTCGGAATGAAAATTTATTTGTATGGTATTACAGATAAAGAATGGTAATTTGATGCAATTGATTTAATAATGCCCAAATTATAACCCAAATAATGTCAAAGGAGTAATGTGACTACGTTTCACAGCTCAAAAATTTTTGCCCAGCTAGATTGTTCAAATACTCCACCGTGCGCTGCTTTGTTATTGTCAGTGGATCACACAGGATTTCATTTTGGGATCGGTTTTGCACACAAATTCAGACCTCAATACCATTTAAAACCATATTTGTCGCTCACAATTTTTGTAAAAGTCGCATACAAATTTTGGAGCATTTGAACCCCCAAAACTTCCCTTCTGTGCGCCACTCGTTATAGTTAATTTTAAAGAAATGTGTCAAAAATCAAATGTTACGTCGTTTTTCACTTTTATTTATGTCGAGAACGCTTCGGTTCCACTTAGCACAACAACAACAACAAACACAGTGTACAATGGGTACACCTTTTGCTCAAATCCTTTTCAAATTAGCCAATTAAATCAAACGACATCAACAAATAACAAACAGCCACAAGAGAGCAATTATAGTAAATTACAACTGTTGGGCGTGGATGCAGACACATTAATCGACTCGCAGTCGGCAAATAAACTGGCAAACAGTTGAATTGGTTATTAGATATGGAAGCGCTTTTGAGGAATAGAGGTGTGTGTGTGTGTGGTGAGTGGCGGGTTTCAAATGGGCTGCGAAGTATGTTTGTGTAGTGTCGCGACCGCACGAGAGTCGAAGCGAGAAACTAAAATTCCTAAAATAAATTGAAAATAATAACCGGACAAGTGCAGCAGTTGTGATTTGCCACAGTTATGTCCAATCGTATTAATTTACCACTCGTACATACTCAGATACATCAGATTACTTACAATTACAATGTGCAAGTCGAAAATTCAGACATGTGGGGGACCTTCAGAGAACTTTTCTATAGGTATACTTATATGAAATTCCCTGTACAATGAAATATAAAAATGTTTACTTTTGTTTCTTCTGAATATATTTTTTAAATTTTTTTCTAACTTGACTCTGGGTCCAAAGCCATTTCATAACCTTCGCAATAAATTTAATGTTAACAAATTTATTCAGAAAAAACAAAAATATCAAATGTTTCATATTTCATTGTAAAGGGAATTTCACAGGCTACAATATGGTGGCAAACTTATTGTACCTTAGTAATGGATTTTTTCGAGAAAAAAATCTGTTAAAAAAACAATTTTATAAAAAAATGTTTTTTTCGCTTAAAACTTTTTATTAGTACATCTTACGTATCTAATGTTGCACATCAAAAGAAAGGTATGATAAATACCTTTCGTTTGATACCCATGTCGTCTAAATCAGTTGGAGATTAATTGAGTTTTTTTGATAAAAGCTTTGAACTTTGACGCCGAGCCACGCCATTTATGGGCGTTTCCAAGGCAAAATTTCTAGTTTGTTAGATGCAGGAGCCAACCCTCTATATAAAAGCGTACTCATTTATTTTTTTCACGAGGGTTCGCTATACTGTTTTTATGCCTCGACGAAAGTGGGGTTTTTGGGATATTTTTGTCGAAAACACAGTTTGAATGTATTTTTTATGGATTGGTGTCTTAAGGAAATTTGTTGGTCGTTGAAATATCTACAAACTTGCCGAAAACGGTAAAGCGATATTCGGAACAATTTAGGACCTATTAGCACTTAAACGTTCGAAGACTTAAGCGACGAACTCGACTGAAATGAGCACACTTCAAAGTCGGATTTCTCTTAAACTAGAGCCAATCCAGCCAAACGGCTGGTGGATCTCAACTCAGTACGCCTATAGAAAAGTCTTCTGTAGGTCCCCCCATATCTGAATTTTTGAGGGTAAATTTCACGCACAGTGTTATTATTTGCACTGCAAACCACATTAGTTGACTTCAAATTAAATCGTTTGTAATTGACTTGTCTTACTTTTTAGTACTGGTTTGTTCGTTTCTTGGGTTTTTTTCGTAAAATTTGCTTTATGCGGCAATTCACTCCCTGACACTTTTAGGTTGAACGGGAATCTGCCGCATGTGAAGACTTTTTTATAAGTCTGTCTAGTTCAAATCTAGCTTGTCATGCTCCGCTTGTGCAAGTGTTCTCAGAGTTGAATAATCTAATAGACTGCGAAGTTAGTTTTCCGAAAGAGACTCTGTCAAATAAGCTAAGATTTACTGTACCTATAGTTTAGTTGCCATGTACTCGTAAGACCTTTGTTAAAAAAATGTATACCCCAATTCACAGTGATACGACTCCATACAACCGCGTGACAAAATTAGAAGGAGTGATCTTTTCTCAAAAAAATTTTGAATACTAGTAAATTATGGTCTGCTGAATTGAAATATCCAATTATTTTTATTAAACTTTTGTAGTTTTTAAATGCCTGACACTTAAATATGCAATTTTCGTCGTAGAAAAAAGGGTCAAATTGACCCATACAAATAGGAGCTACAGGGTTAAAATTCTCCACAAAAATGTTCTTCGTAGTATTTTACATCAAATTGCTGAACACATCATATACCTAAAATGTGATGTTACATGGTTTTCGTATGCCGATTCACCATAAGAATATGCAAAAAGGGGAAAACCTTGACCTCCCCTAAAAAAAATGCAGACGTAAACTTTCAAAACGCCGATACACGTATATTTTTTGTTGGCCTCCTCTACCAGAATCCGTTGTCAGAACCTTGTTATTTTTTTGTGGGTTGTACAGTGTTATCTTTTTTATTTTTTGTTTCAGATTAGCCAATCCGGAGATTAAGTGTCCGTAATGGAGGATGCGTTTTTTTTCTACGCGACTTCAGCTCCACCTATATAAGAGACAATATGCTAAACAAAATGTTTGTGTGTTCCTTAAACCTTCAATATTTCAAAAAGATTGATAACACTGTGCGACAATTTTGGGGTCATGGAATCTAACCCGGAACCGACCAAGACTAATCGATAGTACTCTTATAGAGTAACAAAACCCTAGCTGGGTTTTGCTAAGTTAGTTGCCTTTTAAAAGTTACAGCCGTGTAAAGTTTGTGTGTATTAGGGTTTTTATAACCAGTTTTTTCTTTATAAGTCTTAAGATATTCAAAATTTTGTATTGCTGTCTTCAGCAAACTTGCTGCTAATGCTTAGATGAACAAATTCTCTGAACACTGTGTAACAAAATTATTACACCTTATCGAAATTTTTGGGGCCAATGTTAAAAAAATTGACTTTTTTTGATTGTAATAAAAAAACCTGTTCTTTATTCTATTAAAATTAATGCAAAAACGCATTTGTATAAAGTGAAAAAATGTTCAAGTCTATATTTGAATTTTTATTGTATACCTACATATTTCAGTCTGTTTGAAAAGTTTTGTGCATTCACCGAGCGCTTAAATGCATTTAAGGGCTCTGTTAAGCTTGAGAACTGTCAAGCGTTTCCACCAAAACTGAGTTAAATGCAACAGCTGGTTTTTATTTAAATTTTTAGTTGGTCAAGCCAAATTCTGCATTTATTTCAGGGCAGCCACCGCTTACCCATCGCCGCCATCTCCTTGTACACGTACATATGTATGGTTTCTTGTAGCCCCTCTACTGCAAGAAAACCAATTCGTATTTTTGCGAAAAATACAGTAAAAAGTAATTGGCTTAGCAAAAAATCTACCACACCGAACGCAATTCGAATCCCCTCTTTTGTTTGTGTTCGTACGGCTCTTGCAGCGCCGAAAAGCATGCTATCAAAACTTGTACATTTGTCAAAATTGCTCCAGTTTTTAACATAACATATTCTGTTAGACGTCTGTAAAGGGCAAAACTGAGTTAACTCAGTTTTGAAAGTGAGTTAACTCACTTTGATACAAAAACAATTGCATGGGAATGAGAGCATTTAAATGCGATGTTAAATGCATTTAAGCGTTAAATGCATTTAAGGCCCGGTGGAAATAGGCTATAAGCGTCGTTTTCTCCTTAAAATCTACCGGTTGCGTTTGCTGACTGAACAATTTGACCACAATTTGATTCAATTTCTCTTGTGTAATTAGAAATGGCTGGCCCGACGATGATTGTGGAGGAACATATTCGGAGATTACGGTCGTACTCTCCCTTCGTGTATATTCCGTTACCAGATCAGGGCTTGGGCATGTTGGTTGATGGAAGCTATCAGAGTGAGGTAATGGTAGCTGAACATTTGGAACTCCACTATAAATCTTTCGTTTTGTTTTCTTTTTGTTCATTCCAACCTCGCTCCGCAAACGTAGAAAAAGCTGTTAATATTTCCGGAGGATTTTAAGGAGAAAACGACGCTTAAACTGAATGCACAAAACTTTTCAAACAGACTGAAATATGTAGGTATACAATAAAAATTCAAATTTAGACTTGAACATTTTTTCACTTTATTTTGCAAAAAAACCTGTCTTTGTGACGTTAGAGGGTTTCGCATATTTTTTTTTCTAATTTTTGGCAATACAAATGCGTTTTTGCATTACTATTAATAGAATAAAAAACAATTTAAATTTTTTTAACATTGGCCCCAAAATTTCGATAAGGTGTAATAATTTTGTTACACAGTGTTCAGAGAATTTGTTCATCTAAGAAGACAGCAATACAAAATTTTGAATATCTTAAGACTTATAAAGAAAAAACTGGTTATAAAAACCCTAATACACACAAACTTTACACGGCTGTAACTTTTAAAAGGCAACTAACTTAGCAAAACCCAGCTAGGGTTTTGTTACTCTATAAGAGTACTATCGATTAGTCTTGGTCGGTTCCGGGTTAGAAAAAGCTGTCGCACAGTGTAATAAAGCAGCTGAAAAATAAATAATTTTGTAAATAATTAAAAATTTCCATTTCTAACGTGCCATGATACCTCAAATAGTGAATTTCACTAATATGGCGTTCAAACTGACGACTTAAACCAGTTTAATGTGCTTAAACAAGTTAAATGAACAAAACCAGTTCGAAAACCTGTTTATTCGCATGCAATTGTTGTTGGAAATTAAACGTGTTAAACCATTTAAAATGTTTTGAAACGAGTTTAACGCAGGGTTGCATCCGAAAGCTTTCTATGAAAAAGCTGTTTTGTCAACTGAACACAGCGCACACACTAAACACACACAAGAAAAAACATCCCTACAAATTCAGCTGTCATTTCATCAAAACAAAACCAAACAAAAATGTAAAATTTGAAAAAATTGAAATTAATGAAAATAATTGTTTTGCTTGCATTGCTTTCATTCCATTCATCGCCTTTTTATGGCATCAGAATACAAGGCGTCTAATATTTGGACGAAGTTGAGTATGTTGCCGTGAATTATGAAATATGCACTAATATTTCGATCGAATCATGCTCGCAGCACATCAGTTCACAAAAATATTTATTTGTTGTTTGTAAACAAACGGCTGTCAACTTGAACTTCATTGAGCAGTCTGGACGGTTGTGTTGAAAAAAAAGCTCTTTTCACTTAAACTAGTTTAAATTAGTCAGTTTGAACGCCATATAAATCTGCTTCACAAGTAACTTCGTTTTGAAGCATCCGAAACTGATAAAGTTCCAATTTCCTCCAACTCCAATTTTGCATACGGACACGTTGCATTCATCACAGACACGATTTTCCTCTTTGTCATCACTACCAGAATTACGCAACTTTTTCGTTGCATTGTTTTGCATTGGTCAACATCGGCCTAGTCCAACTTTTTAGGCATTGTTTGAAATGTGCTGAATTCAGGGGATTATCAAAGTGGATTAAATGCAATGGCACTCTATGTGCAGGTGTCAAAGTTGGCCAAACCAGCCGACCAGCTTCGTCTCTGATTTCAGCGCAGCCGTCGCAGCCGTTAAGCCTTCATGTCGTCTCGGCTAATGCATTCGAAAATTAGATTATTTCACATGTCGAACGTTAAAGGCAATTGATGTCAGCTTTGGTGCAAACTTCGTTGCAACAGTGCGCTGTTCTGTTTGGCTGTTGATGAAAGCCAACAAAGTGTAGAAAAAACTCACTGCAGCAATTTTATTACAAACATAATGGCGCCTAATGGTTTACGGCTCTGTTGAGCCGTGCAGTAAATTAAGGCAATGTCGACTTTTTTGTTATATTTTGTGAACATTTGAAAGGTTTCTGTTGATTTGAGTCTGACAGAAGCAGTAAATGCTTTTCTGAGGTAAAACCATTTCTAAGGCCTTCGTTAAAGATATTGAACCTAAAAGGGCCACAGAACTTACCTATTAACATGTAAAGGAGTAAACTAAGGATACTAAGGGACACTATGTGGTCACTACCCTGTCGGACCTGAGACAACTGGTTCCCAAAATTCATTGGTTTGGCAACCAGTTGTCCAAGTAACTGTCAGCGAATGCAGAAGTCAGTCAGTTTGCGTCTAATGGATCACGTTCTGTGTGCGCGTTCATAGGCGAGTACAGCACATGAAAATGAAATAACGAAGGATTTCTGTACCTGCATTTTTCACGATCGCGGCTCCAAAAGTAAGTATCTGCAAAAGAGACAAAACAGCATTGTTCGGCTACCTACTTTCGCGGCTCCAAAACTATTCGCAAAAGAGCCAAGGGACTACCGACTACCTAACATGAAGTAGCAGAAACGAACGGCCCCTGTTGAGAACCGCGGCGCCGCAGTAGAGCCGAGTGCTTGCGTTTCGTTTTCGTGCTGCGGCTCCTGCTACTGCTAACAGTTGGGCTGAAAAGTTCGTATCGTTTTATAGAAAAACACATTTTTTTGGCAAAATTCGATTTTATTATTCAACATACTTAGTTGCCATCGAGGGCGATACACCGATTATAGCGATCTTCCAACTTTTCAATACCATTTTTGTAGTACGATTTGTGTTTAGCCTCAATATAGGCCTCTGTTTCGGCGATTACTTCCTCATCGGCTTTAAATTTCTTTCCAGCGAGCATTCTCTTGAGATCTGAGAACAGGAAATAGTCGCTGGGGGCCAAATCTGGAGAATACGGTGGATGCGGAAGCAATTCGAAGCCCATTTCATGCAATTTTACCATCGTTTTCCCCGATTTGTGACACGGCGCATTGTCTTGATGAAACAACACTTTCTTCTTCTTCAAATGGGGCCGTTTTTTCGCGATGTCGTCCTTCAAACGCTCCAATAACGCTATATAATAGTTGCTGTTGATGGTTTTTCCCTTTCCAAGATAGTCGATGAAAATTATTCCATGTGCATCCCAAAATACGGACGCCATAACCTTACCGGCCGACTGTTGAGTTTTTCCACGCTTTGGATTCGGTTCATCGCGTGAAGTCCACTCAGATGACTGCCGACTGTTCTCCGAAGTGTGGTGGTGGATCCATGTTTCATCTATTGTCACATATCGACGCAAAAATGCACTTCTATTGCGGTTGAACAGCTCCAAACATTGCTCTGAAGCATCAACACGTTCTTGTTTTTGGTCGATTGTGAGCTCACGCGGCACCCACTTTGCACATAGCTTTCGCATACCCAAATATTCATGAAAGATATGTCCAACACGTTCCTTTGATATCTTAAGAGTGTCAGCTATACAAATCAATCTCAATTTACGATCTTCCAAAATCATTTTGTGCATTTTTTTAATGTTTTCGTCCGTAACAGCCTCTTTTGGACGTCCACTGCGTTCATTGTCTTCGGTGCTCATATGGCCTGTACGGAATTTAGCAAACCCCTTACGAATGGTTGCTTCGCCCGGCGCAGAGTCCAGATAACACTCATCAAACCACTTTTTGGTATCAGTAGCACTTTTTTTCATAAAAAAATAGTGTTTCATTAAAACACGAAACTCCTTTTTATCCATTTTTTTCAAAATACAAAAATTGCTTCACTCAAAATGCTGTATCTGACAAACTAATAATCAGACAGCTGTCAAATGTATACACGTTTCTTTTGAAGATTGGTACTACGTAAAAATGATACGGATTTTATTCCAGTGGTGCCATCTCATAGAGACGATACGAACTTTTCAGCCCAACTTTTATATCATTGGATAGCTATTGATGAAAAGATTCTAAAAACATAATCAGTTACTTTTTTTCAAGTGTGATTGGGCCAGTATAACCACATATTGCACACAAACTATTTGTTGTGCTTTGGGGAATAAATGACCCCGTTATTTATACCAATACATTTTGTAAGCAAAACTTATCCAAGTTCTGAACCACTCAAGTTCTAAATCACGAGCACACTCACCGGTGGAATAACAAATTCAAAGACGTGTGCAAATAAATGACATAAAAAATACTAATACAAAAAAACAAACAACAACAACATTAATAATATTTCATACTATAATGATAATATAATTATTTCCAAAAAAACTATTATTTTACCCATTTCCATACAAACTATACTGGTTCAAAAATGGGGAACTCAGTTCCAAATTGCACGGGATTAGGGTGTAAAAACCATGCACAGAGTGAAGGTTAAGAAGAAACTGTGTAACATGAATAAGAAAAGTAAAGTGGATCTGGAAAATGTGAAATAAAGTGCCAGTCGTGGTGAATTTCGTTGAAGAATTTCAATGAGTTTTATTTTGACACAATCCACTGATACGAACTACGCTTGCGTTGGCCAGCAGAACTTATTTTCGTAACAATGGGGATCGCTGTTCTCTACAATGTGCAGTTTAAAAATATCGAATTTAAAACCTTTGTCGACTTGTCGAGCCTCCCATATATTTCATACCTGTCACTGTTACTGTTACCATACCGCGTTTGAATTACGATTTTCAATCGATTTGTTTGCGCTTTGCAGCAATACCGACGTTTCGTGTGTGCTCGCATCTTATGCGTGCAACAACACAAATTGCCAATTAAAATGTCTTTGCCATTTGTAAAACTTGCTCAAATCACAATCAGAAATGCACTAAAAGCAAATTGCGAAATTTCATCACTCACGACTGAACGAAATTGAAATGCAAATGTCGTGAAATTTCAATACTCCACTTTCGATTGTCAACAGCCAATTTGAGCGAAAACTGTTTTGCAAGTAGAGTTTACTCGAAATTTTCAAATTTCTTCTCATTTTGCGCAAAACTTTGCATGGCGCACGGGCGAACTTTTCCGCACCCACACACACACACACACACACTCACGCATACGCGCCCATACAGCGCCAACTCGGAACTGATGCGCAACACTATTTTTGTGCTTCTGTGTGTGTGGGTGTGAGTGTGACGGCCTGGCGAAGTGTTGAGAGCACTTTGAAAGGCTAAAACATTGCGCAACACACACACACCACACACACACATAGATACAAACAACCTGCGTGTGGCAAGACGCCGTGTTGCAGTGTTGCAAAAGTTTAGCATGTCACTTTTCGGCTGCGGAAACGTAAACGAAAGCGGAAATATGTCAAATTGAAAACTTGTGTGGGTGTGTGTGCGTGTGTTTAAGTGTGTGGGGGCACAAAGCCGCGGCCGGAAGAGCGGTAAAAGTTTAAAAACGAAATAAATAATTTCGACGAGCACGCGAATATCGGCGCATTGACAGCGAGCTGAGTGAAAAGAGCTGCCAGTACATCGCCATTAAATATTAAAAGGGCAAAGTTTCTGTGCCTTTGTGCAGGTGTTTGTGTATTAAAGTGCATGTATGTGTATGTGTGAGTTCGAGTTCGTCTTGTGGGTTACGCGGTGGCTGAAAAGTTATGCACAAGCCTTGCATAAGGAAGCTCAAATTTTGGTTAATTTTTGTGAGGTTAAGCAAGATTGGGTTGGGTTATTCAAAGGTGGGAGAAGTTAGGTTAGAATTGATTGAATACAAAATTGGTTTTTGGGTCTTATGGCGACATGCTATTAAATGAATTATTTCTGAGTAAGAAGTTCTCAGTGGGTGCTGGAATTGTACAAAAACGGGGTTTTTGGGCTCAAAAACCTCATTACTTAAATTTCATTTCAAAGGTTTCAAACATTTTTCTGTTTGTTTCTTAAAGAAATATTTGAATTTTTCAAGGTTATATTAAATTTTTAGGGCATTCAAAAGCCTAAAGGGGGGTCTACCTTTTGTTATAGCTTTGTTTTAGTTCTTGAATAACTCTTCGTATTTATTTTGAATACCAAATTTTAAATCCAATTGAAATTGAAAGGATTTTTTTTAAAACTATGTATTTCTTAAAAATATAATCGCTTTCTCTTTTGGGTATCAGATCAAAATATTGTCATGAGAAACGAACTAATTCTAATTAAACAAACTAATTGGCTAATTTGAAATTGACTACTTGGAAATAACTTATTTTTCTCCCAAATCTGACATGAATCTTCAGAAAAATTTGTATTCCTTCTGGAAGTCACAATGGTTAGAATCATACAAAAGATTTACAAAAAAAGATACTTCTAATATCTTCTACAGTATGTGAAAAGCAACGTAAACTTACCAATCGGAGTTTCTCTTTTTTATTCTAAATACCGGACAAATTCTAGAAGCAGAGATTTTTTTGGACATCGAGATAAAAATTCTCCTATGTGCTAGAAAAATGTGCTATCAGCGCTTGGAATCCCTTCAAGTTAATATTGAGTGGAATAATGAGTTCGATTGAGACAACTAAGGTATATCGAGTACCTTTTGGTGACCTCAGTTTTCCTGTAACACAAAGCTTTTCTGTGCTCATGCTTGTGCGAACCGATTCTCAGCTGCAATATTTCAGTGTCTTCGCAGACAACCTAAGATCCTCTTTAGGTCCTAAGTATTACATTAGAGCTTTCACACTTGCAAGTTCACCGGAACATGTCTTGTTTCGAATATGTCCTGTTTAAATACTGAAGACTTGGATGATGCGCCGAATCTTTCCGAGCCAGTTACCTATTTCGTTCATAAGGTCTGGCTTTACTTACTAACACAAAGAAAACCAATCTTAGACGGAGCCCATAGTAGGTTCATAGTAGGTTTAAAAAGAGCCTGGAGTGTTCTCCGGTTGTCACTGCACACACACATAGACAGTTTTGTGTGTGCAGTGTCACATAGACAGTTTTGTGTGTGCAGTGTTTTCTCTTTCTTATAGCGTACAGCTCCACTGAAAAAATAGTGACGCGCATTACTTGAGAATAAAAAAGTTTGACCTTATTCTCTTCGTTTAATATTTCTGTTCCAAAACCTGATTTGGATAGATGCATGAAGACCCTAGAGGGCTTCATATCCAGTTTGATAGTCTCTAAGGTGTATGAAAACGTTGAGATTTATGATTTACTAGCTGACCCGGCGAACTTCGTCCCGCACGGCATTTGTTGTTTTCTTATAATGAATGAATGAATGGCGAATCTATGGCAATGCAAATTGACGAAGAAAACCAACTAAAGGAAGAGGGGGGAGCTACTGATTAACGCATTCGAGGGCCTCAAATAAGCAATGTTGCTGCTAAGTTTTAGTAAAGAAATGGATTGCGCTTGAACCAGATTAAAATTATAGTGGCAGGGTCACGCCCCCTTATTTAATACCCGCACAATGCTCCTCTGTCGAAGGAGCAAATGGTAGGTTCGTACTAAGTGTCATTGCTGAGCGACTTATAGTTCAGCGAAATAATTGGGTGACAAAAAATGTGCCACGCCCCTTGTCCAACGCCCATTAAATCTTACCAGTAGAATGAGTCATCTATGGGTCGACGCTATACCAAATTTCAATGCTGTGCGCCTTACAATTTCAAAGATATTGCATTATTAAGATTTGGCTTGTATGGGTGGTGCCACGCCCCCTTGTCCAATACTCGCCCCATTCGCTCTGTCGAAGGACATGACTAAATAGTAAGTTCGTAGTGAATTTAATTGATGTGTGACTTATGGTTCCAAAGTTATTATCTGAAAATGTGCAAAATTCACGGTCAAATATCGCATGGATTTTCCGACTTTTCCAATAGATTTTCCGGAATCTTTTTTTCGCACGAACCTGAACTGACTTAATACGAATCGAACAAAACAAACCCCATGAAAATCGGCTGTTCCGTTTGAGCGTGATGCTATCACAAACATACTGCCACTCTCTTTTATATATATAGATGGTCTTTCACTGATACGCTTGAAAACTTTGAAACCAATGAGGGATGATCTGTAATTGAGATCCTTGAAAACTTTGTAACATATGTATGAGTGATGATCTTAAATTGAGACCTTTGAAAACTTTTAAACTTATGAGGAATGATCTTTAATTGCGACACTTGAAAACTTTGAATTTTTTGAGACTTTGAAACTTATGAGGGATGACCTGTAATTGAAACCCATGAAAACTTTGATACTTATGAAGGATGATCTGTAATTGAGACCTTTGAAAACTTTGATACTTATGAAGGATGATCTGTAATTGAGATCCTTGAAAACTTTGAAGCATATGAGGGATTATCTCTAATTGAGATCCCTGAAAACTTTCAAACTGAAGAGGGGTGATCTGTAATTGAGACCCATGAAAACTTTGAAACATATGAGGCATAATCTGTAATTGAGACCCATGAAAACTTTGATAATAATGAAGGATGATCTTAAATTGAGACCTTTGAAAACTTGATAACTTATGGGTGCTGATCTGTAATTGAGGCCCTTGAAAACTTTGAAACTTATGAGCATTTATCTTTAATGGAGGCCCTTGAAAACTTTGAAATTTAAATTCAATTTCAAATTCATGTAAATTTTGTTTACAGTTCTTAGATTTCATGTTGCAACACTATCATTCTTCAACGTTCATATCCTGTCATATTTACCATTTCACATACCTGTTCTGTACATCATAATTACGTATATTCTGTAAATCATCCTCGGTAATGAAGCGCATTTTTGATTGAGCAGCTTCGTAAATAAGCAAAATGACTGCATTTGGTGGGAGAAAAAGTTCCTAGAACGCCGTTTAAGAGAACTCCAAGAGGGATTACGTGAAGTAGCTGGTTTATACCAACAAATCCACAACAATGCACCAACTGAAGAACAACGTCATTGAAACGAGATCCCGTTCGACTTATGCAATAAAGTCACACAAAATAGGATTAAGTCCTGAAAACGAAGCCATGTGGGACAGTTGCTTTCTATTTTTAATGGTATTCAATGTACTTGAATCCGTATGATCCGCTATTCTTCACACTTTACACAATTATTTTGATTATATTTTTAAGTTTAGACACGCCTAATGAAAACCCTTTACAGAGATGGTGAATAAAGCATTCAGGACCTGCTCAAGCATTATGCAAAAAGCACAAAACACCGACGACCATTCATCCTCTATTCAATAGGACAAACTAAAAAACAGTATGATGATAGTAAAATCGCTCAGTCGCTCGTCCATTCGTTCTTTCGTTCCATAATGGGTTCAACACGCTCGACTGTGCACAACGCTGCACAAATTTCACTGCATAAGGTTGGCTGCCTCACCTTGTTTTCGTTTGTGTGAAATGCTCTAAAAAGTGCGCACATGAAAGCAACGGAAGGTCGTCACAGAAAAAATTTTCAAGCGGACGAAATAACACGCGGCAAAGTTCTTTTCATTGCAAATTTGACGTCATGCGTTTTTTTTCCAATTTCTGAATTTCTTCCATGCATTCAGTTGCACACGCATGTCAGCGACACACACACACACACACACACACTCAGACAATTGCGTGTAGTGTTGTTTTTGTAATGCAGCTAGTTGCCGATTTCAAAGGCAAACGGTTCGCTGTGCCGAGTTCATGTCAGCATTTCAACGCGCGATCAGTCTTTGTCGCTTTGTGACGCTGTCTGTGGCAGTTGCATAGTTAGTTGAAACTGCACCGACTACGCCCACGCCCATTTAATGCCATTTGCCGCGCACGCACTGCGAGAGCTTTGCTGGTGTTGCGTCTATTTGAAGTGGCAACAAATTTCAAACAGTCAGCGAACAGCGAAAACGAATTCAGTGAATCGATGCGAGTATCTTTCAGGAAATTTGAGCTGAAGCTTTGTGCTTTGGCAGTGCGAAGCGGCGCTGTTTTGCACATTAATTAATTAGATTGCACTTTGAGCTGACGAGCTGTGAAGTGTGAACGTTACACGAGTTCGTTTTGGCATATTTCTGGAACTCTGAATGAGAGATGGTGGGGCAAAGTGAATACTACTCTATTAAAATAAGTTATTAAAATATTTAATTCGTTATTAAATTAAAACTATATGGAAGATCTACGTACAGTTTGCTATCTTTCAGAGCCAGGGTTTTCTGTAAACAAATTATTATTATTGAAATATAGATTTTTTATCAAAGATCTCTAAATAAAGAACATAAATTAAATTCCAAAATTAAGTTATATTAAAAAAAAATTTAAATTCCGATTTGATCAAATTTTACTGTCAGAATGTTGCTTAAATCTCATCATTTAGTATGGAATAAAATGCCATTTAAATGACCGTCTCACCGATCAAATCTTCTTGCAGGATTCCATCCTTATCGAGAAAATCGTCCTTGATTTTGTGTCAAATTTTGGCTGGTAGTTCATTCATTTCTTTAAGAATGCTGTCTATTGAATGCTCAAGAGCGAAGGAATTGTTGGCATAAAGAAAAATCTTAGGGATGTCCCACCAAATCAAGTCCATGGGCACTAAATTTATCGATTTTGGTAGCCAGTTGACTTCTTCGAATCATAAGATTACAATTTTAGAACTTCTTTTTCATTAACGCAAACATTTATTGTGTTGTATGGCGTCTAATTGGAACCAATCACCCTACCCAACTCATATCTTCGGTTTCAGCATTACAGTGGACCGTAAGATAAACCCGAATGCTTCACAAATAATTTCAAATCTTCTGTATTTGAAATGCGTTTCACAATTTTAAAGTTTCAAAAAAACTTTGGCTCCTTAGCTATTCAAGATCTACTCAGGTTTGTTCGCAGATCGAGTAGGTACAGGGAAAAATAACCTGAAAACCATTTTTGTTTGCAAGCTAACTTCATGGACTAATTAAATTTATATATTTTTTTACTATCCACAAATACTCGTAGTAACTTCTGGCCTGTTCATTTGTATTGAATTATCGCTTTTGCTGTTCACACACCTCAATTAAGATTACTCTGTTATCGAAAAAGTTATCGAACATATTTTTGTTTTGACGGAATAAAAAACTTTTTTGTTTATCTATAAAAAAGTTCTTGAAAACATTTATTGAACATTTAGTAATATTTAGACACTTTTTCAGGCGGAATTTCAAAATAAAAAATTTAAACAAACGTCTTTCGCTGTTAGTTTCAAAATTTGCATTGATTGCATTTTTATCGATAACAGCACGACACAGGGTTGCATGGCGAATCGAGCTCAATTTAAACGCAATTTTGCGCTTATTTCAATTTGCTGAATGGAGATTTTTGTAAGAAAAGTTTAATTCAATTTAGATCTTAATTGAGAGAATTTTTTATTTTGGCAGTTTAGCTCGTTGTCTAAATAAAGTATTAAGTTGGGCTATTTAGGGAAGGGTGAGGGCGGCACAGACCGCACTTTCATCACAGACCGCACTTTCCTTCCTATATTTTTCTGGAGCTAGCCAACAGTTCTAATCCGGAATAAACCAATTCGATCTCTCAATGAAGAAGAGCAGATCTGAGATCTGAGATCTGAGATTTGAACTTTTACTGCACTAGCCAGGTCCGTCAGGAATATTGACCCCGTACGAGGTCGGCGTTTCTGCAGAACGGGGCAGGGACACAGAAAGTGTTGTATTGTTTCTACTTCTTCTTCTTTTCCACAGCTTCTGCAGACATTACTGGACGAGAGGCGTCATTTGATAATCGTAGATTCAATAGCACATTGCGCAATGATAGTTCCAACGAGCTGCCGAATGGATATTCAACTCAGGGACAGCATAATTTCTCAAGGAGAGGGAGGTCCATAGCGCCCGACAAATGTCGCAATCGGTCCTCCTACACCATGAGGACTCAATAACAGTTTTGTTTTACCTGACAATATTTATATGCTCGACCGGTATCGAAGGAAGCATAAACTTAGTTAAAAAGTAAGGTGACCCTTACCGTTACCTGGGCCACTGCCGAATGGCCCAGTAGTCACTGCCAGTTACTTGAAATTATTTTCTCCTAAATCTTAAAAAGTGCTGAAAGTTCCTCCCAAAAATTTAAAAAATTAAATTTAGAAAATTTTTTTTTTTTAATAAAATATTTTTTTTGTAATTTTTGTCATTATAAACTAAGAAACTAAGGAATTAAAAAATACAAATTCATATAATTAGATTTTTTGTATTGGCCCGGCAGTCACTGCCAGATACCTGAGATGACCCTTTTAAATTAAAAAAAAGCTGAAATTTCCTCCCAAAAATTTAAAATATTTCCTAAAAATTTTTTTTAATATTTTTGTTCACTATAAACTAAGAAACTAAGGAATAAAAAATAAAAAAAATATATTTAGTTCTTTTTTTATTGCAGCCTTTTTATTCATTCAGCTTCAGCTTAACAACAACTTAACCCTTTCAGTCACAATGTCCAATATATTGGACTACAGCCCATACAATTCATACAGAACGGGTTTATTTCCATGTCGGAAAGGGTTAACGTAAAAAAATATAAAAAAATAGATCGGTTTGAAATTCGCTTTTGTAAACTTCTTTCATTCATTGCAAAAATCATACACTTTGAAGCATAAAAATTAGTTAAATTAAAATAGTTACCTAAGCTTCAATATTCAAGGCTTCAATGCCACTAATGATGTCAAATGTATCACCATCAAAATCGCTTTTGTAAACTTCTTCATAGAATGTATCTCCTAAACTTCCTTCTAAACAATTCTTCCTCCTAAAGATTGATTTCAAAGGCCAAGAATCTTCTAAATCTAGAAGTAAATTTCCTGATCTGGCAACACTGTGGCAGTGATACGTTGTTGCCTATTGCCTTAAAATGTGTTGCGGCAACTCTGAACTACCTTCGAGTACACTACAGTTGATTCCAGCGCCCTAACGGCGGCCTGGCTGTCAACGAAAATTCTGTAGTAACTTAATTTATAAATTTTTTATTCAAAATCTGAAGTACATATCTGTGCAGAGTTTAGACAAAATAAATTGGGTTGTAAAGTTCACCAAAAGTTAAATATACGTAATAAAAAATGCACTGACCGTTGTAAGGTTGAAGTCAAAGAGAAAAAGTTCTATATTTGCATTGGTGGATTGCAAAAAAAACCAGATTCCATTTTTATTAATTTATCACAAAGCTGGCCCAACCATCCGATTACAAATTGGACTGCTTTTTTAAATTCTCCTTCCATCAATTTGAAGACTGTAAATTACTACATCTTCCATTTTATGAAAAAAGCAAAGTTATATGAAAGATTACGATTTTCCTATATTTTATTTCTTTATGAAAAACCTACTTATTTCAATTATTTTATGAATGTAATTGTTTATTATAATTATTTGAATGCCACGTCCGTCCGTGTCAACTTGAATGTCGCCAATTCGTGGTACGCGTCTCGTTCAATACTTTTCCCCTCCCTCTCGTTCATTCAATGGGATTGCAATATTACGATTTGTCCATTCGTGTTGCCATATTTACCTTTGTCTGTCCGTATTGTCCCAATCCCACATAAGTATATGATATGCACCTATATACATATATACATGTATGTAAATATATAGAATGACGTACACAGCACTCCTTTATGAGCACTAAAACTAATGGAATCAGGAACCACTTGGCTGGTTTGGCACATTAAGCACATAATTAATAAATTTCAAAAAAATACACACATTTATTGAATCGCAAAAAAAAAAATCATTCTATATTTGATTTTATTTATTAAATACATTTCATTGAATAAATTATTCAGCGTTTAATTAGCATTCATTGTAGCGGCCTTTTGCACCTGTAACCTAATCCACCTTTGGGACGTTACGCATCCGCCGCGACCCACCAACCCAACCACACCGAACAATGCAAACAAAGCAGTTTTATTTTTGAATTATGTGTATTACATTTATTTGTTAATCTCACTTTATGCATATTTCACTTTGGTTTATTTGATTTTATTTAATTTTATTTAAATTCAATAAATCATCATTTTGATGTTCATTCTCTGCTCTTCTATTATATTGATTTATATTTTTATTGTTATTGTTGTTGTGTTGCTGTTGTTCTGCTTGTTGTAATGGGGTTTATGTTGTTGTTGTTGTTGTTGTTTTCCATAGTGTAACATAAGTTCGTTATGCCTTAATCTGTATTTTGCATTGATCTGTCTGTTGGTTTTAACGCGCTGCTGCCGCTGCTCCTCTCCTCATTATCATCATCATCATCATCGTCATCGTCATCATGCACGTTGTTATCATTAATAAATTTATGAAATTTGAATTCGCTTTATTTACACTAAAATTTCTTTATGCAGGAATACGCTAGGATTATTCATTTGTTTGTTGCATTTTATCATTTTTATTACAATAATAATTTTTCCATTTTTTCGGCTACTCGTTTATCGTCAATGGCTTTCGTACAGCGTTCCCCGTTATGACTAATTAATTACAGTGAAATTACTAATTGTAATAGGGCTGGTACACTCATAAACAAGTAAGCTTATTTATTTATCTGTTTTTTCTGCTCTCGCTTTCAGTTTCAGTTTCATTTCCTTTCGATTCGATTTTGAATTTTGTGTATTTGAACAACACACAAACTTGACTGACGACAAAAGTGAAGTTTTTTTTTTTCATTGATTTCATTTGGCTCCTGCTGTCTCATGATTCGTCATTTACAAAGTGCTGTTTACCGTTAGTTGAGTTTACAAATTGCCAAAGACAAAATGCTGTGGTTGTATGATTTTGTTTATTTTCGCAAAATTTCAAAGTGATTTTATTTTTTGCTGCCGTCGACAGAAGTGCGCTGTGTGTATTGCAGTTGCCTGCATAAAACCATTTTAATGATTTTTTTAATTATTGAAAAGAAATATTTTGATGGAATATCAAAACAAAAATTCATTAAATACAAAACTATGTAATTTAAAATATTTAAATAATTTTGAGAAAAAACTGAAAATATGTAAACATTTTAATGGAATACCAAAACAAAAATTCATTAAATACAAAACTATGTAATTTAAAATATTTTAATAATGTGGAAAACAAATTTAAAATATGTAAACGGTTTTATGGAATAACAAAAAAAATCATTAATTACAAAACTATGCCATTTAAAATATTTAAGTCATTTTGAAAACAAATTGAAAAAAAATATTTTTATGAAGTAACCAAACAAAAATTCATTAAATACAAAACTATGTCATTTAAAATACTTAAATAATTTTGAAAAAAAAAACTGAAAATATGTAAATATTTTGATGGAATAACAAAACAAAAATTCATTAACTACAAAACTATGTAATTTAAAATATTTTAATTATTTGGAATAAAAATTTAAATTATATAAACATTTTTATGGAATAACAAAAAAAATTCATTAATTGCAAAACTATGCCATTTAAAATATTTAAGTCATTTTGATTAATTAATTAAAGTAAATATTTTTATGAAGTAACGAAACAAAAATTCATTAAATACAAAACTATGTCATTTAATATTTAAATAATTTTGAAAAAAAAACTGAAAATATGTAAATATTTCGATGGAATAACAAAAAAAAATACAAAATACAAAATTATGAATTTGAAAATATTTAAAAAAAATTTAAAATAAATATTTTGATGGAATAACAAAACAAAAATTCTTTAAATACAAAATTATGTAATTTAAATCATTTTAAAACCCAAAAAAATATCATTAAATACAAATCTTTTCATATAAAAGTAAAAGAAATAGTCTGATTCTGTAAAATTACGAGTACTATTCTCTGTCTCTATTGAACCTCCAACTCTGATGGGAAGTACTGCATTGCGTAAACAAAGGTGGCAAAAGCACGAAAAGAGATGCACTACTTAGTCGGCGTCCTGCATCAGAAACAAATCGATGTGTTCTCAACAATTTTCTGTTCGTTCTCTTTAAAAGATCAAAAAATCAATCT
Source organism: Melieria crassipennis (assembly GCA_963668005.1). Taxonomy (NCBI): domain Eukaryota; kingdom Metazoa; phylum Arthropoda; class Insecta; order Diptera; family Ulidiidae; genus Melieria; species Melieria crassipennis. The sequence continues at coordinate 88,633,305 of OY764963.1, read as the reverse complement.
TTCTGTACTCTCGTCACATGAGAGTTCATTTCAGTTCATTTAGTTATATACAAAATTTTGTGGAAATCTATCACAGAGCTACAAAAGCAGAATTTTTGTTAACACAACAAAACGAATATATAAGAAATGACTAATGAATTACTGACTGCATAAAAATCCTATTGCCTGAAAACCCTTTTCAACTAAACAAATACTGTCAAATAGGGACATCAGCTGTTTCTGAGTACTTTGTCAGTGAATACTGTGGAATCGAATATACCGACGATGGATATATGACGATGGAAATATTTTTCACCTTAGTTGCCATTACTCTGTCTTGGCGCGAAAGATACTCTGTGTACTTCTGAAACTCTACTTTTTTGTTACTATTTTTAGTACCCAAGTAGAAAAAACGTAGGTTGAATTAAGGTGGGTAGACAAATAGGTAGAAATGGCTGCTCCAGAGATTTACTTCTGAATTGACGTTGAATCAAATTTTTTTGATACAAGTTTAAACTCAACGGTCGCATAGCATAATTTCCGATTAATTAAGTTAGCAACCTAAAAGTAGTGGGAGAAGAAGAAGAGAAAGAAGTCTATGGTGCAACAAGAAAGAATTGAAATTAATTATTTGGCATACGATCGTTTAGTTGACAACCAGATTACCTCTCGACACCTGAATAGGTGGAATGTGGTTATCATTGGAAGACAGTTCAGGACATTGCTAAAGATATCCTTGTACAGTTGGGCCAAGAGTGTGTTGAGCCTAATTTGGAGAATCTTTAGAAGACTAACTGCAATTTTAATGAAGCATGAGAGATGTGGACGAAAATTATCCCAAGAAATCGTCTGCCTTGGCAAAAGCTTCGATAGAAGACACCTGACACAGCTCAAAGTTGCTAAGAGAGAAAGCTGAAGAATTCACTGATGATCAGGTAGTAGATAGTTTCACGAGTAGTGTGTCAGTGTTGTGATCTGGCGAGTATCATATTTTTAAATGTTAAGTGAAACATTTATAAAAGAAGATGAGTTGTGGATCATCAATTACAAAAACGTACTTCATAACAGGGATATAAGAGATTGGAGATGACTTCTGGATTTCTAATTGTCTAGATATGAAAAAAGGGGGACGAAAATGGACCCAAGATGTCATCTGCTTTGGCAAAACTTTTGATAGGATATAGTTTTCGTTGATAGAAAGCCAGCATGGTGATGGACATTGGTTCATTAGTATCTAAGGAGATTTACAACTCTAGAAAAAAGTATATATAAAAAATCATATTAAGGACGAGAAGAGAAGGACAAAATGTCGGTATAGAGTAAAGCTTTTCACTTTTCACTTACTGACCATTCAACCGAATGAAACCAACGTAAAGGCAAAATTAGTTGCTAGGCCTACAATAGTTCATTTAATTTCAAGTTTTTTACAAAATACCAACAACAATAAAACAAGAAAATCCAGTTTTGTAATTCATTCAAATATCTAAATTTGTACCTAACTCGAATAAAATATGATTAAATAAAACTAAAACTCATACAACTCAAATAAAATAACATGAAAATAATCATGTCTGCAATTAATTGATTCATGCAAAAAGTTTGTGTATTGCATCAATAAATCATGAACGCCCCTACTTGTCTTCGAGCATGTGTGTCATCTCAAATATTTTTTCCATGCCACATGCAGCAACCTGCCGAATGATAAACGCTCGAATACTTGGGCAGCGTCTAGGTGAGTGGAGAATTTATGAACGAATTTTTTTTGTCATAGCCAAAACACACATTGGCACTCAGCAACCAGCACACACACACACACACACACCCACACACACGTACATTTGCATCAAGTGGCCATTCATTAATTTTGTTTTTTTCGAATTTTTTCCGCGCATTATCACTATTTGGCATTAGTTGTTGGATTAGTTATTTCGTTTGTCTGTCCGTGTTCGTGTTCGTGTCGGCGCATCTGCAAAAGATGGCATAATTAATTGCTTTTTGGACATTATCAACAATAATCGTAATCGTAATGTTAATGTAATCGTATATCGTATAATTAAAGTGCCACATCTGCGCAGTCGAATCGTTGTATACGAGTAGTGGTGGGTGTCTGTGTGCGTGCTGCTGTTAACGCATTTAACTGTGTGTATGTGTGTGTTTTATCTAATTTACACTTGAGTCAAAATTGTATGCCAATTGTCTGCTTCTCCAAATACACACACAATACATTTATTTATTAAATTTTTTTTTCACCAAAGATGCGCCTTCAATTCATTTCAATTGCATTACTCATAAGCCGCTGCTTTGTGTGTATGTGTGAGTGTGTGTGTGTGCGTCTGTCAGCCTAATTTATTATTTACAGAGATGACAACAGATGTCTGGATGAAGAAGTATTTATTTTAGGATCATTTTGATTGAAGGTGAAGGACAAGTAGCGCATTGCGTCGATTGGCTTTTAGGTTTGAAAGTGTACAACAACAAAACCTTCATAGAAGCACCTACATAGAAGCAAAGCTGGATAGAATATGCTTTTCGATTTATGGAACAATTCTTCCAGGGTTGACTAGTGGACCTAAGAAGGATGCCATAAAGTAATCTTATGATTTTTAAGCTCAAATAGTGGGTCGACTTCAATGTGGTTAGACAATGGATTCCTTGTCCTTGCGAAGGCCATATAACCTAACTACCATCAAGTGTTGCAAACTAATAAGTATGTAGTATGGTTTATGTTAAAAAAAAATATGGTAAAGCCTATGTATGTCTAGAACACTTCTAGAACAACAACAGTGCTAAAGAAGGCGCCATCTTTTACTTTGAATAATGTGAAAGTTAACAATCTTTTAGAGAATCAAGCAATATGACCAGAACTGAACTTTTGAACTGAAATTTTGCTTACTTGCATTTTAATTACTTGCACGAGTTCATTCGTGATGTATGCAGTATGAATTGATTGCAATTTAAAATAATAATATGAATACAAAAATTAATAAAAATTAGTAAAAAATAAAATAATAAAAAAATGTTTGCAACTGACAGTAAATTAGGAAAACATTTACTTCCTTTTGGCGCTAAATAATAATTTTGTCACGATTTTAATTATTCAAATTTCGTGGTCAAAACCAATAAACTCTAAAGATATCATTGAGTTGAGGGTGCAATCATGCATATTCAATTGAAGTGTGCTGCTCAAAATTACACTTAAATATGGACTAAAGTGATTATTGCTGTTGAGCACAAAATTCAGGACTCGACAATCCTCAAAACTGATTAATTTTCAAACCATCAAAAAACTTCTACCAATGGTTTTAAGTACATAAAAGTCAATTTTTCAGTCATTAAAACCTTTATTAAAATCTTGGCATCTTCAGTTATTACTAATCAGTTGGGAGAATAAGTATTTACATTTCTGAAACACTCAGAGTTAGTTTGTTTGACATAAAAAGTAAAAATAATTTTTGAATATAATTTTATAGACGGCAATTACTGCTGGAGTGGACAACTTTCTCTACTCCTACCTTTTGTAATTTACTTTTTGTAATTTACTTAGAAGAATTATTGACTAACCGAAATGAGTCAAAGTAATTTTTTAAAGTAATTTTGAACAGGTTAGAAAAAGGCATAACTCATTTTAGATTGCAACAAATTTTCAGCAAAGGTGCTTACAGGAGTTATTAATGGATATTGCGCTAATGACTACAGGGTTTTCTAGAAGTAGTCACGATGAAAATTACTACAGGACTTTCAAGAAGTCGTCATGATGAAAGAGATGTGAAATGGATTCACTGCTTTCTAATGTTGATGTCAATGAAGAAGAAACATTCTTGCACTTCTAATGCCAATGTTCGTCTCTGATCGAGAGAAGACAAAAATTCCTACACTACTCACTTTCCATTAGCCTAACCGAACTTTCAATTCTTGACATCAGAGAGATAGCAGGGTTCATATTGAAATCCTTTTGGTACCCAGCGCTGAGAATGCAAAGTCTAGTGACACAAATGTGGTATCACAATAAGCCATCACTTCCTGATTGAGTAAAGTTTTTCAGGTGAAAACTGTCACTTAAACCTAACCATTCATAATAGATGTCCCGAGTTGCAGTCGAAGAGAGGCGAAAATTTTAGGTCACATTAATTCATACAAATAAATTCCTACCTAACAGAAATAACGACAGTAACATTGTTGTAGCTTCTCAAACTCATCTGAGAGAGTAAATCCTTTGACTAAAAACCGACTATAAAATCTACCCTTTATTTTTGGATTCTCCATAGTAATTCTCTTGGTATTCAGTACTTACTATTCAAAGATTTTATACTTTCAAGTCATCAGAATTTAATTGTTCAATTGCATTGAATGAATTATTTTCTGTGTCGACAGCTCGTTAGCTCTAAATTTTTTCGAGTATATAGAGCCGACTACCTCAATTACTCGGAACATTTGTTTAAAAATTTATAATTTGAGTAAATCATGTTTATTCAAATAGTCAAACAAATAATAATTGATTAAAAAAAATTTAATTTAATTTTTAACTTAATTTTTATTTATTTATTTAAAATGATTTATTTAATTTGTGAAATTTTCATTTCTAATTTTAGTATTTTCTTTAATTAAAATAAAATGGTTTTGAATTCTCGAAATTGTTTTTGATTGATTAATTTAAAATTTCTAATTCAATTAAAAAATAAAACTAAATTATGAACTTTAATTTTTTTAACTAAAATGTTTACTATTTAGGGCTATTAAATTTTTAAATAATTTTAAAATTTTTTATCTGAATTTGTTGCTATTTGGTAGACATTTTACCATTGGCTTTCAAATCAGTTCTTTACACTGAATTTATTAAAAAAATCAAGCCACTCGTTGAAAATATTTGCCTCATTGGAAGTTAATTAAGAGTTTCGATTAGTTTTAGAAAATATTAGAAATTGTATAATAATTGAAAAATTGTTTTGTTTAAAAACGAAATCAACTTCAGGTTTCACCACAGCCAAGAATGAAGCAGCGAAATTCGACAGACAGCAGACAGGCAGATGATTCGCTGATTGATTGTTGTTGCTAATCTTATAGTCATTACACTATGAGTAGATGTCAGTGAATTGTCGCTAGTTGTGTGTGTGGATTTAAGGCGCCAGTATACAGTTTGGGTAGAGGAAGTAACATTTTGCTGTTTTCTTTATGGACTTCTTCAGTGTAATTCAAATTTCTTTGTGTTATTCAGATATTTGTTTTGAGTTACAGTGTCAAATTATGAATTCATTCACTGTACGGTTCGATTCGGATTCACAAATTTACTTTCGTTCAACTGCATTTGTTGGTATGTTACTTAAGTTAAATGCTAGTTCTGTCTAGCCTAAGTTTTACTTATTTGTTGCTGCTGCTGTTGCGCGCCAAGTTCAAAGTAGTTTTAAACAATCTGCAATATAACAAAAACTATACAAGTTTATAGTTACAACTAGTTATTTAATTTAATTTATTTATTTATTTATTTGTTTAGTTTAGTTTAAGTTTAGTTTAAGTATTATTTTTTACACACACACATTAATGTTTCGCTAAAATTTACAAAGTCCAACTGATGGCACCGAATTCAAAAGATCTCCTCGCACTGTACACATAAACCAGCAAAATAATGTAACGTACAAAAATCACTAAAACTAAAATGATTAAATGTCTAAATGACTAAACTTAGTTTAATGCCATTTTTCATTGTTTTTGTTGTGTTGTAAATAATTTATGACTATTTGTTGTAGTAATTTATAGATTACTAAAAATATCATTCACACATATAATAATTTACAGTTTGGGTTGTTTGTGATGTTGTGTTGTTGTTAAATTTTTGTTTGTTTTTTAATTTTCTTCTTGTTCTTATTGTATTTTTTTGGTATGTTTTTTTTTATAATTTTTGTTGAACACTAAATATATATAAATTGTGCTAAAATGTATTTATTTATCATTTCTTTTATCGGTTGCCTCTTATGTCTCGTTTTAAATGTTTAATTAAATCTAAATTTGAAAATATCTTAAATAGGATTATTTGGTTTATTTCGTCAATGAATTTTGTTTAAGTCTTAGGTTAAAAAAATGCGCCTGCAAAAAAGATATAAAACGAGAAGAAAAGAGCAGTGAAGATGAGAGAAATATTTAGTATGCTTGTAATTAAAATAGTAATTGTAAAAATATTATATATTTCAATAATTAATATTTATATTTTTAAGATTAAAATAATGCAAAAATGTGGCTATTGAGCCTTTAAAAGCGCTATAGAGGCACATTTTAAAAAGGTGTTCACAATGTGTACCAAAGGGTTGATGTGAGAAAGAGCACATTTCTCCTAAAGGCCACCCAAATAATCGAAACATTCATCAGGGCCATAAAGTGGCTCTCACAAATGAGGATATAATGGAAAACCCCCACAAGGCAGACTTTGGGCGTTCAAACCTCCACCCCCTAAAACTTTCTTTGTTGCGAAAGTTGTGGGTGACAAATATGATTTCAAATGTTATGGGGTTCAAAAGTTGTATACAGAACCCGCCACCATCTCTTGCAGTTTGCCTCCTTGAGGGAATGTTCCATGACTCTGAGATAGTTCTAGAATAATTCTAGGAGGATAATTCTGAGTTGGCTTTCCACGATTTTTAGAATAATTTTACAGACCAATACCATCTTAGATTTGATGGTTTTTGATGTCGAGTCATGATGTCGGTTTGGCTATCGCAGAAGAAACTTGAAACAATACAGTGTTGAGTTGAGCTGAGTTTTAGTATTGAAGAGTACTTGGTTTCAATACATGTATTCAGTATCAAAAAGTTCTTGGAACAAGTGGATAACTATTTTCAATGACATATGTTGCCATTCATGGGTTCATTACCACATTATGGCCCGAACACACTTAAGAAGGCAGCGACATGGCCACATAACTTCGAGATGGCGTCGCGTGTAGTCAACTACATGATTACAAAAAAATTGAGAGCAACTCCATTGTAATCATTGCATTCGTTTATATCCATTGGATTGTTGTAGAATAAATTCAAATCAAATGGCAAGGTATATTAATTTTTAGAAATGAAAAATTTAACTGAAATAATAAAAAAAATGTTTCATTGTTTTTTCAAGCACATTGGAAAAGTAAGAAAAATTCCATGAAAAATATCTGTTTTGAAGCCTTGATGCCAATTGTCTTGGTTTTGTCGCCTCAGAAATTGAGAATAGTTCCATGTTTGGAGACAGCGACAACTGTATTCGAGGTTCGTGTAGTTGTACTCTCGTCAAAATAATCGTTTCCATACGAACGTTCTGATTTTTTATTCTGACAGATGCAGTCATGTCGCTGCCGTCGTCTATGTGTTCGGGGCATTATGTAGCAAAGACGTTACAAGCAAAAATAATTTTTTGTTGAAAAATATAAATTCTTTACAAACAAAAAATCAACTACTCAGCATTAAGCTTCAAGAGCCTTGTGAGAAATTCGCATATATTAGCTAATAGTTGAAGGTAGAATCTCAAATTACATAGTAAGAAAAGTTAGCGCATGAGTGGCAAAATTAAAGGTAAATAATAGAAATGTATTGAATCTCTTCATAAATACTCGATACATAAAAGTATTGAGTACTGCTGTAGTACTCGATTCTTCTCGCATCTCTAAATTTCAGTGTATGTTACTTCAGCCAGCCGAAGAGTTCTACTGTCCACGCATAAATCAGTTTTCTCAATTTACAGTAATGTCACTTGCCTCTTTCGCCACACATTGTGAATGCCGTTATTGTAAAATTCCTCTGATATGACTCACCTAATGCCCAGCGTATTCACGAGCACACAGGGACCCAGCAGGTATTTGAATATCGCTGCGATGCGATCAGCCGAGGAAGTTTTTCGTGAGATTGCCGCCATATTGTCGCCTGAAAAGAAAGCATCAACAAAAATTCAGGTAAAAAAAAATATTTGTTTACTTTCCATTTAATAAAATAAAATAAAGTAGCAACACGAAGTGCAGCAAATGAAATAAATGGCAAAAGTGTAATGTTTAAGGCAAGCGTTTTTTTACGGCAATTTACATAAAATTCCATTTAAATGCAAAACAATGACCTTAAGCTGCTTTCACGCTCTCGGAGCGGCTAAACTGCAACGTTGTGTGGCGCCGAGCAAAATAGTTATGCACCAGCAGTTACAACAGCAGCGACAGCAACAGCTGCTGAAATTTTCAAATTGCATTTGCTCAAAGCGCATATTTGACGTAATTTTAATTCAATTGCATTTTGTGGATATTCGGACAACGCAACGTTTCAATTTGACACTCAAAAACTGAAGCGTTTCATTTCGAACGTAAGTATTTGAACAGAGAAAACATTTGCCTGAAGGTAAAACAGACAATTGTATCTTGAATTGAATTGATATTTGCTTAGTTGTGATAATTAATTTCATTCGAAGCTTCATTTGAGGACTAAATGGAAGTTGTGTATTTAACAATTGTTGGATTTATGTTTTAAATGCATTTGTGAAAGACATTGCCAGAACGTTCAGTGTACTCGTACATAAATCGTTTAATGGTGACCGATTGATATTTTGATTAGTTTGTGCTGAATCTTCAGCCAAGAACAGAACAGAGAAAAGCATTCAATACTATTTAAAAAGTATCTCTTTGGGAATTTTCACAACTTCAAAAAAGGACATGTTTTACACCAATTAACCAATTATGGGTACACGTATTTTATTCTTCTTAAAATGTGATTTATTGTCGGCTTTTAGGGACGTGGAAGACAATTGAACGATGGTAGTGCATGGAGCAGTCTATAAATTAGTGGATTGCGCCCAACTTTAATACAGTCGAACCTCGAATATCCGGATAGTTCGGATCAGAAGCATTCCGGATAAACTAGTTGATTCATCATCGCTCAGCCCAAAAGCGCCACTGAAGCTATAAACATCAAATCAAATTTTTTTAAATACGGGGTCTAAAAGGACAAAAAATGAGTTAAGGTGTTGTATGAAGATTGATTTAATGAGTTTATTCTAAATTTTAAAAAAATTTCATCAAAGTTGGTGAAAACACTTGAAATCAAAACTAATTAGACGCGTGTTTTTAATTTTTTTGAAAATTTAAATTCATATAACGCGGTCATGCAAGGGTTACAAGTTTATATGAAGAAACATGATTTTTTGCGCCTTTTGACTTCAAAATTGTTGAAAGTACCTCAAGTATAAAATAATTCGACGCATGTTTTTCATTTTTTTTTTTTAAACAAAATTTAACGGGGTCAACAATGGGTTAAAAGTTTATATGAAGAACCATGATTTTTTGCGCCTTTTGACTTCAACCTTGGTGAAAGTACTTCAGATGTGAAATAATTCGATACATGTTTTTAATTTTTTCGAAAATCAAAATTTGATGGGGTACACGAAAGGACTTTAAAATTTTAAACACATACACATTTCAAAATATTTTTTAATATTTGTGGCTGTCCAATGATGAAGATGCGGGTATCAGATGAAAGAGAAAACTTGACGCTTTTTGACTAAATTTTTTATTTTGTACTTTGAGGACAAAAATATGTCAGCAAGTTATATGCAGTAAAAAAAACCTCAAAATTTTATTTTTCTATTTAATTTTATGGAAAAAAACTTAAAGCCATATTGATTCCATACTGAATTCTTGCTTTTGGATTGAATCATATTTTTGAATTTAAAACCAATAAAATTAAAAGAATAAAATTTTTTAGATACATATTATACTACAGACCGGGATCCAAAGAATATATGTTTTTAAAAAGGATTTGTTAAACAACTTCAAGGATATTGAAGAATAAATATTTAAAACTATTTTACTGGCTTATTTTAGTCTTGAAAGTTTAAAATAGAAAATTTAAGGAAAAGCGACAACTCTACTCTGTCATTTGATACCCAAATTTTTAGCAATGCATGGTCATAAATATTTTAAAAAATTATGGCTGAAATATTAAAGCGGGTTTATTGTTATTTTTGAATATTTTTCTACTCACCCTTGGACACAAAAACATAAATGCTGGCTGGTTCCGTATTACTGGCTGAACATGTATAATTTCCCGAATCGGATATTTGTGGTTCGCGTATAATCAGCCGACTTTGTGTACGCGGACCGGGCGTTGTTTCTATTGAAATGTCTCGCCTAGAATCGTAATAGTTGATAAGGCGATCGTTTTTCTGCCAGTAGACATATTGCGGTGGAGTTGGACTCTGGAAATATATATGAGATATAAAATATTTAGTTCAAGTATTTTACTAATAGTAATAATGAATACTGTATAATGAAAAGAAGAATGAAAACTCATCAAAATGATTAAATTTAATCAGTTACGTCAACATTGATAGTTGCAAAGAGTAACAGAAATTTTATTAGGACCCTTTAGTTTGGCAATAAAAAGATAATAAATGTATGTTTTGCGTTTGTGCAGTTTTTTTTAATTCTTATGCTGATTGCATACTTTCAGCGATGGAAAAATTTATTTTGTTGAAAAATTGGTGTTTAGGCCACTTTTAAAATTGAATTATTTTATGAGATCGAAAGATATCGGCAGATGTGTTTACATTATTTGACAAAGGAAAAATGCTTCTTAAAATACACAAAAATCCAAGAACATATAGTACTTTCACATAGTTTCTAGATTTTTTTGCTCTAAGTTTTGCCAATTTTGAGATTTTAAATTTTGAAAAATATCTTAAATTAAAAGTGAAATAGAAGCTTCAAAGTTGCAAATTTTAAGAAAATATTAAAAGCGAAAATGCCCACATAAATTCTTGATCGATATTGAGAATTTTAGCAATTTCTTGCTAAAAATATATTTTTACGATTTTTTTTACTCAATAGACTAAAAAACAGAAAAAATGTCTACATTTTTTTTTGTGAAAAAAGTTTCGACTTTGACCAGGTGTTGCACACACACATACACACTAATTAATTTTTTGCACAGATTTTTCGGGGTTTTCTCAGTTGAAGTTTTCCTTTCGAATGACATCAAAATCATTAAAATCGGAGACTATACATTTTTTGCATTTTGCCTATGGAACGAATCACTGTGCCATGGTTTGAGTGATGTCTTTGTCCAGTTGGTAATTGTTGTTGGCTTTCTGGCATAAACCAGCTACTTAACGTGGTAAGTTGGCATGATTATATTTGATCGGTTGGACCATAATTTTTGGCAGTAAATATTTCGTAGCTCGCTAACAATTTGGCAAATACGAAACATATTTTTAGAATTTGTTCACCTTATTAACTGCACTTGAGAGCATAGGACCTTAAGAAGGCTATTGTGGTCCTGGAATTGGTTGCGTTAATCAGTTGAAATTCTGTCAGGAGGAGTGATTAATCTATGCTATCCTGGGTGAAGGAGCTGCTATCTGTCGTCCCTCAGGAGAGATGCTTTCCTATGGTGAAAATTTTTGACTAAGTTACATAAGCGCCCTCAACATGCAGTGCTGACAGTTTTGGAGATGAATAACATAGAATTGGTATCTTCGATGCTGGCAGCGTTGTTAATGCGCTTAAACGACTTAAAAATGTAAGGATCACTCACTATAAGGAATGGGAAAGATAAGTAGGAACTTATATGATAAATGATTTGATGGGTCTGGGTAATGTTGATGGAAAGTAAAAATCAGAATGTTTAGAAAACCGTATGGCTTAGTCATGGGAATCGAACCTACGACTACTGAAATGGAAGCGCAGTGTGCCGGAATTTAATAACAAGTTTGAACAGTTTTCCCTCATTAATGAATCTTGTAGCGTTCTACTATTAAATGGAGACTACTATAGAAGACAAATATTGAAGAACGACAGATTTGTCATCTGAATGCTTAGATCAATAACCATTCATAGTTTGGGCAGAGCTATGGATTGATGGCAGAACAGGTGTTTCTGCTTTGGCGCGCAGAGAGAGAGAGGCAGGTGTTCTAAAGAGCTTTTCTCACTAAATAGGGACCAGATCGGAATCATGATTGGTGTTCTCATGCGTCACTATTCAATTGGCATTCACGCTAAAAGGTTGGCACTATTTTTAAATGACTTCTGTTGTAGTTATCTGGACGAGGAAGAGAAAGAAAATTAACTTCATTTTCTATGCACTGGCCATGCTTCATACAGAAAAATAATGAATTAACTGGGCACCTTCTGTTTCGGCAGTTTAGAAGATGTAACCCGCTAAGACCATTCACAGTCTACTAGGCTTTGTGAGAAGTTCAAACTGGTTCAATGATGATGGTGTTGTGCTCGACAATTTGTGGTTTCACAATGGGCCTTCATGGCCTAAGTGATCTCCGCCTCCGGGCAGCCACTCCTGCCTACCCGCCTTGGATGCAGCTATTTAAAATCTCTTTACAATATAAACTTGCTCTGAATCTTACTTCCGTGTGACAGCGGATTGAAGTTTCATGCTCAATACTTGACATCTAACTTAGCCACTCAAATAAAGCGAAGTTTAAACTGTACAACAGTTCCTTCTCCACTGATCAGCACTCCAACGAAAAGTACTCATACTGGCCAAGTATCTGGGTCTACTAAGTTTCATAAAGATGTCCAAGAGCTTTCAACCAGAACAAGTATTTAGTAAGGTTCTTAATTTCTTCTATGCCAAGCAAGCCTCCAAATGCGCTTCCTTCTATACCCTCTGACATGATTTCTATGGACTTTAAAATTTTTCTCCGAATTTTACACGAACGAAAATTCATCGAAATTTTACTCTCAGTAACTTTTTGAACAATGAGGGCAAGAGGGTTAAACAATTCATACAGCAACATTGCCTGACCAATTGCAAAACTAATTGCGTCTAACATGGGTGGTCGCATTGTATTCACACATACATACACATACATATGTATGTATATCAGTGAATGCTTTTGTCTTTTCGCACCGAATTCCATACAATGTGCGAACGTTGTTGTATTTGTATGCGCTCAAATAACGCAACGCAAATGTTGCAACAAGCCAAGCCAACACAAAATACAAATCTGAGCGACCAAAAAAAAAAAAAAATTCGTTTATTGAAAAATCGCTTTTGTCATGGACTGCAGCACAAAACGAACTCAAATGAATGTAAGAAGTTTTTATTTTTATTTCGGGCATTCGTCGGTGAGTTTCGCTCGGTCATTGCTGGTCAATATGCGAGAATATAAGACCCGCTGGTTGCTGGCGGCGGTTGGCATTGTGCGACTTTTGGGTGCATTCAGCAAAAGTGTTGCGTGAGTCACACACACATACACACACACATAGAGACACAGCATGCAAGTCTGCAGGTTGCACAAATTCAATTACCGCACAAAAAACTACAATACCACTGTCCGCGTTCCATTGCATCCGAAGTACGGAATGCACCGGGGCCCCGCGGGGCCAGCGTGCGGAACGCTGCAGAATGCCTGGGCCGGCTTATGGTGGCGTTGGTTTGTGCTTATGTGACGCGCCGCCCGAGTGCGAGTGCGCTGCAGGAATTTGTGATTTCTGATGCTTTTCACGTGTGCAGCTTTGCTGTACATGTGCAGCAGCAGCACGATTTATAAAACACACACACACACGTACACACATACACTTGCACCTGCATATATTCTACTATGTGTTGTACGTGCGCGCTGGGGTCTTTTATGTGTCATTCACTTAAAGCCGATTTTGAAAAGCTGTTGATGCATAAAAAACGCCCCGACTTTAGATGCAGAGAATGCTTTATGCATTTATGTTGGATGCGTCGACAAGAAAGAAATATCTGTATACACATACACATGCATTGATGCTATCTGCATGGACAAACACTTACGTGCAGGAAATTTTATGTATAAAGACTGTCGAGAGAGGTTTTCGATGCGGTTGCAAAGTTTGATGGTCAGTGCTCACTTAGACTAATTAAATGCATTGTGGGACGTCATCTGCTAAGCAAACACATTGCCGCATTTAATTATTATAAATATGTGGGCTTTGATATTGCCTGGTCTTATTAACTCATACGTAATGGTCACAAAAAACAATTTTTTAATGATGCAATTTTTCTTTGGAATCCTTTTTTGCAGTCATTACTAAACATGGAAAAGTGTCACAAATAAATTAAAAAAAATTGAATTTGTTTAGTTGAAGCGCAGATGATATGAAAATTATTAAAACTTAACACAAAAATGCGCTTCAGTTAGTTCAAAGAGTTGTGAAATCGGAGATTGTAGGAACATGTCGCCTTTTGAAATGTGCTTCAATTAAGTCAATCAGTCGACCTCGATAGTCCAGCGGGTAGCGCGCTGGCTTCTCATACCAAAGGCCCCAGGTTCGATTCCTGGCTCGTGCTGGTAAAAAACTCGTCTACTTATATCGCTATCCACATGAAACAGATGAGAATTACAAGAATCGCACAAGTGCGCTCTTGGCAGGCAATGGCAAAACCTCCAAGTGTGAACGTAAATCTGCCAATCGCCTATCGGATTCGGCGTTAAACTGTAGGTCCCCTGCCTTTCCCCATCCGCTTGAAATGTGTGCTGTAACATATGTTGGAAAGACAGTGTTGCATACGCATTTAAAAAAAACTGGTGAAATATGAGATATTACTTTCATTTTCCTTCCCTATCCCCCCATAGGTATAGTACAATGCACAGTGATTCGACTCCATACAACCGCGGGACAAAATTAGAAGGAGTGGTCCGTTCTTCATAAAATTTGGTATACTAGTTAATCATGGTCTGCTGAATTGAAATCTCCATTTGGTTTTTCTTAAACTGTTGTAGTTTGGCACTGCCTGAGACTTAAATTTGCCAATTTCATCATTTTTGAGAGCTATAGTACCAAGTGTGTTGGCTAGATTTTTCAGATTTTACATTTAATCGGTAACGTCAACATTGATTATTCCAAAGAGTAACAGACATTGAAATGGACCCTCTGGTTTTGCAATAAAAACGATAATAATAGACATATGTTTTGCTTTTTTGCAGTTTTCTCAATTTTTCATGCTGATTGCATACTTTTAGGGATGAATAAAATAAATTTTGTAGAAAAATACGTGTTTAGACCACTTTTCAAATTGAATTATTTTTTGAGATCGGAAGACATCGGAGGATGTAATTACATTATCCGACAAAGAAAGAATGCTTCTTAAAATTAAAAAAAATCCAGGAACATACTTTCACATACTTTTTAGATATTTTCGTCTAAGTTTTGCCAATTTTCAGTTTTCATTTTGCCAATTTTTTAACTTAGAAAAATATTTTAAATTAAAAGTAAAGTAAAAGCCTTCGCTTTGCAAATTTTGAGAAAACATTAAAAGCGAAAATTTCTTGAGAACTTTGAAATGGAATACAATTTAGATGTATGAATCAACAGACTGAGATCCAAAACATGTATGTTATCTCTACCTGACATATTTTGGTCCGGAAAGTTCAAAATAGAAAATTTAGTTAAAAGGAGACAATTTTTCTCTTTTATTTGATACCCATATCTTCATTGCGCAACAGCAAAAATTTAAAAAAAGATTTGAAATGTGTATGTCGTTAAAATTTTAAAGTCCTTAAAGTCCTTTAAAAAGGAATTTATCCAAATCTCATCTGATTTGAACAATCTGTATATCTCTGGAACACTAAGGTATTATCTTCTGACCGACGGACAGCTTGTGTTAGTCGAATGATTCGTTTACGAGATATGTACTCATAACTAAAACAAAAGGGAAAAAACTGGTTTTTCGAAGATTTTTCAAAAACGCTTCTTACATAAATTTTTTGATCTTCAGTTTGGTGTTCAGACGGCATTGAAAAAATGATGGACCGTACATTGACGGAATAATTTGATAATACAATTTTTAAGATCATCGGCATAAAGGAGGAACATGGTCTCCTGAAAAAAAATTATAATATCGTTGATAAAAATAGGTAAAACAAGAGAAAAAAAGGTTTCAAAACTTGGGGAGCTTAAGTTGGGACAGAGGAATAAATAAAAGCCATCAATAATAACAAAAACAACACTCTGTTGATGGTTTGTGTACTTAAGAATTGGTCCAGGAGCGGAAGATGACATCTCGCTATCGGGAAACTCCAACAGTGACAGTAAAGTGCTATGAGTAAATATTAACAAAAACAACAACAACAACAACACACACTGTTTGGTGTTTGAGTACTTAAGACTGGGTCAACTGGAAGAAAACAGAATGAATTACAAATCTGTATTCTTTGTGTATTGTAATGCAATGTGAAACTTCTTCTATTGTTTAAGAAATACATAAATTAAAAAATTTCAAAAGGAGTCCACAAACAGTTACCACTTTCAATTGAAGCCAAGTTAGAAATAATTTTATTATTTGACACATTGCCAAGAAATGCAATTTGAAAAAATTGCATTTTATTTATCTACTTTTCTTAGTTTTTACCTCAAATACACTTTTGAGTTGCCACAAAAATGTAAATGCTTAATGGAAGTCTGAAACTACTTAAAATATATACAGTTCACAATAAAAGCAAAAAAAGTCGAAAAAGAAAAATATGAATTGAGAATTGCAAGAGGTAAACTGAGAAATTGACCAACGCTTGCGCGACCAATGCAAAGTGCTGAGCAATTTTCCAGCAACAATAAACAGCGAAGAACGTAAAAGTAGCGCAAAGAAACTTGCAGTGGAAGTGGCTCATAGAAATGTGCAATTCAAATGTGTTAAGAGTGGCGCGGCCAGGCGGCACGCCAGCGCGAAAGTGTCCGGACCGACGTCCGTTCGCGCCAACATAAACTACAATTTCAGCTTAACAAGAATGGAGTGCGGCATACATACAAACACAAGCACACTTACTACACACCCACACACACAGGCACAGGCAGACTGGTGAACTTGCACACTGTAAGCCGCCAAGAAGTGAAACAGTGCACCGAACTAAGCAGGCAACAGTATTCTTGAAGCAAAGTGGAACGTCGGGGCGGCGCATATTAAATTTAATGACACTTGAAATTGTTGCCGCCGATGCACTGCGAATGCCAGCCGCGTCAGTGCATTGCAGCGCCGCCATGGAAAAGTGCACTAACAGAAAAAAAAATCCTCTAATTTATGGCTGCGCATAGCTGTGTGTGTGTGTGTAGTTAATAATATTTAGTAATTTTTTTCTGCAATGTCTACTCTATATACACACAAAATATTTGACAGTAATTTTATATTTTTTTTGCATTTACCTTTTCAATAATGCAGACCAGATTTATTGTTGATCCCATGTCGACGTGCAGCTCGCCGGAACCCAAAATGAATGCCTCGGGCACCACCACTTGGAGATTCACAAAATGTGATATGATGCCAGTTGGCGTGGAGACCTAAAAGAAAAATAAATCCTTTATAAATATTTTCAATGAATTGTCATGAAAATAGTGAAAAATAATAAAAAGTATTTGGTAAAAAATATAAAATCATTGTTTGTTCGAATTGCTTGTGGAAAAATGTGTTATGTAGAGTGTTTTTCAAAAATTACGTCCAACTTTAAAGGGCTTTGAAAAAAAGAAGACAATTTTTAAGTCCAAAATCATTTATTAGATTTGACTGTTGTTTGTTTCTTCAAGTATAGAATTTTTCAATAGCTACGACTAAACTTTGACAGGTCGGAAAAGGGGCGAGACGCGTTCCAGCTCATTGCCCGAGCAATCGAGAGAGTCGACAGGAAGCACTGAAGTGTGGACTACCACATAACACAGCTGATTAGTTGTCGTGGTTGCTTCAAGTAATATCTTTGCTTCAAGATCACAGACGGCCCCCACTGTCCGAAAGGCAGTGGAGACCTCGAGAGTGCAAGGCACGTTATGTTTACGTTAAGTCCTGTCGGGAAGAACTTCGTAATGGGGCTGCCATCTACCGTCCCTGCTGGATAGGATGTGTGGTTGAAAAACGTAGAGGTTGGTGTCTTTGATGATCTTATTTTTGAATGATGTATGTGCTGCTACATATTTTCGAACTGGCAAAGTTAGTAATTTTTTACCAATTTTGTAAATAATTCCTCTGCTTTCTTCACAAAAAAATCAGAGAAAACTAATGTTGAGAGGTTATTTTGATTGGTGAAATATGGTTTATTTTTGTTTGGTTATTTTGTCATTTTGTTGTTTAAAACATTCATGGAAGTACTCAGATCACAGTCCTAATTTCGTCTGATAAATTGGAACTGTTTATAAAGCAGCAATTAGTAAGAGTCTCTACTATGACCTCAATTTGATTTCTTGTTAGCTAATCAAAAATACAGAAATTAAATGCCTTGAACAATTCAGACTAAGTTGGGAACACTTAACGTACCATACAAATTTTGATTCGTTCTACGTAACAAAACAGTTCAAAGTGGGACTAAGGTAGACCTTTCTGCACCCATCTACATTTTTTGGGAATTTCACATATGAATAAAAGTGAACTACAGTTTTATATCGATTCCAAGAATTGTATTTTTCGAGCGTTCTAACGCTCAACACATCGCTGAAATGTGTATATAAATATTTTAGTATATAAATATATATTATATATTACATAAATTTTTTTTAATTTTATTTTTATTATTGCGCCGTACGAGCACTGAACGATTTTTTAGTAGAATATTTTTTAAATTGATTTTTGATGTTTGTTAGTGCTTTTCACTCAAATCCTTTCACATTCACCCACACCCACCCGCACATACGCACACACAGCTTCATTTTGCAGCGCAACAACATGTTTTCCATACACATGAGACAAAACAGCAAAATATTCTAAAATAATTGAATGCAAATCCATTATTCAAAACAACAAACTCTAAAAATAGACAATAACAATATCGGGGGGAAAAAATCAAAAAGCCAATGCAAATAGTTTTCATCGGCAAATCAAAATTGAAAACACGCGCATATTGGCAGACATTTGGGATTAAATCAACTATTTTTGGATGGATTAATTGGCAACGATATCGTGTTGTATGTTGAATGTTAGAATATCGTATTTTAGCTGTTGGCACAAAAATAATCAATAATACTGAAAACATAATATTGCAGTCAATAAGCGGATTCTAATCAGTCCAATTTTTGTCTCTACAATAAAAATGGAAGTAATAAATTAATTCTTATCATTTAAAGTAAACAAAAATACTGAAATAGTTATTTGAAATCAGTGATATATTTGCCTCAATAAGCTGATTAAATAAAAAATTTTTGGACCAATTAATTGACAACGATATCGTTTTGTCTGTTTAATGTTAGAATTTCATATTTTAGCTGTTGGGAGAAAATTATCATTATTACTGAAAACATATTATTGCAGTCTATAAACGGATTCTAATCAGTCTAATTTTTGTCTCTACAATAAAAATTTAAATACTAAATTATTTCTTATTATTTAAATTTAAAAAAATGCTAAAATAATAGTTTTTGTTTCAATAATAAAATAAATAATTATAATAATACATAAAATTATACTATAATCAATAAATAAATAAATAAATAAAAAAATCTAAATTTTTCTTATTATTTAAAGTTAAAAAGTACTAAAACAATAGTTTTTATTTCAATAATAAAATAAATAATTATAATAATATATAAAATTATATTATAATCAATAAAAAGTAAATAAATAAATAAATAAAAAAATCTCTACAATAAAACTTTAAATACTAAAATATTTCTTATTATTTAAAGTAAAAAAGTACTAAAATAATAGTTTCTGTTTCAATAATAAAATAAATAATTATAAAAATATATAAAATTATATTATCATCATTACATAGTATAAAGCAAAGTCGCTGCCGCTGTCTGTCCCTATGTATGCTTAAATCTTTAAAACTACGCAACGGTTTCTTAAGCGGTTTTTTTTAATGGATAGAGTGATTCAAGAGGAAGGTTTATATGTATAAAACATGCATAATATAGTAGAGAAACACTGATAAATTTAGAGGTAAACATTATAAGGAACAAACATTATAGTGTATGTATAGCAAATTACATTCAAACGTTAGGGTGTGTCTATAGCAATTTACATTTCAAACGTTATCGTGCATTCGGTGACCGAACATCCCGCCCCCATGGAAAGGTCTCTTTCAAGAAGGCAAAATAGCGAGTTTCTGTATAGGTCGACGAATGATTCCTTTGGTTGTCCGTATATTGGAAAAATATTTTTTTTCATCATTGCAAAAATGCTTAAAATTTCAGAGAAAAAGAGTTGGCTGGCAATGCTGTTCGCCGAATGTAAACAAAACAGACAAAAGACAAAGAAAAAACAGACAGAAAACAGCTTTTCAAATCGAGTGTTGAATTTTAGAGCTTTTTTTCTTTTTCTTTCGGCGAACAGCATTGCCAGCCAACTATTTTTCTCTGAAATTTTAAGCATTTTTGCAATGATGAAAGAAAATTATTTTTCCAATTTTCGTTATGATTTTCTTTTCAATTACAGATGTGTTTATCAGGATTATTTTGCAGTTACGTATTTCTTTTTAGAAAAGACAAGAACTGGTGTAAAAATATGAACTATGATTAATATATGATTAATATATATGTGATTAATATCACTACATATATAAAGCAAAGTCGCAAAGTCCCTATGTGTCCTTATATCTTGAAAAAGACTGGACCAACTTGGATACTTCCTTCGGCAGGTTTGTTCGAAATTGTTACGAGAAGGTTTATAAAAAAAAAAAGTCGGGAAAACGGGGCGTGGCACCACAAGAATACATTTTTAGACAATTACTTTGGAACCATAAGTCACACATCAATTAAATTTGGTACAAACTCTCTATTTGATCATATCCTTCAATAGAGGGAATGGGATGGGTATTGAACAAAGGGGTGTGGCACCGCCCATACAACTCAAATCTTTTAAATAAAGGGTTTTTCAATAAGAGCGCTACAAAAGTTTTTTTAAATAAAACAAAAACGGTTTTGGATATCAATGAAATTCTTTATTCCTGTGAAAGTACATTCGATGCCATTATGTATGGAACTCGATTTCTCTTGCATGGCCACCACGGGCACGCTTGCAGAAGTCCAGACGCTGAACCCAATTTTCGACGGTTTTTAAGCATAAATCGGCCGATACTGCCGCAATTTCACGTTCGATATTCGTACGAAGTTCATCAATCGTCGCTGGCTTGTTGGCATAGACCTTAGACTTGACGTAGCCCCACAGGAAATAGTCCAACGGCGTCAAATCGCACGACCGAGGCGGCCAATTGACTGGACCATGTCGTGAGATAACACGTTCACCAAACTTGGTTTTCAATAAATCAATTGTGCGATGCGCTGTGTGGCTTGTGGCGCCGTCCTGTTGAAACCACATATTGTCCAAGTCCATATCATCCAATTCGGGCCAAAAATATTCGGTTATCATTGAACGGTAGCGATTCCCAGTCACAGTAACGTGCCGGTCTTGATCATCACGAAAGAAGTACGGCCCAATGACGCCCCCGGCCCATAAACCGCACCAAACCGTAATTTTTTCGGGATGCAATGGTGACTCATGGAGTACGTGTGGATTGCTGCCTGACCAATAACGCATATTCTGTTTGTTGACAAATCCATTGAGCCAAAAATGGGCCTCATCGCTAAAGATGATTTTACGGTGAAAATCTGGATCATTTTCAAATTGTTGTTGAGCCCAATTTACGAATGTGCGTCGCTTCAAATGGTCCAACGGCTTCAGTTCTTGCGTCAATTTGATCTTGTAAGGATGTAGGCCAAGATCTTTTCGCAAAATTCGCCACAACGACGTCACAGAAATGCCCAACGCTTGAGAACGACGTGTGAGAGACACATTTGGGCTTTCTTGAACTGAAGCCTCAGCGGCAGCAATATTCTCGACACTACGGGCACTTCTTTGTCTCACTGGCACGGGAACATTTTGTACTGTGCCTGTGGATTGAAATTTTTCCACTAGACGCTCAATTGTTGATCTGGCAGGACAATTATGACGACAATAAATTGGACTAGCGCTCTTAAAGTTGAGGCCACTGACTCCGAATTTCGGTAGTAAATTTTAATAATTTCGACTCGTTGTTGGACCGTATATCTTTCCATGATGAAATGGCAAACCTTACTGAAGAGAAATGTCAAAAGAGCGGAAAAAAATATGGCGTCGTTTACTGTCCCTATCGGTCTACTTTTGTAGCGCTCCTTTTGAAAAACCCGTTAGAATAGCTTCGGCATTGTAAGTCGCACAGCATTGAAATTTAGTGCACCGTCGTTTCATAGATGTGTCATTCTACTGTTAAATTTTGATGGGCGTTAAACAAGGGGCGTGGCACATTTTTTATGACCCAACATTTCAGCAGAACTGTAAGTCGCACAGCAATGAAACTTGGTACGAACCTACCATTTAGTCATATCTTTCGACAGAGGGAATGGGGCGGGTATTTAACAAGAGGGCGTGGCTCCACCCATACAAATAAAATCTTTTATATGGAATAGCTTCGGAATTGTAAGTCGCACAGCATTGAAATTTGGTTTGACATCCTCCCATAGAAGTGTCATTCTACTGTTAAATTTTGATAGGCGTTGGACAAGGGACGTGGCACATTTTTTGTGACCCAAATATTTCGCTGAACTATAAGTCGCACAGCAATGAAACTAAGTACGAACCTACCATTTATTTATATCTTTCGACAAAGGAAATGGTGCGGGTATTGAACAAGGGGGCGTGGTACCACCCATACAAGCCAAATCTTTAATATCGAATATCTTTCAAATTGTAAGGCGCACAGCATTGAAATTTGGTATAGCGTCGACCCATAGACGAGTCATTCTACTGGTAAGATTTTATGGGCGTTGGACAAGGGGCGTGGCACATTTGTTGTGACCCAAATATTTCGCTGAACTATAAGTCGCACAGCAATGATATTAAGTACGAACCTACCATTTATTCATATCTTTCGACAAAGGGAATGGTGCGGGTATTGAACAAGGGGGCGTGGTACCGCCCATACAAGCCAAATCTTTAATATAGAATATCTTTGAAATTGGTAGTCGTACAACACTGAAATTTAGTACCCCGTCGTCCCATAGATGAGTTATTCTACTGGTAAGATTTGGTGGGCGTTGGACAAGAGGCATGGCACAATTTTTGTGATGCAAATATTCTGCTGAACTATAGGTCGCACAGCAATGAAATTAAGTACGAACCTACCATTTATTCATATCTTTCGACAGAGGGTATTGAACAAGGGGGCGTGGCACTGCCCATACAAGCAGAACTTTTAATAGAGAATATCTTTGACGTTGTAAGTCGTACAACACTGAAATTTAGTGCCCCGTCGTCCCATAGATGGGTCATTCTACTGGTAAGTTTTTATAAGCGTTGGACAAGGGGCGTGGAACATTTGTTGTTACCCAAATATTTCGCTGAACTATAAGTCGCTCAGCAATGACACTTAGTACGAACCTACCATTTTCTCCTTCGACAGAGGGCATTGTGCGGATATTGAATAAGGGGCCGTGGCCCTGCCAATATAACTTAAATATGGTTCAAGCGCTATCCATTGCTTTATCCATTGAAACTTAGCAGCAACATTGCTTATTTAAGGGCCTCGATTGCGTTAATCAGTAGCTCCCTCCTCTTCCTTTAGTTGGTTTTCGTCGTCAATTTGCCATTTGCCCCATCGCCCTTGATTCGCCATCTCGCGTATTTCATTATAAAAAAACAACAAATGTCGTGCGGGACGAAGTTCGCCGGGTCAGCTAGTTATTAATAAATAAATAAATAAAAAAAATAAAATCTAAAAATATAAATTATTTCTTATTATTTTAAGTAAAAAATACTAAAATAATAGTTTTTGTTTCCATAATAAAATAAATAATTATAAAAATATATAAAATTATATTATAATCAATAAAAAGTAAATAAATAAAAAAATCTCTACAATAAAAATTTAAATACTAAAATATTTCTTATTATTTAAAGTAAAAAAGTACTAAAATAATAGTTTTTGTTTCAATAATAAAATAAATAATTATAAAAATAAATAAAATTATATTATAATCAATAAATAAATAAATAAAAAAATAAAATCTAAAAATATAAATTATTTCTTATTATTTAAAGTAAAAAAGTACTAAAATATTAGTTTTTGTTTGAATAATAAAATAAATAATTATAATAATATATAAAATTATATTATAATCAATAAATAAATAAATAAAAAATCTCTACAATAAAAATTTAAATACTAAATTATTTCTTATTATTTAAAGTAAAAAATTACTAAAATAATAGTTTTTGTTTCAATAATAAAATAAGTAATTATAAAAATATATAAAATTATATTATAATCAATAAATAAATAAATAAATAAAAAAATCTCTAGAATAAAAATTTAAATACTAAATTATTTCTTATTATTTTAAGTAAAAAGTACTAAAATAATAGGTTTTGTTTCAATAATAAAATAAATAATTATAATAATATATAAAATTATATTATAATCAATAAATAAATAAAAATATTTCTACAATAAAAATTTAAATACTAAATGATTTCTTATTATTTAAACTAAAAAAGTACTAAAATAATAGTTATTGTTTCAATAATAAAATAAATAATTATAAAAATATATTAAATTGTATTATAATCAATAAATAAATAAATAAATAAATAAATAAATGACAAAAATAAATAAATAAATAAATAAATGACAAAAATAATAACAAATAATAACAAATAATAAAATAAGATACTTTTTTAATGTAAACATTTTCACATACAATGACATTCTTGCCATCCTATCTACTTCTACATATAGCCATCTATCCCATTGTGGCTTGACGTCTATGACCCAATTTCAAAGTCACACCTAAAACCTTTACTATTTAGTTGGCAATATTGTGGAATGTTATAGTTTGAAAAATCGAAATTTAAAAATCACCAAATATTTTACTTCATCCTTGCAGCAATTGCTGCTGATTTCGAGACAGCAAAGTGCTTATGTTATGGCAATTTTATAGCCAGTACACCCAAAAATTATGTCCACATGTCCGTGAGGTATTTTTGCTAAGCACTGCAGCCACACACATACACACACACATACATAACAGCTCAGCATCAGGCTTTGGAGTTGGCTTGCAATGCTGGCAGCTAAAAAGTTGCATTGTTTATGGCAGCAACAGCACAAATCCAAACGGATGTGTGTTGCATTAGTTTTGGAAGAAACCTGCAAAAGCAATTTCAATATTTCCGTTGCAATATGTGTGCACTGAAGTATTTCTTATTGTTTGTATAGAGATGTGCTTGTATGTGTGTGTGCAAGGACCTTTACTGTCATTCGAATGTTGAACGGCAAATTGTGCTGGTTGTCATCAAATACCCACTTGCCTCGGAAATAGTATGAAGGCTCGATAGTAGTTTGAAAGAAAATCATAAACCATTTGTGTCCAGCGCCGGTATGAGTGTTTCGGATTTGGCACAACGCATTTAGTTGGAGTGAAGCTGCTGTGCTTTTATTGCAGCATTTTGCAGCGCACTGCAGTGGCCGTCCAATGGACCATGGACGTTGCACCGGTCTGTCAGTGGCAGCAAACTTGCTTCGTGTTCATCTTTTTTGCGCTTCTTGGCATGTGTCCATATTTAACTTTGCTCCCGAACATAGCCAAGCTGACAAACTCAAACACCTACACACACACGAACCGACACTAACACACACACACATAAATGTACTCGGCGTCAACTTCAAGTGCTGCTGACGTGGTCTCCGGCTTTTGAGTCTATCAGCAAGATTTTTCATTTCTCACTTAATTTAAACACACACACAGACATACATTCAAACCAAATACATACACCAGAGACACAGACACAGCCAGAGACACAGTCGGTGCAAACTTGGTTTGGACCGAAATTTGTGCTTCGGTTAACCCCATAAGCTCCACGCAAAATTTGTCAGTGTCCAGTCGAGTTTATCTGTGCACATTCCGACGCTGCTGCACCGCCTCCGTTTGCCCCCCGCCATCGTCGACACTGCTGCCACTTGTCCGCTGCAGTGCTCGGGATTGCAGATTTTTGGCTTATTTTATTAAAATGCTGGCTGCTCGACGCGTCCGTCGGTGCTGTTCGCTGTGGGCGACTAGTCGTGCTGCAGCTGTGTGCGTCAGTGCTGCATATGATTAGTTGTTGCAGTGCCATTCGGTCGAGTGGGTGCAGCTGACTTTACAAAATATGAAGCTATGATACTGTACACACTTTGTGCAGCGCTCAAACACACTCACACAGACACAGCCATAGACACACGGAGTCGTGCCAGCACATTGCTTGGTTAAGTGTCTGTTGCTTGTTCTTAAACTTATCTTTATTTTTGCACATGTCCTGTCTTCATCAGGATTTCCTGCAACTGGTATACGAACAAACGAAGAGCTCATTTGTAAGTCTGCGCTGAGCACAAAATTAATGTGAAAATGTTGAAGTATTTCACGAATTTCAAATATTTACCATTCGGAATGCCGTAATGTCAGAGAAGTTGGCAGTGTTTCTAATCGGAAGGACACTTGCGTCTAATATGAAATTGAAATGAAAAATGAAGAACCGAATTTTGGTTGTGAAATCAGATATCTGTGCAAAGATTTTTAATTAAAAGGCGTGTAAAATATTTATAGTTGAAAATGTGAACTGCTCTCTTTTGTGCTCTGTTCTCTATGTTTTGAGTATGAAGGAACGGAATGGACACATATGAAAAAGAAAAAACTTCACCTTGTTCTGGCATTTTATTAGCAAATTGCTAATTGTTTTTTTGTAACTGTAACAATTTTTAAAAATTGAGAAAAAGTTCTAAGATGAAATTGAGAAGAATGCAAGAATTCCCATTAATGTTTTTGACCTCATAAGAAAACAAAAAAGTTCACTTTGTTCGGGCATTTTATTAGGAAATTGCTGATTTATTGTTTTTAACTGTAACATATTTTAAAAATTGTGAAAAATTTGTAAAATGAAATCACAACAATTCCCATTAATGTTTTTGACCTCATCAAAAAACTGTTTGATCAAACAAAAAAAATATGATCAAAAGTAAATTTTTGTTTAGTTGCAGTAAGTTTGTAAATAAAAAAAAAAAAAAGGCAATTTTATTCGCTGATTTTTTTTATGATCGATTATCCTTGTTTTGCATTACAAGTAGATTGAAACAAAGGCCAGACCCTTTAATACATAAATGATGAGCATCCATTTTTATATGTTTTGATGCAAAACAAAATTTGATCAAAAATCAATGCAATTCGTTGGCTTCATTTGATATGACTTTAATTTTCTTCAAGGCCGCTAATTGCCCTTTGAGTTGTACATAATATAATTGTTTATATTTATATTTCAAACAAATAAATAAATAAATAGACTTTTTCACTATAAAATGAAAAATTTGATCAAAATTCCATTTTATTTGGAAAACTTTTTTGCTTTACAAAAAAACATTAGAAAATTGATTGATTAAAAAATAAAAGTTGATTCTAACTCATTTTAATGTGCTGACTTCTTTTGGCATCACTTTTTTTGACCACGTGGAATTGAAGGCCATACCAAGGCTCTTGCTCTTGAAATATAAACTTTAAAAATTTAATTTAATTTGGATGCCTTTTATATTTTTCACCTTTAAATCAAGATTTTATTAATCAATTATTTGGTTTCGTTTTGCTTATGATCAAAAATAATAATTTGATCAAAAATCAATATAGTTCGATTGCCTTTTTAGAATTGACTTCATTTATTCTGAAAAAAATGATCTAAAAAAATTCATCAAAAAATTCATAAACAAATAAAAAAAAAAAATTTTTTTTAACACTCGGATGCCCAACAACTTTTTAAACGGCCAAAGCCCAACAAGGTCCCCAGGGACCTCTATTGTAATATTGCATATAAGGCTTGTAATTGTATAATGTAGTGTTACATAATGTGTGTAGATGTGTATGTATTATGTATTTTTTACTACAGACAGATGGCAAAAACGTATAAAATACAAAATAATTGCTTTTAAAAACGTCATAGGTCCCTACGGACCTTGTTGGGCATCGGAGTGTTAAATAAAAATTTACTAAAAATTTTATTCAAATTAGTTTTGATTTTTTTCACCTCAAAATGAAGATTTTATTCAAAAACTTTTATTCAATTGGAAGACTTTTTCTTGAATTTCGTTTTGTTTTGCTTTCCTAAAGCAAAATTTTAAATCGTGATTGATCAAAACTCAATTCAGATCGCTTGCTTTTTAAGAAAGGACTTAATTTATTAAGAAAAAATGATTAAAATTTTTTTTTTTAATAGAACTTAGCTTAGAATTTAATTTAATTTGAATACTGAATACAAAATTGCTAAAAACTTTATTCAATTTAAATAAGTTTTAATTTTTTCACCTCAAAATTAAGGTTTTAATTAAAAAAAATGTATTCAGTTGGTTAACTCGTTCTTGGATGTTGTGTCGTTTTGCTTTTCTAAAACCAAATTTGGAATTGTGATTGATCAAAAAATAAAGTTCGATCAAACTTAAATTCATTTCGCTGACTTCTCTTGGATGAGTTTTTAAATTTGGTCACTTTCAGTCCCGAAAAACCGTAAATAGTTTCGACCTATCATTTTTGTGGATCAAAAATAAAAATTCGATCGAAGCTCAACTCAATTCGATAGCTTTTTTAGAAAGGATTTAATTTATTCAGAGAAAAATTATTTATTAAAAATTTTAAAAATTGTGACCAAACTCTATAACGTATAATCCACGTAAACATGCAAAATCTCGTAAATATTAGCACCAGTGGCGCACCCATGGGGGGTTTTGGGGGGTCAAACCACCCAAATACGAAAATTGCTGGTGTACAATTTCTTTCCGAATGGAAGTCGGCTCAAAAGTTGTACGCACCCCCCAACCTCCTCTTCACCTTGGTGAACACATCATATCTTGATGTGTTTTTAATGTTGCCCACGAGCTCGTTCAAAGCCGTAGGCTTCTTAGCGTAGATTAAGAATTTCACTCAGGTCGGGAGAAAATAGTTGAGAGATGTCAAGTTGAACCAACGCGGTGGCCAAGTAATAAATGTTCGCCATTTCATTAGTTAGCGGCCAAAATTCTCCTTTATAACTTCGACCTCACGACGATATTCACGTTGCGTATTTTCAACTGAGCCGAAGTTTTGAAAATGTTTTTTAATAATTTCCAAACCTTTCGCAAGCATCAAACGATGCATGATGAGATGGCAAACTACACTAAATATTTTGACATTCAAACATCATTGATATCTTAAAAAGTTGCTGAGACCTCTTTAAACTTGGAAGTTTTGCAATTATTTGCTCATCTCTCATCTACTTCTTGTGGGAAGTGATAGTAGTAGGTGGGCTCTTAACCAGCCAGAACTAGGAATTGAACCAAGGGCCTCTGGTGTTAACACCCAGTGCGCTACTGGCTGGAATATCGAGGCCGACACATGGGTATGTAAGTAAAAGTGTACACAATTCTTTGTCCCAACTAAAAAATTCAGTTCAAATTATTTTCAAACCCTACTAACTACAACAACAATTCATGTACAAAACATGTTTTTCCATTAAGCAATTTCGATCCTTTCTAGTTATTACAAAAATAAAATGGAAGCAATTGTATCCTTCACACAAGGACAACATTTCCATTACTTTGCTTCATAAAAAATAGCAAACAATGTCTTCATGTGAAAAATGTTGTTTTCCATTGAAAATTCCGTAACATAAATTCGGCAGCCTGTGAGCGTCGAGGCATGTCAGTCTGCATGTTTCTCGTACATTCGTTGCGTTGACAATTTTTAACGGCTTAATTAAAATCAAAATTGGGCATCGTGATCCGTGTGTCGCACAAAAAATGCGCACGCATAGCACAATAACAATAACAACTATACGACTACTGCATCGAAATGTACACAAACATAGCAAACTACATACATACGCGTACTCGTATAAATGTGTTATGCAACGGCGCACACATGGACGCAGCGCAAATAAAATATGGACGCATAAAAATTGTGTATGTGACCAGCGCAAAAAAAATCAGCGCTGTTAGCGTAAAGACATAAAGCATTGTCTGCGCGTGAGTGTGTGTGAGTGTTGTGCTGTGCGCTGACAACAATGCGCCCGGAGCGGGCTGTTCCACTCACCTGACACTCGTACATGCCGTGATCCCGTCGCTGTACGAATTTTATCTGCAGTGTCCACATGTTGGAGCCGGGCGTGTGGAGTATCGCAAAGCGCTCGTCGTTCGTGTAGAGCTGCGCGCCCGACGACAGTATGTGCCAGTCGCGTCGACGTATCCAAGAAATCTGATTCTGCGGGCAGCGTCACGATGCATGAGAGACAGACGGCATGAGAGAGAGAGAGAGAGGAGGAAGAGCAAATAAATAATGAAATATCTGCAGGATATAAATTGCTGGCATATAAAATGCAGCAAATGCCAACGCAACAACGCACACACAACGCTATAAATAAAAATCAAAATTGCAAATACGGAAAATACTCAAATGTGATGTGCATTCAACGTGTTTGTTCAAGTTGTATATGTGTGCGTGTGTGTGTACATGTGTCACTAAATGATTGCGAACAAGGTGTGGGAGGATACGGAAGGGTTTGTGTTACTAATTACACTGCACAACAAAATCAAATTTGTTTTTTAAATAACAAGGCTCTGACAACGGATTCTGGTAGAGGGGACCAAAAAAAAATATACGTGTATCGGCGTTTTGAAAGTTTACGTCTGAATTTTTTTTTAGGGGGGGTCAAAGGGGGAAACCCTTTTGCACATTCTTATGGTGAATCGGCATATGAAAACCATGTAACCTTACATTTTAGGTATATGATGGGTTCAGCAATTTGATGTAAAATACTACGAAGAATATTTTCGTGGAGCATTTTAACCCTGTAGCTACTATTTTTATGGGTGAATTTTACCCTTTTTTTCTAAAATGCCAAAAATGTCCTGTAAAACAGGACTTTTTAAGGAAAAAATGTACAACGAAAATATTCGCCATAAAATTCTACTATGCGTCTCTGAATACATCAAAGCTCAGAAATTTGCTTCTACGCCAGAATTAAGCCAAAACTGAAAATGTGTTGAAGTGTTTATTTCGTACTTAATAAAAATTGGTTGTTATATATTTCAAGTCGTTTTAAATTTAAACATTTTCTACATGTTTTTATTTTTTTCTTAGTGCGTAAGGTTTTTTGTTAGATTGCACAGGGCAACAAATTTCGGCTTTTTGTCGGCTTTTCTGGTTTTGACATCAGTTCTAGGGTAATTAGGGGCCGCTAATTTCGAATCCACAAACCGTTTTAAAACTTATTTCACGTGTTCACAAAAAATGGGCCTCTCACTTTTTCGGATTTTCCTTGACTTTTATCAAGTAATACAACACAGCCAAATTATTTGGTGTGATTCCCATTGTCATCGAAATAGTAGCAAAAATGTACCATAGTAATTTTCATCACTTTTCATACTTTTCCCTTAAAAAATTAGGGGACTCAAAATATGCAAAGTTTTCCATTTTTTTTTTGTTTCGAGCAATTCAAAATCCTTTTGTTTTTTGCTTGTATTCCAGACTATAAATGGAACATATAAAAGAACATTCGAGTTTTTTTAATAAATCAATTTACAGTAAACATTTCTATTTATTTCAATAATTTTATTTTTTTACTATACGTATTATTTAATTGGAAAAGTAATTTATATGTTTTTATTTGCATTGCTTTGGCTCTACACGATCAACACTTTTTCGTCTCTGCTGAAAATTTGAGATTTTAAAATTGTGACTGTTATTTATATATTTATTTATTTATAATCCAGTCATATAAAAAATAAATGTTAACAGACCATCGATAAAACTAGAATATTACAAAATATGTACATATGTACGATATGTACATAAATCAGCGACAGCTCTCTTCGTCAGTGAAAATCGAGTACTTATAATAAATTAGGAAATACTTAGACTCTACATATATGTTGGAGTCCGTCATGTGAATGCCCCAGAAATAAGCTAGATATGACCTACCATTGCCGTCTTGGTAGTTGGACTCGTCGGGTATCTTAAAGTTGTAATGGTTGCAAGCTAATTCCTGCATGATCTACAAATATGTCTGAACCCGTTTGACAACTGTTAAGG